>CM055746.1:16276358-16278858 GCA_029465975.1 Dallia pectoralis | reverse complement strand
ACATCTGTCCTAACCCAAACATCTGTCCTAACCCAAACATCTGCCCTAACCCAAACATCTGCCCTAACCCAAACATCGGCCCTAACCCAAACATCTGCCCTAACCCAAACATCAGTCCTAACCCAAACATCTGCCCTAACCCAAATATCAGTCCTAACCCTAACCCAAACATCTGTCCTAACCCAAACATCAGTCCTAACCCTAACCCAAACATCTGTCCTAACCCAAACATCTGTCCTAACCCTAACCCAAACATCTGTCCTAACCCAAACATCTGTCCTAACCCAAACATCTGTCCTAACCCAAACATCTGCTCAAACCCAAACATCTGCCCTAACCCAAACATCTGTCCTAACCCAAACATCAGTCCTAACCCTAACCCAAACATCTGTCCTAACCCAAACATCTGTCCTAACCCAAACATCTGCCCTAACCCAAACATCAGCCCTAACCCAAACATCTGCCCTAACCCAAACATCAGTCCTAACCCTAACCCAAACATCAGTCCTAACCCAAACATCTGCTCAAACCCAAACATCTGCCCTAACCCAAACATCTGTCCTAACCCAAACATCTGTCCTAACCCAAACATCTGTCCTAACCCAAACATCTGTCCTAACCCAAACATCTGTCCTAACCCAAACATCTGTCCTAACCCAAACATCTGTCCTAACCCAAACATCTGCTCAAACCCAAACATCTGCCCTAACCCAAACATCTGTCCTAACCCAAACATCTGTCCTAACCCAAACATCTGTCCTAACCCAAACATCTGTCCTAACCCAAACATCAGTCCTAACCCTAACCCAAACATCAGTCCTAACCCAAACATCTGTCCTAACCCAAACATCTGTCCTAACCCAAACATCTGTCCTAACCCAAACATCTGCCCTAACCCAAACATCTGTCCTAACCCAAACATCTGTCCTAACCCAAACATCTGTCCTAACCCAAACATCTGCCCTAACCCAAACATCTGCCCTAACCCAAACATCTGTCCTAACCCAAACATCTGTCCTAACCCTATCTAAAACATCAGCACGTAATGTCATCATCACCACAATAATCATTGATCTCATCACCAACAGCATCTCCTTCATCATAATCATTAATGTCATCACCATCATCACCATAACATGTCCAGCAGTGTGTTAATTACCTTCTGGATGAAGTTCTCCACTTTGTTCTGAAGACCCCACCACTTAAACTTGACCGTCACCAGTTTGTAGGCACACATGTGGGGCCAGTCGGTCTTTTTAGGGAGCTCTTTCTGCAACACACGCCCAGATAAACACACAGAAACACAAACATTATAAATACACAGAAACACAAATATTATAAATACACATAAACACAAACATTATAAATACACAGAAACACAAACATTATAAATACACAGAAACACAAACATTATAAATACACAGAAACACAAACATTATAAATACACATAAACACAAACATTATAAATACACAGAAACACAAACATTATAAATACACAGAAACACAAACATTATAAATACACAGTAACACAAACATTATAAATACAGATAAACACAAACATTATAAATACACATAAACACAAACATTATAAATACACAGAAACACAAACATTATAAATACACAGAAACACAAACATTATAAATACACATAAACACAAACATTATAAACACACAGAAACACAAACATTATAAATACACATAAACACAAACATTATAAATACACAGAAACACAAACATTATAAATACACATAAACACAAACATTATAAACACACAGAAACACAAACATTATAAATACACAGAAACACAAACATTATAAATACACATAAACACAAACATTATAAACTTACAGAAACACAAACATTCTCACCTTTTCTAACCACTCAGCAACTAATTAAAACAGGGCCGTCATGTATATTTATTTAGCATTTTAATGTAATAAATATAATTGTAATATAATAATGGTCAATGAGTCACACCGTACCTTCCAATCTGGTATCAAAGGACCTCTTCCTGTCTTCACTGATTTAAACTTAGACGGGTCCTCTTCTGCCTTGTAGTCCTGGAGACAAAGACAGAGAAAAGGATGAAGACAGAGATGGAAAGAGAGGGATGAACAGAGATGAAGAACGGGTAGGAGTGAAAGAAGATGTAAAGAAATGGAGAGATATCATTATATTATATGAATTGTATATCTAATTATATATATATCATACTTTACTGATGACTTCACCTCTCCTCCAAAGTGGAATAACGCAAATGCTATGCCTGTCTGTTACACAAGAAAGATACGGGAGAACAGTGGATGTAATTGGTTACCATGGCACCTGTCTAATCATTAGTGTTACCATGGCATCTGTCTAATCATTAGTGTTACCATGGCACCTGTCTAATCATTAGTGTTACCATGGCACCTGTCTAATCATTAGTGTTACCATGGCACCTGTCTAATCATTAGTGTTACCATGGCATCTGTCTAATCATTAGGTTACTATGGCACCTG
>CM055746.1:15871358-16271358 GCA_029465975.1 Dallia pectoralis | reverse complement strand
ATCTGTCAGACCTCAGTGACTCTCCTCTCTCCTTTCACCCTCTCCTCTACCCTCCTCTCCTCCATTCTATCCTTTCCTGTTTTTATTCTCCTCTTCTCGCTCTATCCATAGTAATACAATCTAGCCGTGTAGCCACCACATTCCTCCATCTCTTCCTTCCTCCACCTCTCCATTCCGCCACCTCTCCATCTCTCCATCTCTTTAACAGGGTGCTATTTCAGTCCCTTCACCTTCATCAAGCTCATCAATAACATGAGGATGCGGCACACGCACCGGTTGCTCCAGTCCTGTTTGGGTCCATGAAACGTTCACACCAAATGCGTTACCGGTCACTGTTATTAACGTGCGTTTCTGGTTCGGCTTATTTCCGTCCCCATCCGTCGTTATCTAACGGCGCGTCGTTTCTTATAATAACCGGTGGCAGGCCGTTATAAAGCCTATATGAAGGGCACCAGCCGGCTGCACGCGGATGGGGTTTAATAACACCATAAACACCGGGATATAAAACAGCATTTACATACAGAGCAAAAAATATAATTCATTTTATTTTAAATACTTGCGTTTTTTCCCAATTAAATGCTATAACGGAGATCTAATGGATGTCTGTGTAGGGGCCAACGCGCCTTACGTGCGCCTGTAATGCCTCTCTCTCCCGATGCACCTCCTGCCCAGGTTCTCTCTCCCCTAGTCTCTCCCTCTTTCTCTCTGTGTCTCTCACACGGATAACAGACCCGGATAACAGACCCGGGGTCGGTACTTACAACTCCTTAATCAGCATTGCGGCGGTTCTGTGTGCGTCTCCGGTAGGATCCCGAACAGTAGATCTCCTTCGGTCGGTCGGACTCGCCTCCTCTCCCACCTCCCCCCTCTATGTCATTCTCTACCTCTCGTTTCTCTGTTTTCCTCAAATTCACTTCCTGATCAGGGCCGAAGGGGGCGGTGACTACAACCGTGCTCGTGACGTCACACCGGCCAAATGACGTCTAGGGAGATCACCGTTTAGTTGCTATGTGTCTGGATGAGCATCATATAAGGTAGCACGGTACTGGATGGTGGATCCTAGATGCTGGATCTAGATGGTGGATCTAGATGGTGGATCCTAGATGGTGGATCCTAGATGGTGGATCCTAGACGGTAGATCCTAGATGGTGGATCTAGATGGTGGATCTAGATGGTGGATCCTAGATGCTGGATCTAGATGGTGGATCCTAGATGGTGGATCTAGATGGTGGATCTAGATGGTGGATCCTAGATGGTGGATCTAGATGGTGGATCTAGATGGTGGATCTAGATGGTGGATCTAGATGGTGGATCTAGATGGTGGATCCTAGATGGTGGATCTAGATGGTGGATCCTAGATGGTGGATCCTAGATGGTGGATCTAGATGGTGGATCTAGATGGTGGATCCTAGATGGTAGATCCTAGATGGTGGATCTAGATGGTGGATCCTAGATGCTGGATCCTAGATGGTGGATCTAGATGGTGGATCCTAGATGGTGGATCCTAGATGGTGGATCCTAGATGGTGGATCTAGATGGTGGATCCTAGATGCTGGATCTAGATGGTGGATCTAGATGGTGGATCCTAGATGGTGGATCCTAGACGGTAGATCCTAGACGGTGGATCTAGATGGTGGATCCTAGATGGTGGATCTAGATGGTGGATCTAGATGGTGGATCCTAGATGGTAGATCCTAGATGGTGGATCTAGATGGTGGATCTAGATGGTGGATCTAGATGGTGGATCCTAGATGCTGGATCTAGATGGTGGATCCTAGATGGTGGATCTAGATGGTGGATCTAGATGGTGGATCCTAGATGGTGGATCCTAGATGGTGGATCTAGATGGTGGATCCTAGATGGTGGATCCTAGATGGTGGATCTAGATGGTGGATCCTAGATGGTGGATCTAGATGGTGGATCCTAGATGCTGGATCTAGATGGTGGATCTAGATGGTGGATCCTAGACGGTAGATCCTAGACGGTGGATCTAGATGGTGGATCCTAGATGGTGGATCTAGATGGTGGATCTAGATGGTGGATCCTAGATGGTAGATCCTAGATGGTGGATCTAGATGGTGGATCCTAGATGCTGGATCCTAGATGGTGGATCTAGATGGTGGATCCTAGATGGTGGATCCTAGATGGTGGATCCTAGATGGTGGATCTAGATGGTGGATCCTAGATGGTGGATCTAGATGGTGGATCCTAGATGCTGGATCTAGATGGTGGATCCTAGATGCTGGATCTAGATGGTGGATCCTAGATGGTGGATTTAGATGGTGGATCCTAGATAGTGGATTTAGATGCTGGATCCTAGATAGTGGATCTAGATGGTGGATCTAGATGGTGGATCCTAGATGGTGGATCTAGATGGTGGATCTAGATGGTGGATCCTAGATGCTGGATCCTAGATGGTGGATTTAGATGGTGGATCCTAGATAGTGGATCCTAGATGGTGGATCCTAGATGGTGGATCTAGATGGTGGATCCTAGATGGTGGATCTAGATGGTGGATCCTAGATGCTGGATCTAGATGGTGGATCCAAGATGCTGGATCTAGATGGTGGATCCTAGATGGTGGATTTAGATGGTGGATCCTAGATAGTGGATCTAGATGGTGGATCCTAGATGGTGGATCCTAGATGGTGGATCCTAGATGGTGGATCTAGATGGTGGATCCTAGATGGTGGATCTAGATGGTGGATCCTAGATGCTGGATCTAGATGGTGGATCCTAGATGCTGGATCTAGATGGTGGATCCTAGATGGTGGATCCTAGATGGTGGATCTAGATGGTGGATCTAGATGGTGGATCCTAGATGGTGGATCTAGATGGTGGATCCTAGATGGTGGATCTAGATGGTGGATCTAGATGGTGGATCCTAGATGCTGGATCCTAGATGGTGGATTTAGATGGTGGATCCTAGATGGTGGATCTAGATGGTGGATCTAGATGGTGGATCCTAGATGGTGGATCCTAGATGCTGGATCCTAGATGGTGGATTTAGATGGTGGATCCTAGATGGTGGATCCTAGATGGTGGATCTAGATGGTGGATCTAGATGGTGGATCTAGATGGTGGATCCTAGATAGTGGATTTAGATGCTGGATCCTAGATAGTGGATCTAGATGGTGGATCTAGATGGTGGATCCTAGATGGTGGATCTAGATGGTGGATCTAGATGGTGGATCCTAGATGCTGGATCCTAGATGGTGGATTTAGATGGTGGATCCTAGATGCTGGATCTAGATGGTGGATCCTAGATGCTGGATCTAGATAGTGGATCTAGATGGTGGATCTAGATGGTGGATTTAGATGGTGGATCCTAGATAGTGGATCTAGATGGTGGATCCTAGATGGTAGATCCTAGATGGTAGATCCTAGATGGTGGATCTAGATGCTGGATCCTAGATGGTGGATTTAGATGGTGGATCCTAGATGGTGGATCTAGATGGTGGATCTAGATGGTGGATCCTAGATGGTGGATCCTAGATGGTGGATCTAGATGGTGGATCCTAGATGGTGATGTCAGAGCAGATGTAATAAGATAATCCGATGGAGACCAGTGTACGGCTAAGTGCGTGTGTTCGTGCGTGTGTTCGTGCGTGTGTTATGTAAATGCTGCACTGTTGTCTGTATTCCTCTATCAACATCACTCTCTGTTTATCTGACATCTCTCTCTCATTCTCTTTCTCGTCATGTTCACCCATTTCCTTCTGTTTCCCGCTTTCTTTCTGATAGGTGTGTTCTCTGAGTTACCGGTGGACAAACCAATAGACACTCACTCCCAGATAAAATAAAAAGAAATTAACACTAACCCTCTGATTATATAAAGCGAGACACTAGCTGCCCATTAAACAAAGAAATACAAAAAGATACGAACCAACTGACTGTGTTTGAATTATCTTAGTATTAATAGCACACACAGTGAATTTTCAAATTCTACAAATCCTTATTGAAATGTATTTTTCTGATGTAACGTCTGGAATGCAAACAAATCAGGACCGACCTTTTTTCCAACTTTAATATGACCTTGTAACCAACAATAATTAAGTGGGTGAAAAAGATCACTGGAGAAACTAGTCGAGATCAGAAGAGGGGGACAACAGAATGTCAAAGACACCTTGAGACTCTGGAGACCAACTGGGGGCTGAGGGAGTCCGTTTCCCCATGAGCTTTAGGTGGTCGAAGCCGGTCATTTAGCACAAATTGTCCGTCGATTGGCGGCCATTTCAGAACATGTTATAACATATCGATATCATGTATATATTAGGCCTTCATAGACCTCATAACAGAAACTTTGAGATTAATAAGCAACACATTGCACTTTAAGTAATGATTACAAATGAATATGCCAAACAACTGAATCTGAAATGTCTTTAGTTGTGGACCTACCGCTACAAGTCATCACCATTGCTGTCATCACATGACCTCAATGTGACGGGACGGTGTTAAGAACACGTTATACTGGGTGACTGGGATCTGGTCAGACCAGCCAAACAGACAGATCCCCATGACAACACAAAACCTACAGTGGAATAAACACCCAATACAATTATTCATTGTCCCGGGTTAGGGTTAGTCCGGGGTTACAGGTCAGGGGTTGAAAGTGCTGAAATCTTCTAATTTCGCTCCAGGTCCTGACGGACAGTCGAAACTGTTATAAATCACTGATAATTAATGATCTAGCATGAACCAATACATTTATTGATGTCGCCACCTTTATGTCTGTCAGGAACGTGGCTGTTGTTTACAACAACACTCACACATAAATATGTATATGTACAATAACTATTGGCAATGACATAAAGGTGGCGAAGCAGAATGGAACAGAAGACCTGTGGCCGTTCTACAAACAGAACACTCGAATCATTCAGAGGGTTACAATTATTACCCTATATAGCACAAACAAAACACCACTTAATGTAGAATTATATGGAGTGAGTCATTTTGAACACCCTGTATGCCAGCCTACGGGAGGGGAAGAACCATTATTTCATGGACTTATTTAACAGCGTTATATAAAACCTAACCTCGTTCCCAGGCTTGAGCCTGTGATTGAACAGGTGAAGACCTAATTACATCTCCTATATTTAAGCGTGTATTCAACACCTAATTACAGCTCTCATATATCAAACCCTATATTTGTAAAACCTAATTACAGTTCCAACATATTAAACCATAACTGTATAATCAAAACTCTTGCGAATAAACCATACAATATATAAGGCACATTATCAATATTTTTTTCCACGTCACTTCAGTGAGTCGAACAAGCCTTTTCTTTTATGTCAAAGCACTTTGCTAAACCTTTAGGCGCCCATGGAAGACAAAGGCAATATTGACATGATAGTCTGTGTTTCTCCATCCCACCACTAGGGGGAGACAAAGACCTGCAACGCTTCACACAAGCGGATTAACTCGAGAGTTTAAAAATAGTTTTGTGACTAAACATCCGCTTGTGCATGACACTTGTTTTTGTTAAGAAAGGTACAAATGGAATACAAAAGGGAATGTCAGCAGATATATAAATACATATAAAGACAGAGAAATATTGCCCTCTGCATTATTTAACATCTGTTTCCATCTAGGTACAGATCTAAGATTAGCTCCCATCCAGAACAACTCTACGAGTCAGAGTAAGACGATTGGAGAGATTGTTATAACGTCTCCAAAAACAAAGGACTCCAATGGCTAAGCAGTGCTGGTGACATTGTCAAGGGGAACCACTTCCATTGGCTACTCGGTTTGAGTTCTCCTTCGTGATTGGGTAAAGTCTTAGAGATCAGAGGTGACGAGTAGAGGAACTTGGGGGACAACAGATGCCTGACGCTTCTTTCCTTTCACAGTCTAGTCCTCTCTCTCACTCTTTCTCTCTGTCTCTGTGGCCTTCCAAGATGTTGTCCGTTTCCATGACAACAACATCAGTTTCCCCCTGGGTCTCTCGAGCAGTGTGTGTGTGTTCGTGTGTGTGTTTGTGTGTGCGTGTATATAGAATGTCTGTTTTCAGAACTCTTCTCTCAGTCTCAGGTCTCTCTAGACGAAGGCTTCAGGTTTGCTGGAGCCGTTGATTTTCAGGTATATTTTGGAGTTCTCCTGGCGTTCCTGGACCTGACGCTGTAGGGTGCGTCTGAAACACACCAGGTAGAGAGGAAGCAGGAAGCCCAGAGAACTCACCCCCAGCAGGCCTACATTCACCTACAGCATCATGGGAAATAGAGTTCACATTGGTCACATTAACATACAAATTGTGTGTCTATGTGTGTCTGCATGCGAAAGTGTGTGTCTGCATGTGAATGCATGTGTGTGTGTGTGTGTGTGAATGTATGCACGTGTGTGTGTGTGTATGTGAATGCGTGTGTGTGTGTGTGTATGCATGTGTGTGTGTGAATGTGTGTGTGTGTGTGTGTGTGTGTGTGAATGTGTGTGTGTGTGAATGCGTGTGTATGTGAATGCATGTGTATGCATGTGTATGTGTGTGTGTGTGCTCACCCAGAGCGGGTCTCCCTTCAGTGGTCCCATCATGGCCATAAAGAGGGGCTGCTGGACCAGAGCAAACAGGGCCGATACCAGAGACTGCATTCCTGTCAGACTGCCGAACTGAGACGAAGGGTAGCTAGACAGAGAGAGGACACAGCTGAATACTCAGATCCCACACACAATCACACACACGGAGGGACAAACACACACACACACACACACAGGGACAGACACACACACGGAGGGACAAACACACAAACACACAGGGACAGACACACACACACACGACAGGTTTCTGGTTGGTCATCCAACAATACTCACACAGCAGCATAAAGCCCTCCGGTAGCAGAGTGAATGAAACCACGAACCACTGTGTGGAGGATGAAGGACAGAATCTGGAGTGAGGAGGAGGAGAGAGGGACCAGAAGAGAGGAGGAAGAGAGAGGAACCAGAAGAGAGGAGGTGAAAGGGAGAAGTAGAGAACAAATCCATCAGATTATGTTATGTTTGTGTTTAAGATTCTAAAAGAGGACTGCTCTCATCTTATTATCACACCAGCTGTCCCCGACACGAGCCCAGGAGAACTACTGCTGATTGGCCAGGAGGTGTTGATGGGGGAAGGACAGAGCACTCACCTGCAGAGGGAGGTTGGGCACCAGACAGGTGATGCCAAATCCGACCAATAAGACGTTGGTAAGAATGAATGCCCTCATGGCATTGGTCACCTTCTGGATCTGTTTGTCTCTGCGCTTTGTCTTTGGCTGGCCCCTGGGAAGGAGATTAGAAGTCAGAACCACACAAACTGTCTGGCCAGTTAGGGCATAGGGGGTAGGGCGTAGGGCATAGGGGGTAGAGGGTAGGGCATAGGGTTAGGGTCCAGTAACTCACTTGTTGGGTTCCTTCTCCTCATCTCCATCCTCACAATCCTTCAGTTTCCAATCCATAATCTGACCAATCACAGGAGTTGTCATCAGACAGAGCAGCTGTAGGACGCCAAATATAGAAGAATACAGACCCACTGTGGAGAGAGAGGATATTAGTGCAATAAAAAACTGATATGTGGAGAGAGAGAGAGAGAGAGAGAGTGCATTTTAGTGCAATAAACAACTGATCCATGTCACTGACACGCCTTGGATTTCACAGCAGTAGTCTGAGACCCAAAGTAATCAGGGTTTTTAGCGTTAATAGCTTTGGGAAGTTAATGATTAGTAATATAATGATTAGTAGAGCTAATATATCTACCTAGCTGATGGAGACAGCGAGCTGGTACTGGTTTAAACCAGTCCAAGGACAATCCAAGGACAACTACTCAGTTGACACGAATAACACCTGAGATTACCAAACTAAACGAGCAACAAAATGAGCATCGCAACAACAAGATGAGAGCACAGGTCTCGTCCCTCTGACGTCCCTCAGACATCACAGTTTACCATGAAACAGACCGAGTGAGGGACTCTTTGGTGTTTGCTCGTGTCTTCAGAACCGGCCAATCGTTGGCATTGTTACAAAGACTGGGGCATTTCAGTAGTCTCACTGTTTAATATGTAGCTACGCTTTATGGCCCAGTTGATCACTGGCCAAGCCTGTTGTATTTGTAAGCTTAAAATAAAAAACATTTAATGAGGAAGAAACGTCTGTGGAGATTATCGAATGACAATCCATTCCTCTGCTCTTCTCCCCCTCATTATAGTTAAAACGCTAGGAGTCGCTACCTCATTAATGACGTAATACTATGAAGAGGAAGAAAGGCTGGACTGAGTGACATGGGAAGAAAGCTAAAGAGAATTATTTACAAACTAGACACTTGAAATTAATGAAAGGAAAATATGAATGATAACAACTTCAAAGTTATGTGTGTGAAGTGCTACCCGTTATATACAGCAGCTATAGCATTTCGCTAAGTCCTTCTAGTAAGGTCATGCTACGTTAATGCTACGTTAATGCTACGTTAATGCTAGGGTCATGCTAGGGTCATGCTAGGGTCATGCTAGGGTAATGCTAGGGTAATGCTAGGGTAATGCTACGTTAATGCTAGGGTAATGCTAGGGTCATGCTAGGGTCATGCTAGGGTCATGCTAGGGTAATGCTAGGGTAATGCTAGGGTAATGCTAGGGTAATGCTAGGGTAATGCTAGGGTAATGCTAGGGTAATGCTAGGGTAATGCTAGGGTAATGCTAGGGTAATGCTAGGGTAATGCTAGGGTAATGCTAGGGTCATGCTAGGGTCATGCTAGGGTCATGCTAGGGTCATGCTATTGTAATGCTAGGTTAATGCTAGGGTCATGCTAGGGTAATGCTAGGTTAGTGCTAGAGCCACAGTTTGACTGAGACCAGGGACTTACCAACTTCCATTCTCTCCACTGCAGGAGTGGAGAGTGAATAGATGAGAGAAAATAAGAAAGAAAAAAGGAGAGTGAGAAACAAGTGAACACAGAGGAGGAGAGAGACAAGATCAGAAAATGGAAACAAAGTAAAGAAAAGAGTAAGAAGAAAACAGAACATAAATGTATATTGACACACACACACACACACACACCACACACAGTCAGTCTAAATAGCAGTACCCACCAGTGTTGAGGTCTCCATCACTGAGGGCCTCCAGAATGTTGTTCATGGCTCCCATGTAGAAGATCAAACGAAGCTGAGTGATGGACATGGTGACCAAGGACAAGATGAAGATGGGACTGATGATGCTCTTCATGAAGGACTGGGCTGTAGAGGAGGAGAGGAGAAGATTAGGGGAGGAGAAGAAGAGGAAAGGAGAAGAGGAGTGGAGAAGAAGAAAGGAGGAGAGAAGGAGGTGAGGAGAGGAGCGCAGGAGAGGAGGAAGTGAGGAGAAAAGGAGAGGAAATTAGGAAATCAGGAGAGGAGAGGTAAAAGCTGTGTGTGTGTGTGTGTGTGTGTGTGTGTGGACATTGAATGGAGGTTGCGTTGTTAGTACACTGTCAGGCAGTGTGGTTGGTGTCCTTACATTCCTCCTTGGGTTTAGTGCTCAGCTCCAGGTCCATGGTGGACAGACACAGCTTGTTCCCATCCTTGATGGGCACCTCCCTGTCCTTCAGACCGTTTCCCACACTCAGACGTCTCCCCACCGTCGTCACCTGCTGGTAGAACTGCTTCCCTGTGATCTTATGGTCGAAACCCAACCAGCTGAACTTCACCTTCACACTGCAGCAGAGAAGGAGGAGATGGGATGGAGGTGTGGAGGGGGAGGGGTGGAGGAGGAGGGGTGGAGGAGGAGGAGAGGGGATGGAGGTGTAGAGGGGGAGGGGATGGAGGGGTGGAGGGATGGAGGAGGAGAGGAGGAGGGGTGGAGCGGAGGAGGAGGGGTGGAGGAGGAGGGGTGGAGGAGGAGGGGTGGTGGAGGAGGGGGATTGAGGAGGGGGTGGAGGAGGAGGAGAGGGGATGGAGGTGTAGAGGGGGAGGGGATGGAGGGGTGGAGGGATGGAGGAGGAGAGGAGGAGGGGTGGAGGAGGAGGGGGGGTGGAGGGTTATTCTAGTGTTGTTCATCAGAGCTACACAGAACAGATACTGCCCTAAACATGTGTGTGAAGTGTTTCCTGTGGTGTGTGTGTGTGTGTGTGTACCTATAGTCCATGTCCTCTGGTCCTGGGAAAGGCTCAAGGGGCCAGTTGAAGAAGCAGTTGAGAAAGACGATGCCAGAACACGCTGCCCAGACAACCATGATGGTGATGAAGGTCACACCAAGGTCATAGATCACCTGATGAATCAGAAACAGGATTAACGTCATTTACCAGGATAATGATTGTGTTTAAGAGTGGGTGTTCATGGCAAATATCCAGTGTTGTGTACCAGCTGGTATGGTACTGGTGGTTCCATCTGGGGTTCAGATGTGTGTGTGTGGTCCTGGTCTACATGTGTGTGAGTGTGTGTGTGTGTGTGTATGTGTGTGTGTGAGTGTGTGTGGTCCAGGTCTACATGTGTGTGTGTGTGTGTGTGTGTGTGGTCCAGGTCTACGTGTGTGTGTGTGTGTGTGTGTGTGGGGTTCAGGTCTACATGTGTGTGTGTGTGTGTGTGTGTGTGTGTGGGGTTCAGGTCTACATGTGTGTGTGTGTGTGTGTGTGTGTGTGGTCCAGGTCTACATGTGTGTGTGTGTGTGTGTGAGTGTGTGTGGGGGGGGTTCAGGTGTGTGTGTGGTCCAGGTCTACATGTGTGTGTGGTCCAGGTGAGTTTGTGTGTTACCTTGACTCCGGGGAAGGTGACGGCAGAGGAGGCATATGAGCCAATCATCAGAGCGATGAAAGTAGACCGCAGATCACCAAACATGTTAGGAAGCTGAAGAGCAGAGACAAAACACATGAGAGGAGAGACAAAACACATGAGAGGAGAGACAAAACACATGAGAGGAGAGACAAAACACATGAGAGGAGAGACAAAACACATGAGAGGAGAGACAAAACACATGAGAGGAGAGACAAAACACATGAGAGGAGAGACAAAACACATGAGAGGGGAGACAAAACACATGAGAGAAAGACGAAAAACATTGTGTTGAGTATATGACAACATACAGGCACAGATCATACAGATGCAGACAGGGTGTGTGTGTGTGTGTTAGGGAACACACGTTTGGTAATCAGGGTGGTACCAGGCGATACCGTAACTAGGAGCCAAATCAGAGAGAACCAGAAGGAGCCCGGAGGTCAAACAGAACTCTTTTGTCACACTGTATTACAGCGCCCACTGACCTTGTCAGGTTCAACACAGTTGAACATCAGAAACACTTCAGAACAGTACATGAGAAAAAAGTGTGGGAGGTAGAGAGAAAAGAGAAAACAGGGAAGAGGAGGAGAAAGAAAGAAAACAGGAGTGAGTAGAGAACAGGGGGGCCCAATATGTTGTCCTCCCAGACCGGTCACATGCTGTTCTGCCTCAGTGTACACGAGTGGTTGAACAACAACAACTGCTTACATAATCCCAGTGTGTGTGTGTGTGTGTGTGTGTGTGTGTGTGTGTGTGTGTGTGTGTGTGTGTGTGTGTGTGGGAATGGACATAACAGTGTTTATGGATGCTACAGCAACAAAAAAAACTGGATGTTTCAAACGAAAGGTCCCATGGAAGTTCTTCCGATTGAAACAGTGGAGGACGTCTTGGGAACCCGTTAGTAGGACTTTGTGTGGAGGGAGATCTTTCACCTCCACCAGGAATGCCAAGGCCATACCAAGTGCCCCCATATAACAGCTCCACCTCTTCCAACCCTCACCAACCACTGCAGGTCTTTACCCATTAGGACCTAATGATTAACTGCTCTGCGCTTAACGACTTTATAAAGGGCAAGGAGTTAGACAGTGTGCAGAAGCAAGGGCAGATAGGAGGTGAAAGGGCAGAGAAAAGGGAGGTAAACATAGAGACTGGATGAGGAGACATATCTTAGAGGTGTTTACTGGGTAGTGTCGTCATGGTGACTGTCCTAAAATGTGGATCTCCATCTACCTACTCCTCCCAGCGGGGGGCAAACAGGAGGAAGAGGAGTGAGACAGGGGGAACAGAGAATATGTGAGAGTTTAAAGGAAGATTGGTGGCTTGACCATGTGACCCGAGGTTGGACTGTAAACTCTCTCCCTTCCTGTAAACTCCTGCATGTTTTAGAAGTTAGAACGTTGCTATGGAGCTCCTAACTCCGTCACTCTCTCCATCTGTCTTGCTACGGAGCTCCTAACTCCGTCACTCTCTCCATCTGTCGTGCTATGGAGCTCCTAACTCCGTCACTCTCTCCATCTGTCGTGCTATGGAGCTCCTAACTCCGTCACTCTCTCCATCTGTCGTGCTATGGAGCTCCTAACTCCGTCACTGTTTGTGTGTCCTGGAATTCTGTTTCAATGTGGTTCTGAATTAAGAATTCAGATGTGACAGAGAGAGAAACAGAAGATATTGGAAAAGAGAGGGAAGGACGAATTGAAAGACGAAGAAGACGTCTGACTCCTTCTCCAGTGTATATGCTGAAGAGGGGATGAGAATTAACGTAAAAGTAATAAAAACTGTGAACTCTGTGTGAGATAATCAACCCCCTTACAGGGTAGTGGTGGGTGGTGGGTGCTTGGCAGAGTGGGTGGAGTGACACTCTGCCTTTTGGTCCCTGGCAGGGGTTACCCTGAGATATGGCCACAGTGTCACTGGACCCCCTGTCTCAGCCCCAAGGGTCACACACACACACACACTGTGCCAGGGGAGAACACACAGATCTTCTACTCCTTTATAAATATAAGGAACGTGCTCTCCATTTTTTATGGATCCTGTTCTGTTTAAAGTTAGGAGAATGTGAGCCTTTGGACCACATCTCAGTACAACCAAATGACTCCTCACTGTTCCTGTCCAAAGTCCTCCTGGCTATCTTGCAGATCAAGTACTGACACATCACCTGGTGATTTCTGCTGGCACTCCACTGAACCCGACACCCCAATGTGCAGTGTGAAACAACTTGGATTATGTTTTATAGACTCTGAACAAACAGCCCACATGGATTTATTAATTATTACAATTTGTACTCGTAAAAGGTTCACCCAGCACAAGACACTCCATGGAGATGTAATGCAATACACACACGTCATGGACACACACACACGTCATGGACACACACACGTCATGGACACAAACACGCAATGGACACACACACACACGTCATGGACACACGCACATGTCACTTTCACACACTTTCTCTGTTTGATCAGACGTCGAAATATGTTGAAATCACAAATGAATACAGGGAATCTGACCCGAACACACACTTATACTTAGAGGTCCACACACACACACACAAACACACACATTTTACTATCAACCTAATCTGCTGACTATTGAGCAGATAAATTCCATTGAACATTGTTCCTGTGGGAACTATTGAATTAGCAAATGGCATACCTGTTCCATAAGAAAGACCACTGTATCTGTCTAACATCTACATCCAATAAAGAGAGTCTCTGCACTTCGTAGTGGGATAGATGCCTCGACAAGCAAAACATAAGTAATAACCTTCTCAAAGCTGTCACACACACACACACAATTACCGTGAGAGAGGTGAAGGTCATGCACATTCCTCCAAAGCCGTTGAAGGTCAGAGCGATGAAGATGAGGATAGAGAGCTCTATGGAGGAAGAAGACAACATCAGCGTCATTGAAGACTGTGATGTGATATAATGTAGGTGCATGTTGATTCAGTAGGATGCAGTAGGATGCAGTAGAATGCAGTAGGATGCAGTAGGATGCAGTAGGATGCAGTAGGATGTAGTAGGATGCAGTAGGATGCAGTAGGATGCAGTAGGATGCAGTAGGATGCAGTAGGATGTAGTAGGATGTAGTAGGATGCAGTAGGATGTAGTAGGATGCAGTAGGATGCAGTAGGATGCAGTAGGATGTAGTAGGATGCAGTAGGATGCAGTAGGATGTAGTAGGATGCAGTAGGATGCAGTAGGATGCAGTAGGATGCAGTAGGATGTAGTAGGATACAGTAGGATGCAGTAGGATGCAGTAGGATGCAGTAGGATGTAGTAGGATGCAGTAGGATACAGTAGGATGCAGTAGGATGCAGTAGGACTGTGTATGAGTTCTTACCATTTGGATTGTACGCTCCATAAGCGATGAGCAGACAGGAGAAGGAGAAGCAGGCACTGGAATAAGAAACACAATATATCAGTAACACAAACACCACCTACAACACCCTATTACTAACACCACCTTATTACTAACACCACCTTATTACTAACACCACCTACACCACCCTATTACTAACACCACCTACACCACCCTATTACTAACACCACCCTATTACTAACACCACCCTATTACTAACACCACCTACACCACCCTATTAATAACACCACCTACACCACCCTATTAATAACACCACCTACACCACCCTATTACTAACACCACCCACACCACCCTATTACTAACACCACCTACACCACCCTATTAATAACACCACCTACACCACCCTATTACTAACACCACCCACACCACCCTATTACTAACACCACCGCTGTGTGATGCCATGCAATAAGGTCAAAGGTCAGCCAGTTCTGAAGGCCAGTCGTACCTCCCCAGAAGCCGCAGGTTGCGCGGTCCGTACTTGTCCATGACGATGCCTAGCGGCAGGGTGATGGCTGACAGGAGGAACGAGCCCACGGTGAAGGCCATGTTCAACATCTCATCCTGCTCCTTACAGATGAGCCAGCCGTTCATTCTCAGGGGACCGCTGGGGTCCAGGAGGGGGGCCAGGGGTCTCATCTCAACCCCGTCCCCCAGACCCACCACACCCTCGTAGTAATCACTGTAGTCATCCTCTGGTGGTGGAAGGGAGAGAGAGAGGTTGGGGGAGATCGAGTGGTTACCTGGGAGAGAGGAGGGAGAGAGAGAGAGGGAGAGGGAGAAAGAAGGAGAGAGAGGGAGAGAGGGAGAAAGAAGGAGAGAGGGAGAGAGAATGAGAGAGAGGGAGAGGGAGAGAGAGGGAGTTGTCAGATTTGGGGTGAGCTAGCTCATGTGTCACAGACAGGAAGTTACACCAAATATTAACAATGATTTCCATGCCCAAAACTGGGGGGTCTATGTACACCAGATGCTGCCATTTATATCGATATTTATTCAATGTAACCAGGTGTTTCCCAGGACATGTAAGACCAAAATAAAACCAAACTAAAAGGAAAGATATGAGAGAACAGGTGAGAGACAAGGCAGGACTGTTGTTTCTACTTTGTTCATCATCAATGAGAAGTAGTATTGATAAGAGCCAGTGTGTGTGTGTGCGTGTGCGTGTGCGTGTGCGTGTGCGTGTGCGCGCGTGTGCGCGTGTGCGTGTGTGCGTGCGCGTGTGTGTGTGTGTGCGTCCGGTCATACAGACACCCTCAGAGGACGGCTCTATTATCTGAACATGTCCCTCTCCCATAATGTCAGGATTTCTATGCGTGTTTTGGTGACTGTGTGTGAAACGTTGTGACGTGGATCACACCCCAGTGCTAAAGACTGAATGACCCAACAGCTGTCAGAAGAGCCAACACCTCTCTACATGTCCACCAGAACTATCAGAACCAGGCCCGGTGGGGTTGGGAGCACAGGACAGGTGGCTGTAGATCCGATAAATAAGCCAGGACTGGCCTACTCACATGCAGTATGACAGACAGCCTCATAAAGACCCGACAAAGGAGGAAGAGAAGGAACAGGGGGAGAAGGACAGTCTTTCCAGGATTCCACAAAGATTTCATGGAATTCTAAAATGCTAACTGGGTTTTCCTAATTAGTCGATTATAGGGAACGGTTTGCTGTGTCGTACAATAGGGATAGAGCCACTGGTCATGTTCTAAAAGAGGAAGAGTGAGTAAACGTCATAAACACACACACACACACACACACACCACAGCTGTCAGTACAAAGGGCTGCATTTTATGCTGATGAAGGTTTAGCTGACGTCGGGTTCCACTTCCTGTTACGGACACTCTGAAGTGAGTCAGCCAATCCCGACCAGAGAGGACCGGTTGAAACCAGAGGCTTAACTCTTTTAAACAGCCCGTTAAGCAGTTATTTTAAACATGACATAAGCGAGGAGTTTTGAAACGGGAAGTTATTGAGAGGAACTTTCATCCCCTGTTTGGTCAGTTATAATTTGATTGCTGTAACTGACACCAGGTGATGGACGTGACATCCTGGAGAAAAGACAACATTCAACCAATTACATTCACACAGAGAAGAGTAGGCGGAGCTTGACTTTGTGTCCATGCAGACCAGCTGAATCATGTGACATTAGGGGCAGACATTTGGACGTTCATTATCTCCGGGTGAATATGCTACAACCCATAGGACACTGCTAAGCATCATGGGAAGTATTCTTACAGAACCTGGACGCCCACATGCAGCTGGCCAATCAACAGACACTGTTGTCCAGAGACACGTACAGTAAAGAGTATGACAGATTGTGATATATTATCTCTTTATCAATACTTCGGTCTATTCATTCCTTCATTTGGTGTTTATCAGTGGACTTTAGACCATGAAACCCTCCAATAAATCTCTCACCTCCCTATTTCCCTATAATTTGAGGAATCAGATCTCTAGTCCAAAGTGAAGCGGGGGGTCTCACGTGCAGCTGGGGGTCTCATCTGAAGCGGGGGGTCTCATGTGAAGCGGGGGGTCTCATGTGAAGCGGGGGTCTCATGTGAAGCGGGGGTCTCATGTGAAGCGGGGGTCTCATGTGAAGCGGGGGGTCTCATGTGAAGCGGGGGGTCTCATGTGAGCGGGGTCTCATGTGAAGCGGGGGTCTCATGTGAAGCGGGGGTCTCATGTGAAGCGGGGGTCTCATGTGAAGCGGGGGGTCTCATGTGAAGCGGGGGGTCTCATGTGAAGCGGGGGGTCTCATGTGAAGCGGGGGGTCTCATGTGAAGCGGGGGTCTCATGTGAAGCGGGGGGTCTCATGTGAAGCGGGGGTCTCATGTGAAGCGGGGGTCTCATGTGAAGCGGGGGTCTCATGTGAGCGGGGGTCTCATGTGAAGCGGGGGTCTCATGTGAAGCGGGGGTCTCATGTGAGCGGGGGTCTCATGTGAAGCGGGGTCTCATGTGAAGCGGGGGTCTCATGTGAAGCGGGGGTCTCATGTGAAGCGGGGGTCTCATGTGAAGCGGGGGTCTCATGTGAAGCGGGGGTCTCATGTGAAGCGGGGGTCTCATGTGAAGCGGGGGTCTCATGTGAAGCGGGGGTCTCATGTGAAGCGGGGGTCTCATGTGAAGCGGGGGTCTCATGTGAGCGGGGGTCTCATGTGAAGCGGGGGTCTCATGTGAAGCGGGGGTCTCATGTGAAGCGGGGGTCTCATGTGAAGCGGGGGTCTCATGTGAGCGGGGGTCTCATGTGAAGCGGGGGTCTCATGTGAAGCGGGGGTCTCATGTGAAGCGGGGTCTCATGTGAAGCGGGGGTCTCATGTGAAGCGGGGGTCTCATGTGCGGGGGTCTCATGTGAGCGGGGTCTCATGTGAAGCGGGGGTCTCATGTGAAGCGGGGGTCTCATGTGAAGCGGGGGTCTCATGTGAAGCGGGGGTCTCATGTGAAGCGGGGGTCTCATGTGAGCGGGGGGTCTCATGTGAAGCGGGGGTCTCATGTGAAGCGGGGGTCTCATGTGAAGCGGGGGGTCTCATGTGAAGCGGGGGGTCTCATGTGAAGCGGGGGTCTCATGTGAAGCGGGG
The DNA here is from genome assembly GCA_029465975.1 of Dallia pectoralis. Classification (NCBI taxonomy): domain Eukaryota; kingdom Metazoa; phylum Chordata; class Actinopteri; order Esociformes; family Umbridae; genus Dallia; species Dallia pectoralis. The sequence continues at coordinate 16,253,699 of CM055746.1, read as the reverse complement.
GGTCTCATGTGAAGCGGGGGTCTCATGTGAAGCGGGGGGTCTCATGTGAAGCGGGGGTCTCATGTGAAACGGGGGTCTCATGTGAAGCGGGGGTCTCATCTGAAGCGGGGGTCTCATGTGAAGCTGGGGGTCTTATGTGAAGCTGGGGGTCTTATGTGGGTGTCTTATGGGTCTTACCTTCACTGTTACACAGGTAGGAGTAGTAGCCTTCAGACTTGAGCATGATTAGCAGGGAGCCCCAGCCCAACAGCACCGCAGAAAACAACAGGTTCTCTATGATGGCCGTTACTGCCATCCACCACCGCCGGGCAAACGCTGTGGCTAGAGAGGGAGCCATGACCAGGCCGGCTGGGACAGAACCGGACGGAGAGAGAAGGTCGGAGGGTGTGGAAAGACTCTCTCAGGCCGTATCTCTGGAGATCAGAAATCACAAGGACTGTGAAATAGAGGCAGATAGAAGAGGGAACGAGAGAGAAAAGCAGAGATGGACAGGAGAAATTAAGAAATGTCCTTGCAACAGTTGTGAAACGCTCAATCACAGTCACTTCACTACTGGTAATGTATTGACCTGCACTATATATTGTTCAAGAACCACCCGAATAGTGATGAAGACTATAGAAACCGATTAACCCCGAACACACGGACACGAAGGTGAAACCATGTGACCGTCTTCAGGGTGATTCATTATGAAACTGTCGCTTATCTTTTCTCTGTTCTCTCCTCGTGAGAACACCCCCCCTTCAAATCTGCATCAGCACTTTAAAGGACACCCAGACGTACATGGCCTCTTGCGTAATTACCAAGGAACCACTATAGATGGTTGAACATTAACCTGGCACGTTTTAACTGCATTCCAGGACTGGTACCGTAACCCGGGAGTGACACGTCTCAACCGAACTTTACCGGTTATGTACCGGTGGATCCCTGATGTGTTATCTAGACCAAGTGAGTTATTAAGCTGTAGATAATAAGAGACGTATGTGCCACAGATAATGGATTAGAAACCAGTCCCAACTGGACTTGCCGGCCGGCCTCTCTCTTCTCCTTTCTTTCTCTCTCCTTTCATTTATTTCTCTCAGTCATCGAACCCAATTATCTGTCTGTCCGAAGCGCATCCCGTCCGGAAAAAACACACACACACGCTGATGTCGGGTCCGATCTCTAATCAGATCCTGGGAGACCGAAGCCGTTCGGGTGCCGACCCGGTTAGACCTTCAGCTCATTATGGGTTGTTAGTTGACTGAATGGATGCACCAGACGGATCAACAAGTAAAAAGATAAATACATGATTATACTCAATGTATACTACTGATTCAGATCGTACCTGCTGGATCCTAAACCCATAATCAGGAACACTGATTTGACCATATTAGATGCGCTCAAAAACGCTCAAACGAACCCAAATGTTCTACTGTTTAGTCTATAGCAACATCGGATATATACTTCTAATATCTACATGCTATTAGTAACTCCAAATGCAATATTTAAATAAATCTAACCCAGCATAAATTCCAACATATAGACCAATATAGCAACATATTAAACATTGCACGTTTGTAAAAGTTTTGTCTGGCCAGTATGTATGTCCGGGTTAGATATACACATAAGTTACATACTTCTAGATTCCAGATACCGACAGCCCCGGTCGGAGTTCAGAGTTCTTCTTAATTCTCCAGAGTCCTAGTCTTGGTCTGTTCTTCTAGTGGTCGGTACCTGTGAGCTCTATAATGCGGTTATTCTGTGCCAGCATCTGAAATGCAGAGCCTTTATAGGCGGCTCGCTCTGAAACGCCAAAACATACCTGCCTTCCTATTGGTTGAGGGAATGCCTCTATGAACACCGATGCAGCCAATCAGAGATAGGTGCCTTTGAAGAGAGAAAGAGGGACTCAAAGATGTGATTTACATATATGATTTACATATATGATTTACATATATGAGTGGATGTTGATGACCCTTGATTAAAATAGATTAAGCACTTCTAGACCCGGCGTTTATGATAATCGATCAACTCAATGTCATTGTATTTATTTAGTCAGAATGGACCATTTACTGGTTTCCAGCGAGTCCTGCCATTTCAGGTGTAAACACTAAATTAAAATAACAAAAAGACCAAGCAGATAGTCTGACTGGATGTCCAAACAGTGCAATCTACCTTGTTTGTCGACTTAGCTACCCCCCTCCCGATATTTATGGGGGGGCTAGTCTGTGCCGGCCGGGACTGGACGGGTAGTATGAAAGGTCAGAGGGTGGAGGCTAGACTGGAGGGGTTAGAAGCGGATGGAGGGTGGAGGTTGTATGGAGATGAAGGACACAATATCACATACATGTCCGGGTGAGAACAGCTAGACAACCCGTGGTTACATGGGCTGGTATGCATCTCAAGGCTTTACCCTCTACCCTCACAGTCAAATAACACAACATTATGAAAGAGTACTGACCCACTCTATATAAACTGTATAACTAAATCCTCATATTTGGGACTGGGACATTTTAGGGTTAACGGTTTGTAGGCCGGATTATAGTGTTGCTGTAATATGTGAGATATTCGGCTGTTTGATCAGCACACACACTGGTTTGTTTTTTAGGTGAGCGGTTATAAAATCCTAGATAGGACCTGAAAACAAGCTGGTAAACAAGGTTAAGCCCGAAAACAACTTGACATGGGTTAGACTATTAATATAGGCGACTACAGCTGAAATATATCTGAACAACAAGTCAGGAAATTGGATTATTGACGAACAACATGGATCAAGTCTTGCAGAAAAGGAGGCAGGCTGTATTAATTGATTCTTTCTCGTTCTGTTTGTCTCTGGTCCACCCCACCCTCTCCCTCTCTCGCTCCTTCTCCCCCCCTCTCTCTCTCTCTCGCTCCTTCTCTCTCCTCTCCCTCTCTCTCCCTCCCCCTCTCTTTCTCCCTCCCCCTCTCTTTCTCTCTCTTTCTCCCCCACACCGCCTTCCCACACATGCTGTATATCTAGGGGTATTTCATCTGTTGTCCCCGGGTGCGGTAGTCATGCCATCCATAAGCCGCCAGCAGTGATAACTCGTGGAGCGGGACAAGTCGTGCGTGGGTTCCGCGTGCGTGTTCCGAATGCGTGGTGTCAAGTATGTGTCCAGTGCCTGCGTGCGTGCGTGCGTGCGCACATGGGCCCCCCACCGTGATACCGGCCGTTTACACGAGACGTGGCACGTTACGTGGACGGGTTCACTGCAGACGTGGAAAACAATTAAATTCCAACGTTGATTTGATATATTGTTCTCCATAGAAAAGCACCCTGTTTCTCATAAATACCGTTAAAGCTGTTGCCGTGTCCTTATTAAATAGGTATTAATATTATTATTTAGCTGCGTAAAGACAACACCACAATATAACAGCACTAATATGGTCACCTGATGAAGACAATAATCTGATGAAGACAAAAATCTGTTACAGCCCTACCACCAAACTCATCGAGACAACCTGAACCCGAAAAACACACGCTACAAATTAAATGTTGTCCAGGTTGAACAACCCAACTCAACCAATCAGCCCTAATTTAATACATAATCACAGTGTGATTGGTCTGATTGAACAGGGAGTTTACCTGATTGGCTCTTATCAAATTCTTCCACTTGTCATATGTATGAGTCATAGATAATCTGTGCGTTTGGGTATTGATGCATCAATGGACAGCTGTTAAACTATGTGAGCTCCTAGCAGACTATGCTAATAATGTCCATTATAAACCCACTACTTTAATTAATCACCATCCGTTAAACAGACACATCCCTGTGCTTTCTCCATTATCTTATTGCCATGCCCTCTTCTCTCCCTCTTCTCTCTCCCTTTCTCTCCCTCTCTCTCTCTCCCTCTCTCTCCCCCTTTCTCTCTCTCTCTCCCTCTCTCTCCCTTTCTCTCTCTCTCCCTCCCCCTTTCTCTATCTCTTTCCCTCTCCCTCCCTCTCTCTCCCCCTTTCTCTCTCTCTCCCTCTTCTCGCTCTCCCCTTCTCTCTCCCTCTTCTCTCTCCACCTCTCTCTCCCCCTTTCTCTCTCTCCCTCCCCCCAGGGCCTCTTCTCTTTTCAGTAGCTCAAACATAAGCGCTACTAACATCTCTATGTCAGATGCGTGACCCATCAGTTATCTCCAGCTCTGGGACGGACGCTGACCTGATGGTTACGAACCAGTACCTACAGTCAGTAACAGATGTCTGTCTGGACTCGAAAAAAGGAGGCTAAACATCTGTAGATCCTGTCTATACACTTACAAACAGCTGTCAGGTCTCTCAACAGACGTTTGGTGGGGTTCCAGTTTGGGCGTTGGCAAGGCAACGTAAGGACATTCAAAGATTTTACCTGAATACACATCAACATTGTTTTGACCGATACATGTATTTAGTCAAGGCTTTATACAATGTTGTACATGTCAAGATTTAAGATTAACAGATGCAGCATGACCTTCTATGAACAGTAAATATTGATCTCATAGCTCAAAATAAGATCCAACCTGAGCATCTATTGTTCCCATAAAGGAGCGACCCCCCCCGTCTGTAGCCTTTGACCTATTTAAGACTGTGACCTGGGATGTGGTAATGGTTGTGTAGAATGTCGTCAATGACCAGAGATAATGTGTCCAAGGAATGTTTGCAAAGACCAACAAAACAGAGAGACCGACAAACACTTCCTCCAGTCAGGACTGTCAACATACAGGGGCAATAGAGACGCATCACCTCCTTAAAGAGCTGTTTTAATTTTAAGTAAAGCAAGTCTTTTTTGGGTTTTCTTTTGAACTTGGATATTGTGCTTTACATATGTAAATAAAGTGGGAGCTTTGCACGGGATAAAAATGATCTAGAATATGAAAGGCTACCACTCCATTTTGCAATTGTCATGCCATAACCTCTGGACGGCGCTTGAATTGAGCCATGTTCCCTCGAGAACAGAACATTGACCCAAAGCACAGCTCCAAACTATGCAAGAACTATTTAGGGAAGAAGCAGTGAGCTGGTATTCTGGAGTCGCCAGCACGGTCACTGGATCTGAACCCTATTGACCTGTTTTGGGAGCAATTTGACTGTCAGACACCAGTAAAAGTGGAATTAAAGTACTAATTAACTCATTTTACGGAAATAAATAAACATGCAACACAGCGCAAGAATGTCCAATAGACCGAATTAATGAGAAGATGGCACATCAATAAGGCAAATATAAACTCATTACATGAAAAAATTCCACACGTAGACATCTGTTATGATATATATATTATAGACCTCCCTCTGTTATGATATATATCTTATAGACCTCATTCTCTTCCGGTATGTCTTTCAGACCTCCCACTGTTATGATATATATCTTATAGACCTCCCTCTCTTTCAGTATGTCTTATACATATATATATATATATATATATATATATATATATATATATATTATATGTTATATCAGCTCGAACACAAAGGAGAAACAAAACATTTTAAAACATGTTTTATTGTACACACGCTTCAGCAACATTATTAGCTACAGTAGTAATTATACAATACATGTCTTTGCCTGGATATGATGCAGACAACTAGTGCACTTGATTAACCATATCACAAATCAAAGACATAAATGATACAGATGAATAGAAACTGATTAACATGCTAGGACGCACTGAGGGTCCCAACCCATAGTTTGAGAAATCCTGTTATTTATCCTACTCTGATACTGACTGTTGAACAGGCTTAATAAACAGATGAAGTGACCAGTGGCTTTTATGACCTCTGGGTTAAACAACTCGATGCATTAAGTTAAGACAATGTGAAATTCAATATGAAAGTGTAAAAAACTTATGTAATCATGTGAATCTTGTCATTGCTACCTGCACTGCCGCATGATTAGCACGGACATGAAGATATACTGTAAACTGGCAGGAGATTCATTTGAAAAGGTTTACATTCATACAATGACAGTTTAAATGCTGTTTGATCTTTAGTGCAGCTGAAGTTAAATACGATTGTGCTATACTGTATAGAACTGTATAATGAACATTATCAGAATAAGTTGAGCAAGAATAAATTGCCAGTGTTTAGGGCAATTTGAATAAATTAAATTATGTAAATATAAAATGCACCCAGCATGTCATGTAGATACAAATAACCTGAAATAAATTCTCTAATCTGGCTGCTAACCCAAACTACATTCTCTAATCTGGCTGCTAACCCAAACTACATTCATTGTCACAATAAAGGTTCAACAGTGAAAAGACTAAATGACATAAATAGAAACAGCAGTTGGTAGTAAAATGTGGCATTTTCATATGTGGACATCATATTTCCCTTTTCAAATCCATGTGAGTAGTTTTATGACAACATAACATGTCCAGATTTTATATAATAACCATATTACTGGTCGTTATTGATATATAAAAGACCCTGATTGGTTTGATTACATTTCAAACACACACGCACACGCACGCGCACACGCACACACCATGTTAGTGGCACGATCCTTGGTCCCATTGCTCTGTAGCGCAAATCATATCAGTCTCACACCCAAACACACACACACACGCACACGCACACACACACACTAATACTAGAACACATGCACACACCCAAACACACACACACACACTAATACTAGAACACATGCACACACCCAAACACACACACACTAATACTAGAACACATGCACACACCCAAACACACACACACACACTAATACTAGAACACATGCACACACCCAAACACACACACACACACACACACACACACTAATACTAGAACACATGCACACACCCAAACACACACACACACACACACTAATACTAGAACACATGCACACACCCAAACACACACACACTAATACTAGAACACATGCACACACCCAAACACACACACACACACTAATACTAGAACACATGCACACACCCAAACACACACACACCCAAACACACACACACACACACACTAATACTAGAACACATGCACACACCCAAACACACACACACTAATACTCCAACACATGCACACACCCAGACACACTCACACACACACCCAGACACACACACACTCACACACACACACACACTAACGCCAGTAGCAGAGTGAACAGGGTTTGGATGCAGTAAACCGTCCGAGAAGCTGCATGAAGAGGGAGAAATTAATTATATGATTTTATTTTGATTAAAGAATAAACCAGATTGGTCCACTGTTATGTGTAGGTCTAGTTCACATAAGGTACTCACCATCAGACCTTCCATCTGGAACAGAAGAAGATAACATCACATTAGCCCATGTTAGATAATATCACATTAGCCCATGTTAGATAACATCACATTAGCCCATGTTAGATAATATCACATTAGCCCATGTTAGATAACATCACATTAGCCCATGTTAGATAACATCACATTAGTCCATGTTAGATAACATCACATTAGCCCATGTTAGATAACATCACATTAGCCCATGTTAGATAATATCACATTAGCCCATGTTAGATAACATCACATTAGCCCATGTTAGATAACATCACATTAGTCCATGTTAGATAACATCACATTAGTCCATGTTGGATAACATCACATTAGCCCATGTTAGATAACATCACATTAGCCCATGTTAGATAACATCACATTAGTCCATGTTAGATAACATCACATTAGTCCATGTTAGATAACATCACATTAGTCCATGTTGGATAACATCACATTAGCCCATGTTAGATAACATCACATTAGCCCATGTTAGATAATATCACATTAGCCCATGTTAGATAATATCACATTAGCCCATGTTAGATAATATTACATTAGCCCATGTTAGATAACATCACATTAGTCCATGTTAGATAATATCACATTAGCCCATGTTAGATAACATCACATTAGCCCATGTTAGATAACATCACATTAGCCCATGTTAGATAATATCACATTAGTCCATGTTAGATCAACACAGAAACTTGAGAACTCTATCTACTGAACAGTTTGACTACCCTACTAAAACCTAACCGAACCTTCCTAAAACCTAACTCTAACCTTCCTAAAACCTAACCGAACCTTCCTAAAACCTAACCGAACCTTCCTAAAACCTAACTCTAACCTTCCTAAAACCTAACTCTAACCTTCCTAAAACCTAACAGAACCTTCCTAAAACCTAACCGAACCTTCCTAAAACCTAGACTCTAACCTTCCTAAAACCTAACTCTAACCTTCCTAAAATCTAAATTTAACCTTCCTAAAACCTAACCCTAATACCTGTCACTACCATAAAGGTGTCTGACCTATGATGGTGAATGTGGTCTCCATGCCAGCGTGAATGTGGTCAGCGACGTGGCAGTGAAGCAGCCAAGTACCAGGATGACTGGCAATCATCTCAATCGTCTGAAAGGTCCCGGGGAAGAGGTCAAACACATCTGCACGATGTACACTGTCCATCTGCCAGACCCCAACACACAGGGAGAGAGGAAAGACGAACAGGTCACATCTATACACTCCATCTAAACACTCTATCTGACAGGAGAGAGGCAGGTCACATCTATACACTCCATCTGATACACTCCATCTGACAGGAGAGAGACAGGTCACATCTATACACTCCATCTGACAGGAGAGAGACAGGTCACATCTATACACTCCATCTGACAGGAGAGAGGCAGGTCACATCTATACACTCCATCTGATACACTCCATCTGACAGGAGAGAGACAGGTCACATCTATACATTCCATCTGACAGGAGAGAGGCAGGTCACATCTATACACTCCATCTGACAGGAGAGAGACAGGTCACATCTATACACTCCATCTGACAGGAGAGAGACAGGTCACATCTATACACTCCATCTGACAGGAGAGAGGCAGGTCACATCTATACACTCCATCTGACAGGAGAGAGGCAGGTCACATCTATACACTCCATCTGACAGGAGAGAGGCAGGTCACATCTATACACTCCATCTGACAGGAGAGAGGCAGGTCACATCTATACACTCCATCTGACAGGAGAGAGACAGGTCACATCTATACACTCCATCTGACAGGAGAGAGGCAGGTCACATCTATACACTCCATTTGACAGGAGAGAGGCAGCTCACATCTATATATTTATTTCTTAGTAGTACCTTGTAGATGAATGTCTCAGCGTGGAAGTGGACTGTGTGTAAGTCCATCTCGTTACCCATGCCCAGCAGATACCAGTCTACTGTCTGGCCCTTGGACATGGTTAAGCCATGCAGGTTACCATACACCTTTCCATTGATACCTGCATACACACACACACACACACATATCCACACACACGCACACACACACACACACACACACACACGCACGCACACACACACACACACACACACACACACACACACACACACACACACACACACACACACACACACCAACATATGTTATACACACACACCAACATATGTTATACACACACACCAACATATGTTATACACACACACCAACATATGTTATACACACACACCAACATATGTTATACACAAACACCAACATATGTTATACTCTGTTCCTTCTGCCACCTCCCTAACCTCCCCCACAACCTCACCTCCGCCACCTCCCTCACCTCCTCACCTCACCCACCTCCTCACCTCCCCCACCTCATCTCCGGCACCTCCTCATCTACGCCACCTCCTCATCTATGCCACCTCCTCATCTCCCACATCTTATCACCTCCCCATCTCCCACATCTTATCACCTACTCACCTCCCACAGCCTATCACCTCCTCACCTCCCCCACCTCCTCACCTCCCCCACCTCCTCATCTCCCACATCTTATCACCTCCCCCACCTCCTCATCTACCCCACCTCCTCATCTACCCCACCTCCTCATCTCCCACATCTTATCACCTCCCCCACCTCCTCATCTACCCCACCTCCTCACCTCCCCCACCTCCTCATCTCCCACATCTTATCACCTCCTCACCTCCCCCAGCTCCTCACCTCCCCCACCTCCTCACCTCCCCCACCTCCTCACCTCCCCCACCTCCTCATCTACCCCACCTCCTCATCTCCCACATCTTATCACCTCCTCACCTCCCCCACCCCCTCACCTCCCCCACCTCCTCACCTCCCCCACCACCTCACCTCCCCCACCTCCTCACCTCCCCCACCTCCTCACCTCCCCCACCACCTCACCTCCCCCACCTCCTCCACCTCCCCCACCTCCTCACCTCCCCCAGCTCCTCACCTCCCCCACCTCCTCACCTCCAACAGCCTATCACCACCTCCTCCCCTCCCCCACCTCCTCACCTCCCCCACCTCCTCACCTCCCACAGCCTATCACCTCCTCACCTCCCCCACCTCCTCACCTCCCCCACCTCCTCACCGTGCATCATGTTGCTTTCTATAAACTCCTGGTCATAGATGAGGCTGCTGGGGTCCATTTTGAGATAGTCCCAGATGTTATCTTCCAGGTACCACGACATGTTCTCGTCAAAGATCATAAACAGCAGAGCAAACTCCCTGTCAACGTCCATCCTGGTCCTCCTGCTGAACACCTCCTCAGCACTCAGTACTCCCTTTCTACAGACCACCAGGGGACCCAGCAGACCACTGGAGATATCCTACACAGAGACACAGAGATTTACACTCAGCGGGCATCTGCACAATTGTTCAACCCAGTCTGCCCACCTCCTCTCCTGTCTCCACAGCCCAGTCTGCCCACCTCCTCTCCTGTCTCCACTACCCAGTCTGCACACCTCCTCTCCTGTCTCCACAACCCAGTCTGCCCACCTCCTCTCCTGTCTCCACAACCCAGTCTGCCCACCTCCTCTCCTGTCTCCACAACCTAGTCTGCACACCTCCTCTCCTGTCTCCACAACCCAGTCTGCACACCTCTCCTGTCTCCACAGCCCAGTCTGCCCACCTCCTCTCCTGTCTCCACAACCCAGTCTGCACACCTCCTCTTCTGTCTCCACAGCCCAGTCTGCCCACCTCCTCTTCTGTCTCCACAACCTAGTCTGCCCACCTCCTCTTCTGTCTCCACAACCTAGTCTGCACACCTCCTCTCCTGTCTCCACAACCTAGTCTGCCCACCTCCTCTTCTGTCTCCACAACCTAGTCTGCCCACCTCCTCTTCTGTCTCCACAACCTAGTCTGCCCACCTCCTCTCCTGTCTCCACAACCCAGTCTGCACACCTCTCCTGTCTCCACAGCCCAGTCTGCACACCTCCTCTCCTGTCTCCACAGCCCAGTCTGCCCACCTCCTCTCCTGTCCACCTCCTGTTTCTACCCTCCTCTTCGATGGGCACCCACCTTGATGAAGTGGACTGTAGAGTAGTATGCATACGAGATGCAGTTTGGATCAGAGACTCCAGGACCAGAGGTCAATGGAACCTCCCACTTGAATTGTTTCATACTGCCTGAAGAAAGACACAAGAGGAGAGAATAGGAAAGAGGAGCGGAGGAGAAAATATGACCTGTGTGTGTGTGTGTGAGTAGAGACACATGAATCAACAGGTGTGTGTGTGTGTGTAGAGACACATGAATCAACAGGTGTGTGTGTGTGTGTGTGTGTGTGAGTAGAGACACATGAATCAACAGATGTGTGTGTGTGTGAGTAGAGACACATGAATCAACAGGTGTGTGTGTGTGTAGAGACACATGAATCAACAGGTGTGTGTGTGTGCGCGAGTAGAGGCACATGAATCAACAGGTGTGTGTATGTGTGCGAGTAGAGACACATGAATCAACAGGTGTGTGTGTATAGAGACACATGACTCAACAGGTGTGTGTGTGTGTGTAGAGACACATGACTCAACAGGTGTGTGTGTGTGTGTAGAGACACATGAATCAACAGGTGTGTGTGTGTGTAGAGACACATGAATCAACAGGTGTGTGTGTGTGCGCGAGTAGAGACACATGAATCAACAGGTGTGTGTGTGCGCGAGTAGAGACACATGAATCAACAGGTGTGTGTGTATAGAGACACATGACTCAACAGGTGTGCGTGTGTGTGTGTGTGTAGAGACACATGAATCAACAGGTGTGTGTGTGTGTAGAGACACATGAATCAACAGGTGCGTGTGTGTAGAGACACATGAATCAACAGGTGTGTGTGTGTGTATAGAGACACATGACTCAACAGGTGTGTGTGTGTGTGTGTGTGTAGAGACACATGAATCAACAGGTGTGTGTGTGTAGAGACACATGAATCAACAGGTGAGTGTGTGTGTGCGAGTAGAGACACATGAATCAACAGGTGTGTGTGTGAGGTACCTGGCTCCACAGGTGTGTGTGTGTTGGTAGTGACAACTCCATGAGCGTGTATAGAGTAGGGCCGACTGGCCGTGTTCTTAAAGGTGATGAGGACCTCTTCTCCGACCTCCACTCGAATTAAGGGTCCTGGTAAAACACACATTACTGTAATCAATGTAATCATCATCACACACACATTACTGTAATCAATGTAATCCTCACACACACACACATTACTGTAATCAATGTAATCATCACACACACACACACACACACATTACTGTAATCAATGTAATCATCATCACACACACACATTACTGTAATCACTGTAATCATCACACACACACACATTACTGTAATCAATGTAATCTTCATCACACACACATTACTGTAATCAATGTAATCATCACACACACACACATTACTGTAATCAATGTAATCTTCATCACACACACATAATGTATTTCAAATAAATCTACGTCCAATTGGCACAATTACTTGGTTCATTGATCTACAATAACTTTATGGTTCATTCCCTACCCAGAATGCCGAGGTGTTCTTGTTCAGGCTGCAGTTCCATCTTTGTCCTGAAGGTGTCATCAGTGTACTGTCTATACACAACCTTCTTATAGCGTGACCCAATACGACCCTCTCCTCTGCCAACGAAGACGCTGCCTGGACTAACAGGACACACACACGTACACGTACACATACACACACACACGTACACACACACACACACGTATAGACATACACACACACGTACACACACACATGTACACACATACACACACACACGTACACACACAACTATGAATGAATGCATTCACCACGTTTATGTATGAAATTACATTCGGAAAGTACAACCGTCTCATGATCACCCCATTCAAATGGCTCATGGTAACACACACCCACACACACACACACACACACACACACACGCCTCCATGTGACTCCTGGACCAATCCGCAGGCAGGATTTAAACACCGGTCTCATACAGACATGACTGATGGTAAGGCTTTAACACGGTACCATTCAGGGCCCCCCTGCTTTAACACGGTACCATTCAGGGCCCCCCTGCTTTAACACGGTACCATTCAGGGCCCCCCTGTTTTATCACGGTACCATTCAGGGCTCCCTGCTTTTTCCTTTGCAATAGAACCACTTTACACTCTCATTATATCTTCTGAACCAGTGGTCCGTGAGGTTGAACTTTCCACCACCAGGTGACCCCTGACCCCTCATGACATCTCTACCTGTCCTCCTCTGTGGCTTGGTGTTTCTCCAGTTCCCAGGCCCGGTCTGGAGAGTAGTCCCACTCCACCTCCTCTGCGCTGATGTAGTACCGCACAATGTGAGAGGTGGCGCTGTTTATTGACGTGTGTGTTGTGTTGCCACTGGAGCAGGACTTCACGCTGTACTGCTGTCTCATCCCGCCGCTGTAGTGATCTGTCACTCTGCAGCTCACCTCAAATATGCCTACAGGTCAAGGGTTACAGGTCAAGGTCATGTGTGTAAGTGTGTGTGTGTACGTACCAGGTGTATATGTGTGTACGTACCAGATGTGTATGTGTGTGTACGTACCATATGTGTAAGTGTGTGTGTGTACGTACCAGGTGTGTGTGTGTACGTACCAGGTGTGTATGTGTGTGTACGTACCATGTGTGTAAGTGTGTGTGTGTACATACCAGGTGTGTGTCTGTACTTGTGTACGTACCAGGTGTGTATGTGTGTGTACGTACCATGTGTGTAAGTGTGTATGTGTACGTACCAGGTGTGTGTGTGTACGTACCAGGTGTGTGTGGCAGCATAGACACAGTGGCCGCGGTGTGTGGGAAGAGGCTGAGTGTGTCTCTGGTCATGCCGTACCTCTGAAAGGTGTTCCCCTCCCAGTACACACCATGGATATCCACCTCCGTTCCCAATCCAAAGGTGTACCACACAACACGCTCCCCGGAACACAACTCCAGACCACCAAGGTTCCCATACATGAAGCCGTTTACCGCTAGGAGACGGGAGGGAGGGTTTAAATTAAACACTAAAGTAAACACTAAGTGATGTTATCACCTTTAAACAGGTCTCCATAACAACGGTAGTGTTATCACCTTTAAACAGGTTTCCATAACAACAGTAGTGTTAACATCTTTGAACAGGTCTCCATAACAACAGTAGTGGTATCACCTTTAAACAGGTTTCCATAACAACAGTAGTGTTAACATCTTTGAACAGGTCTCCATAACAACAGAAGTGGTATCACCTTTAAACAGGTTTCCATAACAACAGTCGTGTTAACATCTTTGAACAGGTCTCCATAACAACAGTAGTGTTAACACCTTTAAACGGGTTTCCATAACAACAGTAGTGTTAACAAATGTGAACAGGTCTCCATAACAACAGTAGTGTTAACACCTTTAAACAGGTTTCCATAACAACAGTAGTGTTAACACCTTTAAACAGGTTTCCATAACAACGGTAGTGTTAACACCTTTAAACAGGTTTCCATAACAACGGTAGTGTTAACACCTTTAAACAGGTTTCCATAACAACGGTAGTGTTAACACCTTTAAACAGGTTTCCATAACAACGGTAGTGTTATCACCTTTAAACAACCGTATTGTTAACAGTTTCCATGACAACACTTGCCATACAGTACCATGCATCTTGTTGCTCTCCACAAACTCTTCATTCTCCGGCATCGACTCGTTGGTTCCGTAGAGTTCTATGTTACTCTGGAGGTACCAGCTCAGATTCTCATCCATGACAGAGAACAAAAGGAAGAACTCCTTGTCCACCTCCCTCTGCACATCACACACACACGTACACACACACGTACACACACGCAGAGACAACGAGAATTAGAGATGTGAGGTGAAATGTGTAGAGTGTATGGAGTTCAGTTAGCGTGGCTGTGTACCTGTTTTCCATTGACCCCCAGGGCCCCCTGTCTGCAGACCATTAGGGGCCCAGAGAGACCGCTGTTGGTGTCTTCCACGGGGGCGGAGCCAGAATAGTAGAGGTAGGCGATACATGGAGGGTCAGAGGGGGAGGGGCCTTCCAGCACCTGCCAGGTGTAGGTGAACCTGGAGCCTGGGGCCACTGCTGAGCCTGGCTTATCCACACCTGACAGAACAGGTGTTCAGGAATTATTATGCAGACAGATTTTATTAACATATCCTGAAGCACACAGGTATTGAAACACACGCAGGTACTGAAACACAGAGGTACTGAAACACACAGCTACTGAAACACACAGCTACTGTCTTACCATCCTGGTAGCTGGTTCCCTGGTAGCGTTCGTCAAAGTGGAGTCCGTGAGGCTGGATACTGTAGTTCCTGTCAGCCCTATTCAGAAACACCACCTCTAAGATATCCCCTAGCTCTGCCCTCAACACCGGCCCTGCAGAACAGCAGAGAGACCGAGGAAAGAGAGTGAAAGAGAGAGAGACCAGAGAGAAAAGAGACAGAAGGGGTCAGTATTACATTTCTGTTTTAGGACTACTGATCTAGGGTCAGATTCCCTTTGTCCATATACTAGTAGACATACTACTGATCATATGAAATTATCTGATCCAAGACCTGATATAGAGTCATCCGGGGATTAAAGGCATCGTGTTTCGGTTCTTACCCATGATTCCAAGATGTTGTGTTTCCGGGGTGATAGGTTGTCTGGTTGTGAATGTGTCGTCTGTGTAGCCCCGGTACACCCCCTTCAGATAGACACCTCCAAGACGACCATCCACTGTGCCAAAGAACACCTCAGATGAGCTGCGAGGGGGGGAGGTTACAAAAAAGAAAGAAGAGAAAAGATGAAATGACAGGGAGAATGCATCTTTCTCTCAGTTACAAATGTGTCTCTTCAACCTGCTAAATATCTCTTAATTAATCAATAATACACAGAGTAAGATTTACATTAATTTTCAGCCGTATTTGACTGAGTATAATAACAGTATAATATAACTGAGATCACTCTCTTGCTTAGGGACAGAACAAAACACCTCAAATATTCTCTAAGCTAGTTCACCTGTTGAACAACAAACTTAATTGCTTGGCTTAGGCGGACTTCTGTTAATTTAAAGCAAAATGTGTGTGTGTGTTACCTCTCTGGCAGTGTGAGGGACAGGTTGGTGTGTGTGTCTGTGTGTGTGTGTTACCCCTCTGGCAGTGTGAGGGACAGGTTGGCGTGTGTGTGTTACCCCTCTGGCAGTGTGAGGGACAGGTTGGTGTGTGTGTGTGTGTTACCTCTCTGGCAGTGTGAGGGACAGGTTGGTGTGTGTGTCCACTCCAGTAGGGGCGTAGTCCCAGGTGACAGTCTCTGCTGCCAGGTAGTACTTCCTCACTGTGCCAATAGGGGGGGCTGTTGATGTGCTGTTAACACCTGTATCACAGGCCAACACCTCATACAACGCCTGCATTCCAGCTGAAACACACACACAGAAGCACAGACACACACACACACACACACACACAAATACACACATATGCACACACACACACATACACACACACAACTTTAGGGTGAAGACGTGACAGAATGACAGTAGTCTGAGTATTATACAGCAGGTGATTAAACACGAGTGAATTGACTTGTGGGAACATTGATCTGCCAATATGACTGTACTGCATATCTAACTGGGCCTTGGGTGACCAGCTACTGTCTGTGCAGGAGTTTGTTTAATACTTTAATATTAATATGCTATATTCAGCTACAATCTCTGGAAATAATACATTTACAAAAGGTTTTAAAGAAACATAAAAAATGGAATACACCTTTATGTATATTTAAATTTTTTAAATGAATATCTAAATGTATTTAACTTATCACTGTCTACTGTTTAGTTTAGGCTCACCAAAAAATGACGTGTTGTCCATGTGTTTGTTTCAGGCCAATATCAGCATATATCACTAGGATTAGATGACCTACCCTGCACACATAATCACTAGGATTAGATGACCTACCCTGCACACATAATCACTAGGATTAGATGACCTACCCTGCACACATAATCACTAGGATTAGATGACCTACCCTGCACACATAATCACTAGGATTAGATGACCTACCCTGCACACATAATCACTAGGATTAGATGACCTACCCTGCACACATAATCACTAGGATTAGATGACCTACCCTGCACACATAATCACTAGGATTAGATGACCTACCCTGCACACATAATCACTAGGATTAGATGACCTACCCTGCACACATAATCACTAGGATTAGATGACATACCCTGCAGATGGTCGTTGACCTGACAACTCAACAGCCATTTCCCTGTCGCCGAGGGAACCATCGATGCGGTCACGAAAGTTGCCGGGAACAGGCTTAGTGTGTCACCACGGTGACCGCGATCCAATAGGGTGTTACCCTGGAAGTAGGCAGAGTGAACATCCACTTCATTGCCCATCCCAAACAGGTGCCATGCCACCGGGCGATCGTGGCACAGCTTTATGCCAGGCAGGTTCCCGTACATATAACCGTTAATGGCTGAGGAGGGAGGGGTCAGGTTGTACTGTTAAATGCAGAAATGTGTCACAAAACAATCTGAAACAACGCAGAATTACTCCAGGAGATCTAAAAGGAGATCCAGCAGATCTAAAAAATCTGGAAACACTTGATTACCCACCATGCATCTTGTTGGACTCATTGAATTCGTCGTCGAGGACGACGGATTTGGGATCTGAACAGAATGTCTGGATGTTGTCTTCCAGGTACCAGCTGGCAGACTCATCCACCACACTGAACATTAAAACGAAGTCTCGATCCACATCCAGCCGACCGTTCTCTCCTAGTACACCTGGTTACAACAACACACTTTACCTTAGTAACCGTGCGATCATATCTACAAAAGTTACAGTTGCTAATACTTAATGTTAATATTACAGGAAAGTTTTACAGTAAGTTAGAATAGCAAACACTTTACATAATTATCTAAATTCAACAATGTAACACTGACACTAAACCTAACCCCAACCAATAACCCTAATTCAAATCTTAAACCTAAACCTAACCCCAACCAATAACCCTAATTCAAATCTTAAACCTAAACCTAACCCCAACCAATAACCCTAATTCAAATCTTAAACCTAACCCCAGCCAATAGACAGAACATAACCACTAACAATAACCCCAATCTTAACCCCTTATTTGAGGACACATCTCCCCATTATCTCCCCATTATCTCTTGTCTATTTAACCTGTGTCCTTATATTGTTCCTGTGCCAGTTTGTCTTGTGTCTCGTGCTAAGGGTTCTCACCGTCTGCCTGTCCACTGTCTGCCTGTCCACTGTCTGCCTGTCCACTGTCTTAACCATAGAAATAACCACTATTAACAACCCTCAACCCAACCCCAAACATAACTACTAACAATAACCCCCTATGTGAGGCCTGCCAATTAGGTCAGAGGTATGCCAATTAGGTCAGAGGCCTGCCAATTAGGTCAGAGGTCTGCCAGTTAGGTCAGAGGCCTGCCAATTAGGTCAGAGGCCTGCCAATTAGGTCAGAGGCCTGCCAGTTAGGTCAGAGGCCTGCCAGTTAGGTCAGAGGCCTGCCAATTAGGTCAGAGGCCTGCAAATTAGGTCAGAGGCCTGCCAATTAGGTCAGAGGCCGGCCAATTAGGTCAGAGGCCTGTCAATTAGGTCAGAGGCCTGCCAATTAGGTCAGAGGCCTGCCAATTAGGTCAGAGGCCTGCCAATTAGGTCAGAGGTCTGCCAATTAGGTCAGAGGCCTGCCAATTAGGAGACACCAATCTCACTCAATGTCCACAAAACAAAGGAGCCTACTGAGGGTTACAGGGAAGGGAAGGACCAGATCTTCAAGGTGTTTTGTGTAAACATCACTGCACATCTCTAGTTCTCAGGGCACTTCAAATGACAAGGCAAATGCCAGAGTTCATCACTGGGGTCCAGCCCTGTGTTCCAAGACCTCCACACACCGGGAGTGTCAGAGAAACTCACTAAATATAGTGTCCCAAGCCATTCAAGCCTCAGGCTATTCTAATCACCACCGCATGGCAGAGATGGTTACGTATACTGCTCTCTAATACAACACACTGATAATATAACACTGTTCTCTGACACTAATACAACACACTGATAATATAACACTGTTCTCTGACACTAATACAA
The DNA here is from genome assembly GCA_029465975.1 of Dallia pectoralis. Classification (NCBI taxonomy): domain Eukaryota; kingdom Metazoa; phylum Chordata; class Actinopteri; order Esociformes; family Umbridae; genus Dallia; species Dallia pectoralis. The sequence goes on along the minus strand of CM055746.1, from coordinate 16,234,383 downwards.
CACACTGATAATATTACACTGTACTCTGACACTAATACAACACACTGATAATATTACACTGTACTCTGACACTAATACAACACACTGATAATATTACACTGTACTCGGACACTAATACAACACACTGATAATATTACACTGTACTCTGACACTATTACAACACACTGATAATATTACACTGTACTCTGACACTAATACAACACACTGATAATATAACACTGTTCTCTGATACTAATACAACACACTGATAATATTACACTGTACTCTGAACTAAATACAACACACTGCTAATATTACACTGTACTCTGACACTAAATACAACACACTGCTAATATTACACTGTACTCTGACACTAATACAACACACTGATAATATAACACTGTTCTCTGACACTAATACAACACACTGATAATATAACACTGTTCTCTGACACTAATACAACACACTGATAATATAACACTGTACTCTGACACTAATACAACACACTGATAATATTACACTGTACTCTGATACTATTACAACACACTGATAATATTACACTGTACTCTGACACTAATACAACACACTGATAATATTACACTGTACTCTGACACTAATACAACACACTGATAATATAACACTGTTCTCTGACACTAATACAACACACTGATAATATAACACTGTTCTCTGACACTAATACAACACACTGATAATATAATACTGTACTCTGATACTATTACAACACACTGATAATATTACACTGTACTCTGAACTAAATACAACACACTGCTAATATTACACTGTACTCTGACACTAATACAACACACTGATAATATAACACTGTTCTCTGACACTAATACAACACACTGATAATATTACACTGTACTCTGACACTAAATACAACACACTGCTAATATTATACTGCACTCAGACACTAAAACAACATTTCACTCCTACTGTCACCCCCACTGTGGATATAAATTAACCACCAGGTAGAAAAACGGGTCTATATAATTATAGCCGGTTTGTGGATTACAGCCAAAGTCACTAATTATTGGACATAAACAACCATAATATATAATTTATCTAGTGAGATCTAGGGATGGAACGCTTTGTTTATTTCATTGTTCGATTCTTTTCACAGCTCAGAGCTTGCGCAACGGTTCAGTCACGGTCCAGAATTCACAGTATGGTTTAGCCACGGTCCAGAGCTTACAATACGCTTTAGCCATGGTTCAGTTGACAAAATAGTTGAGAAGTTATGCAAATCCCCCCCCCCACACACACACACACACACACACACCAGAGACAGAAGAGGACCAGAGACAGAGGAGGACCAGAGACAGAAAAGGACCAGGGACAGAGGAGGATCAGAGACAGAGGAGGACCAGAGAGTACACACACACACACACATACTATTGCAGAAGGTTAGGGTTAAAACAGACCTTTCTTGCAGGTGACCAGAGGTCCTATGAGTCCAGAGGAGATGTCCTTGGGAGCCTCCACATGGGAGTGATAGATCCAGGTCAGACAGGCTGCATCTCCTTCTGTGGGGGAGAACTCTGGACGCACCTCCCAGCGGTACGTATAAGAGGAGCCGGGCGGAACACTGTCATCCTGCTTCAGCCTTCCTGAAGTCCCGTCCGGATACAGGGCTCCTATCAGTGTGGAGGGACATTACAAAGACCTTATTTTATCAAGGAATTTACAGTACTGAGTGTGTCGTGTCAATGTGACTGCTTCTTTTTCTGCGCATCCTGTTGTAAGATCCATGTTTGGTCGACCAAGAACCTGATGCAGTAAAGCAGCCCCAAACCATAACGACACCGCCTCTATGCTTTACAGATGACATAGAGGTTTGTTTAGTAGTTTGTGATTTAGTATATATTAGTTTGTATAGTGGTTTATTTAGTGGTTTGGATAGTGCTGTATTTTGTGGTTTATAAGTAATTTTCATGGATCATCTTATCTCAAATGAATTGTCTTGATTCCAAACTCCAGCCTCAGTGTGTGTGTGTTTTTGTATATGTGTGTGTGTCCGATGAAGACAGGGTGGAGTAAGACCTTTGGCTGGTGTGTAGTCAGCAGATAAAATGACATTACATTGACATTACTTCCTGTTCTTCCTGTATGTCGCATGTTCACAGAGACAGTACAGAACACACACAACAACGATGGTGACAGCAGCTGTCGCCTGAACACACATACAGGTACCCAGGAACCAGTGTCACCATCCCCCTCCTGCAGTACAGCTAACAGCTTCTGATGTCTCACAGAGAGACCATTTCAAATGCCCGCAGCACACCACCCCCTGGCTAGTCACACACACACACACCAGTGGAATGTTGGTTAATCACTATGAACCCCAGAACATTCCCCAAGGAGATAAGTCTGCCTGTTCTGACAACCAGACAGCCAGACAGCCAGACAGCCGGACAGTCAAACGGCCAAACAGCCAGACAGCCAAACAGCCTACCAGCCTGCTAAACAGCCAGACAGCCTACCAGCCTGCTAAACAGCCAGACAGCCAAACAGCCTACCAGCCTGCTAAACAGCCAGACAGACAGGGAGGAGATATGTGAGAGACAAGGAGGAGACACAGGGAAAGAGGGAGAAGACAGGGGGAGACAAGGAGAAGACACAGGGAAAGAGGGAGGAGACACAGGAAGATATGGAGGAGACAGGGAGGAGACATGGGGGGTGACAGGGGGAGACACAGGGAAAGAGGGAGGAGACAGGTAAGGAGGCCGGGAACGCTTTGCGAACTAGTATTTTCATGCTAATCATGCAAACTAGAGCTAGCTGTCATGCTACTAATGCAAACTAGAGCTAGCTGTCATGCTACTAATGCAAACTAGAGCTAGCTGTCGTGATAATCATGTAAACTAGAGCTAGCTGTCATGCTAATCATGCAAACTAGAGCTAGCTGTCGTGCTAATCATGTAAACTAGAGCTAGCTGTCGTGATAATCATGTAAACTAGAGCTAGCTGTCATGCTAATCATGCAAACTTGAGCTAGCTGTCGTGTAAATCATGTAAACTAGAGCTAGCTGTCATGCTAATCATGCAAACTTGAGCTAGCTGTCGTGCTAATCATGTAAACAAGAGCTAGCTGTCATGCTACTAATGCAAACTAGAGCTAGCTGTCATGCTACTAATGCAAACTAGAGCTAGCTGTCATGCTACTAATGCAAACTAGAGCTAGCTAGCTAGGAGACAGCAATGTTGCCAGGTTGGATATCAATGACCAACAACAGACAAAGGGGCAGTGTGTTGGGAACAGTGAGAAGGACACAGGAATGAACCCTGGTCTGGGTCTCTGTCTGGTGAAGATATGATCTGTTTCCTGCTCTGAGACCAGGAGAAAAGAGGAAGAAGAGAGGAGATATCGTGGATTGTGCCATCTAAATGCATGGTTCTGGCTGGGTCGGGCTGAACTGAAAATATGGTTATAGGTCAGGTCTAACTGAATACATGGTTCTGGGTCAGTTCTATCTGAATACATGGTTCCGGGTCGGGTCTAACAAAATACATGGTTCCGGGTCGGGTCTAACTGAAAACATGGTTCTGGATCAGGTCTAACTGAATACATGGTTCTGGGTCAGTTCTCGGGCATTCTCGTTCCCAGTAGGTGTAGCGGTACCAGTTCCTCACTACAAACTCTGGCTAGACCCTGTTTTTGGTTATGATTTCATTCTTTCTTTTGTTTTGAATAATATCACACTGATGAACAGATAGACATGTTGTGTCAGCCTATGATGCTGTCTCTACAGAAGCTTCTCTGGTCAGACTAGAAGGATAGAAGAGGGGGAGTGGAGGGAGAGACGAGAAAGAAGTAGGGGGGAGGAGAAGGACAAGGGAGATGAGAAGACGGGGGAGGAGAAAGGAGGGCAAAGACGAGGGTAAAAGCTGACCAATGTGGGAGCAGTTCCATATCTTCTATGTTACATCAGCCAGGTCAGGAGTCTCTCCCACATTATTGTTTCAAACGTTTGTTTTGGGGCAGATATCCAACAGTGCATGTGTTCTCACTGAGACAAACACTTGGTCTGCATTAACATGACACTGTGTTTCAACTGAGTGTGTGAAGGAGAAGAGGTGTTCAGAATGGAGCCATCGTAACACTTAACACTTTTGTCACGAGGGTAAGACCTGAGCTGGGGTCGCAGATACGCAAGAAGGTTCTGGATTACAGCCACTCGAAAGGGCGAGGTTGTTTTTATCACAACTGTTCTGGGGTGAAGGTTTCAGATGATAGCCAAGTGTGTCACAATGTGTCTGTCACGGTGTGTCACAATGTGTGTGTCACAGTGTGTGTGTCACGGTGTGTGTGTCTGTGTGTCACGGCGTGTGTGTCACAGTGTGTGTGTGTCTGTGTGTCACAATGCGTGCGTCACACTGTGTGTGTCACAGTGTGTGTGTCTGTGTGTCACGGTGTGTGTGTCACAGTGTGTGTGTCTGTGTGTCACGGTGTGTGTGTCACAGTGTGTGTGTGTCTGTGTGTCACAGTGTGTGTGTCTGTGTGTCACAGTGTGTGTGTCACAGTGTGTGTGTCTGTGTGTCACGGTGTGTGTGTCACAGTGTGTGTGTCTGTGTGTCACAATGTGTGCGTAACTGTTTGTGTGTGACGGTGTGTGTGTGTGTGTGTGTGTGTGTGTGCGTACCCTCAGAGTCCTTATCGTAGAACACCCCATGAGGGTGCAAGGAGTAATTCCTGGAAGCAAAGTTCTTCAGGTGCACAATGATGACATCATCAACCTCGGCCCGCAGCACAGGTCCCAGGTATCCGAGCCAGGCGGGTTGGGGGACCTGGTGGAGATAGGAGGCGTCTGTATACTGCCTGTACACAGCCTTCTTATAGACCCGGCCGATACGCTGAGGGCCACTCATCAAGAACACAGACGCGTGCCTGGAGGAGCAGAGTTAATTAATACTGATCAGATATGAGTTATTAATACTGTTACCAATCAGATATGAGTTATTAATACTGTTACTGATCAGATATGAGTTATTAATACTGTTACTGATCAGATATGAGTTAATCAATACTGTTACCAGTCAGATATGAGTTATTAATACTGTTACTGATCAGATATGAGTTAATCAATAAGGTTACCAGTCAGATATGAGTTATTAATACTGTTACTGATCAGATATGAGTTAATCAATAAGGTTACCAGTCAGATATGAGTTATCAATACTGTTACTGATCAGATATGAGTTAATCAATACTGTTACCAGTCAGATATGAGTTATTAATACTGTTACTGATCAGATATGAGTTAATCAATAAGGTTACCAGTCAGATATTAGTTATTTATACTGTTACTGATCAGATATGAGTTAATTAATAAGGTTACCATTCAGATATGAGTTATCAATACTGTTACCAGTCAGATTTAAGTTATCAATACTGTTACCGGTCAGATATTAGTTAATCAATAACGTTACCCCTCAGATATTATCATTCCAGTTGCATATCAGATTTTATTTAGTTTCCAGTAACATATTATTTTACCACTACAGATATATATTAGGCAAATATTTCATCAATACACTGCGACCAGGTAAAATTACCTGGGAATGAATTCCTAAAGAGAAAAAAAGAATTCAATTTTGTCAGTATAGGCTCTATACCTGCACCCTGACCACAAATGTCTCGCCTGGTACATTGGTCAGCATCATTTTATATCGGGGGTTTATTTTATTTGTAGAGTGATATTAGAGAAGAGCAGAGTTAGTAGTTTGGGCATACAGATCATTCACCTTATGTCCTCCGCCCCCCTGAATATCCAACCACAACCCTGGACTGTAACTAGTGTAAACTGTAATTATCACACAACCTATTGAAGGTATCTAAACACCACACCGTGATAAAACATACACCTCTGTCCTGTTCAGTGAGATACAGGTGGGTTAATATTAAACCTGAATAAATGTAGAAACTGAGATGAGGGTTCGGAACCACTTCACCTCATACGGGGACATAAAGTAACAGACGCACTATTTATAACGTTCTTTTGTACTTATTTGTTGTGTGTTCATGTGTATTCACATAACCAATGACAGAACAAATGGTATGCATATGAACAACCAGAGCACAGTGTCAACATGAGCTACTCACTCATCGTCTGCTATGTCCATCCCGTTGATGAGGTTCTTGCGGCTGGGAGCGTAGTCCCAGTTGATCTCTCGGATCCCCACGTAGAAAACCCTCTCCTTCCCGAGGCCACAGACCTCCGACACCACGGCGACCCACAGCAACAGCCCGGGGACGAGTGTCCTAAAGCGGGCCATGCTCCTGCCTCTGTCTGGTCGGATGAGCGGGATGGGTGTTCGAGACCAAAAGAGAGAAACCGGGGAGAAACCGTCCACATGCGCTCACAGCAGGGGGGCGGGGGGGTTCTTATGGAACTCCACTTGGAGAACAGAACAGTTCCGCTATTCAGGAGACTGTGAGTGAGTGAGTGACTGTTTTGGTGGTTGTGGGTAGACTCTGGCACTAGATACCAGTGTGACCGCCCTGACTGTCCGCGGATGGACCGGACCGTGGGCGGCTCAAATCAAATGCTGCATGCTGACATCAAGCATTGTGATTCAGCTGAGCGAAGAGGTATCTGATGCCACTTGACCATCAAAAACGTTTGATTGCGTTGTGGACTCCCCTGCTGTGAATATTGTATTGGAAGCATGACCTAACATTTTATTTTATTTACTATTGATAGATAATTGATTAACTTGCGGAGAGTGAAGGGCACAATATAGGCCTACTAACGGTAGTATCCTACAGATCCGTATGTAGGAGTATGGTGACCCCTGGTGTACATATCCAGTATTCTACCCTGCTGTTTCGCCATTACATGGGACATTTTTCTATTATACCGTTTCTTTTACATTACACTGTTGTAAATTACCATCACTAGCTGGAACTTTATACCTATATATGCAAATTATATTCTATGTAAATGTATGTTAAATGGTTCTACCAGCACCATTACAACACGTAACATCCAGAAAAGCTTTACAGTAATTGGTCAAAGGTCAATTCTGTTAACACAGAGATCCTTTTTGGGAGATGGGAAACATCCGTTCCAGATACTTGTATGTGCTTTTGACTTACGGGCTACTATATACCAGTATTCGATTCAACCTGCAAACCCGTTGATAGCAGTCAATTCATTTGTATACAAACTTGTATGTTATGGCGGTGTTTTTTTAAAGAATTCAGGGCGTCTAAAAACAGAATCAGGGGAGGTGCTATACCAGGGGGTGTGTCTATACCAGGGGGAGTGGCTATACAAGGGGAGAGGCTATGCCAGGGGTAATGGGGGGGGGGGGCATACCAGGGGGAGGGGCCATTATGGGCACTGTACAGCACCGGTGCCGCGCATCTCTGACTCGTCACCGTCGGTAACGCGCCTGGCTTCTTTCCCCAGTAGCAGTGTGTCTCGTCTTTGCACTGCACGGCACGGTTCGCTTCTCCGGTGTCCACCGTGCAACCATGACGGCGCTGAGTAAGATACCGCACACCTGCTATGAGATCGGACACACATGGAACCCGTCCTGTGTCATGTCAACGCTGGAGATCACGGCCGGGGCTCTGGAGGTCTCGTTTAAGATCTATGCACCCCTTTACCTAGTGAGTACCGTAGCCTGGTGGAGCTTTAATCTGTACAGCCGAAGCTACCGTGGCTAGCGGTGCTAAGGTCCCAAGTGCTGGGTCTCGGTCGTATGATTATGGAGCTATACGGTAGTCCTAGTTACGGTAGTCCTAGTTACGGTAGTCCTAGTTACGGTAGTCCTAGTTACGGTGTGTTATGTCTGCTAGTAGTACTAGCTGTGCCACACGGTTGTTAGCGCTGTGGTTGTTCTGACATAGACGTGACATTGCACATGATTTTGTTTACTGTAACAGGAAGTTACTGTGATGGCTAATATGTGTTAGCTAGTGCCTGTGGGTCCCATCTATGTGGTCCTAGCTATGTGCCAACTGTTAGTCATATAGTTTAGAGTAATGCTGGCAAATAAAGTGTTAGCTAGTGGGACCCATGTACTGTTAGTCATATAGTTTGGAGTAACCGAGTACATTTGAACTTTCCCTCTGCACAAACTCACTAATATATGCTAGGCTTATATAGCTAACGAACATTGTGGGTACGGTGTTAAGAGATTGTCATTCCAGAGTCCTAGTTTGACAGTGATACCGGAGAGATGAAATTATAGTTATTTGGTTCCTGTTCTGGGCTTGGGATTAGGAAGGTAGAGACCACGGGAATTTGTATTATAGATATAATTTAGCTATAACTGCCTAGGGGTTAGTAGCAAAACACTCCATACCCTGTTCGTTTAGCGGGAAAGCCAGACTGCATCTTGTCAGACTAGCTACGGACGAACACCTGGTGGAATTTAAACCCGTATGTCTGTGGGTCAGGATGCAAACCATGGCCCGGGTCTGGAAGACTTGCGAGTATCGTCAATTGTGCCTGTAACCATGATAACCACTGGTTATTACTTATGGGTTACTGTGCGGTAATAGCTTAGCCCTGGCTAGAGGTTAGTAAGGCTAACTAGGGTGATAGGATTACAACTTTACTAGGAGATCACTCTGTCCGTCTGTTGATATGCTTGCTCTTTCTGTAACACCTCCTCCATCTCTTCTTGTTTCCTTTGTTTGACATCATACTTGTCTCTGTAATGTGTTTCTATAGACGAAGGTTGATGGGTGGTGACCATGGTGTGTGTGTGTGTGTGTGTGTGTGTGTGTGTGTGTGTAGATAGCAGCTATCCTGCGAAGGAGAAAGAAGGACTATTATGTGAAGAGGCTTCTCCCGGAGATCCTCCAGTCAACATCCTTCCTCACTGCTAATGGAGGACTCTACATCGCGTTCTTCTGTATTCTTAGGTAACACAGAGACAACCCTGTGTGTGTGCGCGCACACACACACACACACACACACACACACACACACACACACACACACACACACACACACACACACAGCCTGACCTTGACTCGTCTATCTTGATAGCCTGTTAGCCTATCAAAGGGCTAGAAACATTATCAGCCAATCAGGGGGCTTGGACGTGCCGGTCCCAGTGGGGTGATGTTTTGGGGGTTGAGTAGGGTAAAGTCCTCTAGATATAATTGACTGAGTCAGATAAGACTAGTGGATAGTTTGAAAACGTAGAGGGGTTTATTATTTAAAAGGAAAATGAAACATCATGCATTTACTCTCAGAATGATGTCCCTGTTAGTGTCATACTGAACACTGCTGACCAAGAAGCAAGACTGGTTAGACTGGTTGTCCCATACTGAACCAACTGACCAAGACTAGTTAGACTGGTTGTCCCATACTGAACACACCTGACCAAGACTAGTTAGACTGGTTGTCCCATACTGAACACAGCTGACCAAGACTAGTTAGACTGGTTGTCCCATACTGAACACAGCTGACCAAGACTAGTTAGACTGGTTGTCCCATACTGAACACAGCTGACCAAGACTAGTTAGACTGGTTGTCCCATATTAAACACAGCTGACCAAGAAGCAAGACTGAACACTGAATTGGGTTGACACCTCAGCTTTATGTAAAGCGGCACTGTAAACTCATCCTTGTCAGAGGTTCTGGCCCGCCTTGTGGTGGGGGGTTTCTCTAAACTTTCAGGTATAATTTTAATAGAATCTGCGATTGATGGTTTAAGTTTACAGTCGTTAAAAACTAGCTATGGTTAGCTGATACAGGGGGGAACTTAATTAAAGTGTGTGTGTGTGGGTTTTAGGAGACTCCTGGGAGGTTTTACTTCCTGGTCAACTGGCTTTGGAGCTGCTCTGCCGGCCTCATACATCGCTATCCTGATGGAGCGGAAGAGCAGGTAACATCTAACCTCTCTATTGTAACTCCTCCATCTCCCCTTCTCCTCTACCCTCCTCTACCCTGTATACGTCTCTTCTCCCCTCTACCCTCCTCTACCCTGTATACGTCTCTTCTCCCCTCTACCCTGTATACGTCTCTTCTCTCCTCTACCCTCCTCTACCCTGTATACGTCTCTTCTCCCCTCTACCCTCCTCTACCTTGTATACGTCTCTTCTCCCCTCTACCCTGTATACATCTCTTCTCTCCTCTACCCTCCTCTACCCGGTATACGTCTCTTCTCCCCTCTACCCCCTACCCTGTATACGTCTCTTTTCTCCTCTACCCTCCTCTACCCTGTATACGTCTCTTCTCCCCTCTACCCTGTATACATCTCTTCTCTCCTCTACCCTCCTCTACCCGGTATACGTCTCTTCTCCCCTCTACCCCCTACCCTGTATACGTCTCTTTTCTCCTCTACCCTCCTCTACCCTGTATACGTCTCTTCTCCCCTCTACCCTGTATACGTCTCTTCTCCCCTCTACCCTGTATACGTCTCTTCTCCCCTCTACCCTCCTCTTCCCTGTATACGTCTCTTCTCTCCTCTACCCTGTATACGTCTCTTCTCCCCTCTACCCTCCTCTACCCTGTATACGTCTCTTCTCTCCTCTACCCTCCTCTACCCTGTATACGTCTCTTCTCCCCTCTACCCTCCTCTACCCTGTATACGTCTCTTCTCCCCTCTACCCTCCTCTACCTTGTATACGTCTCTTCTCCCCTCTACCCCCTCTACCCTGTATACGTCTCTTCTCCCCTCTACCCTGTATACGTCTCTTCTCCCTCCCCTGTATACGTCTCTTCTCCCCTCTACCCCCTCTACCCTGTATACGTCTCTTCTCTCCTCTACCCTCCTCTACCCTGTATACGTCTCTTCTCCCCTCTACCCTGTATACGTCTCTTCTCCCCTCTACCCTCCTCTACCCTGTATACGTCTCTTCTCCCCTCTACCCTCCTCTACCCTGTATACGTCTCTTCTCCCCTCTACCTTGTATACGTCTCTTCTCCCCTCTACCCTCCTCTACCCTGTATACGTCTCTTCTCCCCTCTACCCTCCTCTACCCTGTATACGTCTCTTCTCCCCTCTACCTTGTATACGTCTCTTCTCCCCTCTACCCTCCTCTACCCTGTATACGTCTCTTCTCTCCTCTACCCTGTATACGTCTCTTCTCCCCTCTACCCTCCTCTACCCTGTATACGTCTCTTATCCCCTCTACCCTCCTCTACCTTGTATACGTCTCTTCTCCCCTCTACCTTGTATACGTCTCTTCTCCCCTCTACCCCCCTCTACCCTGTATACGTCTCTTCTCTCCTCTACCCTCCTCTACCCTGTATACGTCTCTTCTCCCCTCTACCCTGTATACGTCTCTTCTCCCCTCTACCTTGTATACGTCTCTTCTCCCCTCTACCCTCCTCTACCCTGTATACGTCTCTTCTCCCCTCTACCCTCCTCTACCCTGTATACGTCTCTTCTCCCCTCTACCCTCCTCTACCCTGTATACGTCTCTTCTCCCCTCTACCCTCCTCTACCCTGTATACGTCTCTTCTCCCCTCTACCTTGTATACGTCTCTTCTCCCCTCTACCCTCCTCTACCTTGTATACGTCTCTTCTCCCCTCTACCCTGTATACGTCTCTTCTCCCCTCTACCCTCCTCTACCCTGTATACGTCTCTTCTCCCCTCTACCCTCCTCTACCTTGTATACGTCTCTTCTCCCCTCTACCCTCCTCTACCCTGTATACGTCTCTTCTCCCCTCTACCTTGTATACGTCTCTTCTCCCCTCTACCCTCCAGGGTACCCGCGGGGTCTTAAAAGTCTTAAAAAAGTCTTAAATTTAATATTCGAAAAATAAGGCCTTAAAAGTCTTAAATATCATTTATAAAGTATTAAATTTAGTTTACTAAGGTCTTAAATTTGTATTGTCCTTTCATAAAATTAAATATCTTAATGTCATAAATAACTTTGTTACGATAGTTTCGTTCAGTTATGTTACGTCAGTTTTCGACAGTATCGTTACTGTTTACGTAAATGTATTGCCTTACGCTTTTGGCAGTAAACGTGTCTGTCACGTCCATACCATAGAATTAGCTCAAAATGGGAAAGTGTCGATTTAAACCAACATGGCAGAATAATATAAAATATGACTGGGTTAAACCTGTTCCAGGCAATGACCGCGAGGCTCATTGCCGTTGGTGCCGAAAGTCTTTTAAACTGGGGACAATGGGAGTTTTAGCTTTGGACTCTCATATGAAAAGCGTGAAGCACATTGCCACTGCTACAGCCCGCCAGCAGCAGGTGCCTATAGCACAGTTCTGTGAAAGCTCGTCAGCAACCTCAGGCACGGTGGCTACTGCTAGCAGCAGTGAAGACATCGCACCGTCGGTAGTGCAGCCTCCGTGTGTGAACCTGCAGGCTCATTGTGGATCTACGCCAACTCTACGGGCAGAGGTGGTTTGGATACTGAAAACCATTTCGGCCCACCACTCATATTCTTCAAATGAAGAAATTGCCACAATATTCAAAACAATGTTTCCAGACTCTAAGATTGCGTCTTCTTTCGCATGTGGGAGCAACAAGACGGCGTACATCACCAAATTTGGTTTGGCTCCGTTCATCACAAAACAACTGACTGACCAAGTCAACGCGCCACCTGCTTTGTTGTCATGTTTGACGAAAGCCTCAACAAAACCACAAAGACGAAACAGCTAGACCTTCATCTGCGCTACTGGGTCAGTGACCAGGTCCATGGTCCTGGTTCAAGGTATTTTGGGTCACAGTTCATGGGTCATGCAACTGCAGCGGACTTGCTCAAACATTTCAAAGTAAGTATCGCTCCGAAAACTTATTTGCTAAATAAATCCCAACCTGTCACATTGTAGGCTCAACATGGATGTGGTTTAAAACTTTTCCGAGGCCACCATTTATCCTAGTTTGCTGAATTCAGTTGAGTACAAAGAAGTATTGTAAAAATTAAGAATATAGAGTTGAGAGAGTAGAGAATAACAAAAATATGATTATGAAAAAAATACTGAACTACTGCTAAATTTATATGTGGTAGTTTTAATTGAAAGAAATCACTAAGAAATATAATATGCAATGTACAGTCCCAACAATGTGGTAAAACATAGAGATAGATAAAGACGTTCCTGTATAAAAACATATGTACACATGTCCTAAAGATAGCTTTTGATTTGTAGGAGTGTGTGCGTGACCTCGATTTGAGAAAGATGGTCTCTGTGTCCATGGACGGCCCTAACGTCAATTGGCGTTTTTTTTGAAATGCTGCAGCAGGAGCATGCAGAGCAGTTTGGGGGTGCTCAGCTGGCAGTGGTGGGGAGTTGTGGCCTCCATACTCTCCATAATGCTTTTAAGAGTGGATTTACTGATTGGCAAATAGAGAAGTTTCTCAGGGCTCTGCACACTATTTTCCACAATGTCCCGGCAAGAAGAGAAGATTTTTGCAATCTGACTAATTCCAAAGTCTTCGCTCTGCCTTTCTGTGGCCACCGCTGGGTTGAGAACCTTCCAGTGGTGGAGCGGGCCCTTGTCATCTGGCCGGACATAAAAAAGTATGTTGAGGCAGTCACGAAAAAACAGCTCCCTTGCCCTGGGACTTCCTCATATGACACTATTTCAGTGGCAACCAAAGATGCGCTTATTACCGCCAAGTTGCATTTCTTCATGGCTGTCTCAAGAAGCATGACACCTTTCCTCACGAGGTACCAGTCTGATGAGCCTGTGCTGCCTTTCATTGGAAAAGACCTGGCTGAGCTGCTGAAGGTGAATCGTTTCATTGGAAAAGACCTGGCTGAGCTGCTGAAGGTGAATCGTTTCATTGGAAAAGACCTGGCTGAGCTGCTGAAGGTGAATCGTTTCATTGCACTGAGATTATGATTTTGTATCTGTTTTATTCACAGCCCATAGCACTACTGCTGAGACTGATTAATTTGTTTGGCTATTCAAAATTATTGCTTTATTTAAATTATTTGATCATGTATAAAATAAATATAAAAGCTGTTTCCAGAAATTTTGCCTACATTATAAAAAACATTGAGGATTTAAAACACAATGGCGCCCTCAAAGGCAATGATGATTTGTGTATTGTTAACGTTTTTGCATTCTCAATAATAAGTATTTTTTTGACTTTACAGAGTTTGCTGAGGCGATTCATCAAAAGAGAACTTTTGAATGATGTCACACCTCTCCAAATGGTCCGGCTTGATGTCACTGACAAGCAGTCTAGGGTTCATCCAAGAGCTGTTGACATTGGCATTGGAGCAGAGGCTGTTGTAACGGTATTGTGGAAAGAATTGTCTGTTTTTTATGGCCTTTACCTGGCCGATCACTGGGTAAACTGGCAGAAAAAGAGTATCTTGGATCTTAAATACCAGAAATTAATAAAAACATTATAATTAGGTTTTTAAAACAATCCCACATCAAAATAATTAAACAAACAAATAGTGCTGGATGGTCGGCTGGCACTATAATTTTTTTCTTAAGTTCTGACTGCAATATTAACATTCTTGTTAGGAGCTTCAGCGGCAGAGTAGACCCATCGTAGGAGAGCTTTCTATCCTGCAGTTCAGACAGGAATGCATGGAGGGTCTCTCCAGAATGGTGAAGAAGATTCAGGAGAAGAGCCCCTTGAGTTACCCGACTGTGAGACAAATGACTTGTCTTAACCCAGCCATGATGTATTCAGATCCAGACTTGTGCCAGGGAAAGATGAAGAGTGTAGTCAAAAGGTTTCTTCAAGACAAACAGTTGGCAGGAGGTGTTGCTGCTGGTACATCATTTTTATTACATTCTTATAATTAAGTCATGACAGTGGAAACATTGAGGCTTACACCACAAACACAACACAAGCATAAACATACATATACACACATGGAGATATATATATCTCCATTTATCAAACCATAGTTAATTATTTGTTTACTCTTTCTTTAGGTGATCTGATCATCCAGCAGTTTTCCCAGTTCCTGTCCCTAGAGGTGAGGAATGAAGTGTTTCTGTCCTTCAAGCCCATAGAAGAGAGACTGGACGTGTTCCTTCATGGTTTTGTCAGCAAGCCATACCCAGAGCTCTGGTCTTTTCTCCAAAAGCTTCTCCTCCTCTCTCATGGCCAAGCTACAGTGGAGAGGGGTTTTTCTATCAACAAAGAGGTAGAAATCTGTAACATCCAGGAGGACACCATCATTGCACATAGAATTGTGTGTGATTTTGTGTTGCTACATGGGGGAGTTACCAAGGTCCCCCTCACACAGGCACTCCTTACATCTGCAGCAGCAGCCAGGACCAGATACCGAATTCATCTTGAGAATGAGAAAAGAAAAAAGGAATCCGAGGCACAGAGGCAAAAAAGACGGGCCACGGAGGAACACCTAGAGCAACTGAAAAAGAGGAGACAAGCCACTCAGGAAGTGTCTGGACATCTGGCAATGGATGCAGACAAGTTGGCAGACATGGCTGAGGGAAAGCAAGGCAGCAAGATGGCAGAGCTCATTGCGAAGTCGAATGCTTTCAGAAGGAGCCACAAGGAGAAGTTGGTCGAGCTCAAGAACCTGGATGAACAGATTGCGGCCAAGGGAGCAGAGCTCCGAAGACTGTAGGCTCTTATGATATTGCACGCATTCTGTGTGTACAGCGAGAATAGAAAGCTGCACTTCATGGAATTTTTTTTCTCTTAGTTCAAAGAGGACCTTTATGCAGCAAATGCACATATTTTTGTTATTGTTTTATTGAGATTTATTATAAAACATTTTATTCAAGTCAAGTATTTGGTATGTAATTCTTTTGGTGTTAAATCCTTTCTAATTTTCCATTATCCTTTATATTTTTGCCGGTATGGCTGCTGAAGTTGGTCTTAAATGTCATCATAAATGGTCTTAAAAAGGTCTTAAAAAGTCTTAAATTTAACTTGTGGAAACCTGGGGGAACCATGACCCTCCTCTACCTTGTATACGTCTCTTCTCCCCTCTACCCTCCTCTACCTTGTATACGTCTCTTCTCCCCTCTACCCTCCTCTACCTTGTATACGTCTCTTCTCCCCTCTACCATCCTCTACCCTGTATACGTCTCTTCTCCCCTCTACCCTGTATACGTCTCTTCTCCCCTCTACCCTGTATACGTCTCTTCTCTCCTCTACCCTCCTCTACCCTGTATACGTCTCTTCTCCCCTCTACCCTGTATACGTCTCTTCTCCCCTCTACCCTGTATACGTCTCTTCTCTCCTCTACCCTCCTCTACCCTGTATACGTCTCTTCTCCCTCTACCCTGTATACGTCTCTTCTCTCCTCTACCCTGTATACGTCTCTTCTCCCCTCTACCCTGTATACGTCTCTTCTCCCCTCTACCCTCCTCTACCCTGTATACGTCTCTTCTCTCCTCTACCCTCCTCTACCCTGTATACGTCTCTTCTCCCCTCTACCCTGTATACGTCTCTTCTCTCCTCTACCCTCCTCTACCCTGTATACGTCTCTTCTCCCCTCTACCCTGTATACGTCTCTTCTCCCCTCTACCCTCCTCTACCCTGTATACGTCTCTTCTCCCCTCTACCCTGTATACGTCTCTTCTCCCCTCTACCCTCCTCTACCCTGTATACGTCTCTTCTCCCCTCTACCCTCCTCTACCTTGTATACGTCTCTTCTCCCCTCTACCCTCCTCTACCTTGTATACGTCTCTTCTCCCCTCTACCCTCCTCTACCCTGTATACGTCTCTTCTCCCCTCTACCCTCCTCTACCTTGTATACGTCTCTTCTCCCCTCTACCCTCCTCTACCCTGTATACGTCTCTTCTCCCCTCTACCCTGTATACGTCTCTTCTCCCCTCTACCCTCCTCTACCCTGTATACGTCTCTTCTCCCCTCTACCCTCCTCTACCCTGTATACGTCTCTTCTCCCCTCTACCCTGTATACGTCTCTTCTCTCCTCTACCCTCCTCTACCCTGTATATGTCTCTTCTCCCCTCTACCCTCCTCTACCCTGTATACGTCTCTTCTCCCCTCTACCCTGTATACGTCTCTTCTCCCCTCTACCCTCCTCTACCCTGTATACGTCTCTTCTCCCCTCTACCCTGTATACGTCTCTTCTCCCCTCTACCCTCCTCTACCCTGTATACGTCTCTTCTCCCCTCTACCCTGTATACGTCTCTTCTCCCCTCTACCCTCCTCTACCTTGTATACGTCTCTTCTCCCCTCTACCCTGTATACGTCTCTTCTCCCCTCTACCCTCCTCTACCCTGTATACGTCTCTTTTCTCCTCTACCCTCCTCTACCTTGTATACGTCTCTTCTCCCCTCTACCCTGTATACGTCTCTTCTCCCCTCTACCCTCCTCTACCCTGTATACGTCTCTTCTCCCCTCTACCCTCCTCTACCCTGTATATGTCTCTTCTCCCCTCTACCCCCCTCTACCCTGTATACGTCTCTTCTCCCCTCTACCCCCCTCTACCCTGTATACGTCTCTTCTCCCCTCTACCCCCTCTACCCTGTATACGTCTCTTCTCCCTCTACCCTCCTCTACCCTGTATACGTCTCTTCTCCCCTCTACCCTCCTCTACCTTGTATACGTCTCTTCTCCCCTCTACCCTGTATACGTCTCTTCTCCCCTCTACCCTCCTCTACCCTGTATACGTCTCTTCTCCCTCTACCCTCCTCTACCCTGTATACGTCTCTTCTCCCCTCTACCCTCCTCTACCCTGTATACGTCTCTTCTCCCCTCTACCCTGTATACGTCTCTTCTCCCCTCTACCCTCCTCTACCCTGTATACGTCTCTTCTCCCCTCTACCCTGTATACGTCTCTTCTCCCCTCTACCCTCCTCTACCCTGTATACGTCTCTTCTCCCCTCTACCCTGTATACGTCTCTTCTCCCCTCTACCCTCCTCTACCCTGTATACGTCTCTTCTCCCCTCTACCCTGTATACGTCTCTTCTCCCCTCTACCCTCCTCTACCCTGTATACGTCTCTTCTCCCCTCTACCCTGTATACGTCTCTTCTCCCCTCTACCCTCCTCTACCCTGTATACGTCTCTTCTCCCCTCTACCCTGTATACGTCTCTTCTCCCCTCTACCCTCCTCTACCCTGTATACGTCTCTTCTCCCCTCTACCCTGTATACGTCTCTTCTCCCCTCTACCCTCCTCTACCCTGTATACGTCTCTTCTCCCCTCTACCCTCCTCTACCCTGTATACGTCTCTTCTCCCCTCTACCTTGTATACGTCTCTTCTCCCCTCTACCCTCCTCTACCCTGTATACGTCTCTTCTCCCCTCTACCCTCCTCTACCCTGTATACGTCTCTTCTCCCCTCTACCCTGTATACGTCTCTTCTCCCCTCTACCCTCCTCTACCCTGTATACGTCTCTTCTCCCCTCTACCCTGTATACGTCTCTTCTCTCCTCTACCCTGTATACGTCTCTTCTCCCCTCTACCCTCCTCTACCTTGTATACGTCTCTTCTCCCCTCTACCTTGTATACGTCTCTTCTCCCCTCTACCCTCCTCTACCCTGTATACGTCTCTTCTCCCCTCTACCCTCCTCTACCCTGTATACGTCTCTTCTCCCCTCTACCCTCCTCTACCCTGTATACGTCTCTTCTCCCCTCTACCCTCCTCTACCCTGTATACGTCTCTTCTCCCCTCTACCCTCCTCTACCTTGTATACGTCTCTTCTCCCCTCTAGCCTCCTCACTGCTAATCAGTTGTTCTCCTCTCTCTCTCTCGTTATAGGAGAGGTCTGCTGACCATCTACATGGCCAACCTGGTGAGAGATCCCTGAACTGTACCTCCGATCTGTAGTTTTAACTACGGAGACAGTGTAAAAGACCTGAGACACACGAGTGAGTAACCTGTGTTTGGTTGTGTTGTTTCCAAGGCGACCGAGACACTGTTCCGAATGGCTGTCACGCGGGGCATCGTTAACCCTCTGAAACATGGAGAGGTATGATGGCTCGGGCGGGGGGTGGGGTGGGGGTATGATGGTGTAATTAAACGGGTCTAACCACACCCCTGTGTCCTCTCGTTACCGTCTGTAGGTACTGCTGTTCTGTTTCACAGCATCTCTCTACATGTTCCTCTTCAGGAGTAAAGACGGACTCAAAGGTTTCTCCTTCTCAGCGCTCAAGTAAGGCTACTTCATGTAGTTGATTGGATGCTGCTTTTTGCTCAAGGTTCTGATTGGCCGTTACAACCTCTAACTGTCACACGCTTTGCTGGGACACGGACTCTGCAAATGTAGATTGATGATGGGAGGAGCCTGGTTTGGGATTTATTGTTAATGTGTCAATGGAGTTTAGGGGTCAATGGAGTTTAGGGGTCAATGGAGTTTAGGGGTCAATGGAGTTTAGGGAATTGTCCTGGCTGTTATAACTGGAGGTTATAACAGTCTGTGCTGATGGTTGGGTTTCTCTCCAGATTCATCGTAGGGAAGGAAGAGATACCTACACACTCTGTCCTGACAGAACACAACTACCCACAACCTCTGGATACACCCGTCACCACAGAGATACAGAGGTCACCGGGGTCAACAGGAAGTCCCGCCTCTGGCAGAAGGTCCATTGTTGCACTTACCAGGAGGCTGCTAGAATCTATGTGAGAATAAACGCACCCACCGGGGTTCCACCAGTCTCCAGACCTCCACCCAATAGAGAGCAGTCCCCAGACCTCCACCCAATAGAGAGCAGTCCCCAGACCTCCACCCAATAGAGAGCAGTCCCCAGACCTCCACCCAATAGAGAACAGTCCCCAGACCTCCACCCAATAGAGAACAGTCCCCAGACCTCCACCCAATAGAGAACAGTCCCCAGACGTCCACCCAATAGAGAACAGTCCCCCAGACCTCCACCCAATAGAGAGCAGTCCCCAGACCTCCACCCAATAGAGAGCAGTCCCCAGACCTCCACCCAATAGAGAGCAGTCCCCAGACCTCCACCCAATAGAGAGCAGTCCCCAGACCTCCACCCAATAGAGAGCAGTCCCCAGACCTCCACCCAATAGAGAGCAGTCCCCAGACCTCCACCCAATAGAGAGCAGTCCCCAGACCTCCACCCAATAGAGAGCAGTCCCCAGACCTCCACCCTTTAGAGAGCAGTCCCCAGACCTCCACCCTTTAGAGAGCAGTCCCCAGACCTCCACCCAATAGAGAGCAGTCCCCAGACCTCCACCCTTTAGAGAGCAGTCCCCAGACCTCCACCCTTTAGAGAGCAGTCCCCAGACCTCCATTCTTTAGAGAGCAGTCCCCAGACCTCCACCCAATAGAGAGCAGTCCCCAGACCCAGAACATATTCAGACACAGTATTGACGGTCTTGTGTTAATCCCCAGATGCAAACAAGGTCCCAGACATCGATGTTGTAAACACAACCAGGACAACTGTATCTCATATTGTGTCAAGGTGAGATGTTAAAACACATGAGAACTGTATCGCATATTGTGTCAATGTGAGATGTTAAAACACAGGTATTATGTTATAGTAATGTCGTTTCCAGGTAGCTTTTATCTGCATGTTTAGCGTGGGCTAGTTTCACCGTCTAAAGGATCCGACATAACATTTCATGAGGAACGTTACAGTAATGTTATCTTTGTTTCCAGGGCTTCGTCCGCATGTTTAGCGTGGGCTACTTGATCCAGTGTTGTCTGAAGGTTCCATCAGTGTTCCGGCAGATGTTCACTAAACCCTCTCGCCTCCCCTCACTCTTCTACAATAAGGAGAACTTCCAGCTAGGGGCGTTTCTTGGCTCCTTCGTCTCTATATACAAGGTGCACACTATTCGTCTCTATATACAAGTTGCACACTATTCGTCTCTATATACAAGGTGCACACTATTCGTCTCTATATACAAGGTGCACACTATTCGTCTCTATATACAAGGTGCACACTATTCGTCTCTATATACAAGGTGCACACTATTCATCTCTATATACAAGGTGCACACTATTCATCCCTATATACAAGGTGCACACTATTCATCCCTATATACAAGGTGCACACTATTCATCTCCCTTTCTCCTTGTGATATTAACTCCTTCATTCTTTTTTTCTCTGTGTGATATAATGACCTTATTATATAAACTCCTCTCTGTCCTCTTTCCTCCTCTCTGTCTTTCTCTATGTGATATAAACTCCTCTCTGTCCTTGTCTATGTGATATACACTCCTCTCTGTCCTTCTCTATGTGATATACACTCCTTTCTGTCTTTCTCTATGTGATATAAACTTCTTTCTGTCCTCCTCTATTTGATATAAACTCCTCTTTCCTCCTCTCTGTCCTTCTCTATGTGATATACACTCCTCTCTGTTTTTCTCTATGTGATATAAACTCCTCTCTGTCCTCTTTCCCTCTCTATGTGATATAAACTCCTCTCTGTCCTTCCTAGGGGACCAGCTGTTTGCTCCGATGGGTGCGTAACATTGATGACGAACTCCACGCTCTAATTGCTGGTAAGCCAATCGGCATTCTGCTACACTGTCCGGGCATTTATAGTTAACAGAATGTGTTTGACTCTCACTCTCCATCTGGATGTCCACCTCACCAGGGTTCCTGGCTGGCACCTCCATGTTCTTCTACAAAAGCACAACTATCTCCATGTACCTGTTCTCCAAGCTAGTAGAGGTGAGACCTACCTGTCTGTCTCTCTGTTCTCCAAGCTAGTAGAGGTGAGACCTACCTGTCTGTCTCTGTTCTCCAAGCTAGTAAAGGTGAGACCTACCGGTCTGTCTCTCTGTTCTCCAAGCTAGTACAGGTGAGACCTACCGGTCTGTCTCTCTGTTCTCCAAGCTAGTACAGGTGAGACCTACCTGTCTGTCTCTCTGTTCTCCAAGCTAGTACAAGTGAGACCTACCTGTCTGTCTCTCTGTTCTCCAAGCTAGTAGAGGTGAGACCTACCTGTCTGTCTCTCTGTTCTCCAAGCTAGTACAAGTGAGACCTACCCGTCTGTCTCTCTGTTCTCCAAGCTAGTAGAGGTGAGACCTACCTGTCTGTCTCTCTGTTCCACATTTCCCTTAATATATACACATTGTATCTGGTGATTTAGTAAATGATTCACCTGTCTCAGAGGTTTAGTTGTTCATTGTTGTGTTCCTCTGATGTTGTTTATTGATCTGTTGTGTTCCTCTGTTGTTTATTGATCTGTTGTGTTCCTCTGTTGTTGTTTATTGATCTGTTGTGTTCCTCTGTTGTTGTTTATTGATCTGTTGTGTTCCTCTGTTGTTGTTTATTGATCTGTTGTGTTCCTCTGTTGTTGTTTATTGATCTGTTGTGTTCCTCTGTTGTTGTTTATTGATCTGTTGTGTTCCTCTCCAGACATTGTACTTTAAAGGCATTGAGACTGGACACTTCCCTTACTTCCCCCACGCTGACACCCTGATCTACGCCGTCTCCACCGCCATCTGCTTCCAGGCAGTAAGACACGCCCACTACACGACACAACACGCCCACACGACACAGCACGCCCACACACAACAGTCGATATGTAGGTCAGACAAGCGATTTGTTCAGTAAAAGCTGCTGGATTCATGCTTGGGAAGCAGTTTACTATTTCAAATATACCATTATTACCTTCGCCAATCATCAGTCCAGAGGTGGCAAGTCTGAGCTGTTCCACTACTGACCCACTGCTGTCTTCCAGGCAGTGATGGAGGTGCAGAATCTCAGACCATCCTACTGGAAGTTCCTCCTCCGACTCACCAAGGGCAGGTAGGACTACTGGATGTGTTTCTGTTAACTGGTTTAACTTTATAAACAGGAGGGTTCTGGATGTGTTTCTGTCTCCAGGTTTGACTTTATGAACAGGAGGGTTCTGGATGTGTTTCTGTCTCCAGGTTTGACTTCATGAACAGGAGGGTTCTGGACGTGTTTGGAACCCAGGCATCCAGAGACTTCTATGGCTTTATACCTAAACTGAACCCTCGCCACGTCATCACGCCCACGTTGACCCCTGGTCAGGACTTCATTCTAGGTTAAACCCACGCTGTCAGAGGTTGGTCAGGGCCTGGCCCGGCTCACGCCGTCTCATCTGGCTACATCCCAAATGGATGCCTATTTCCTATGTTGGGCACTACTTTGACCAGGGCCACCAGAGGGTAGGGCACATGATAGGACGTAGGAATTTGTTTTGGGTGTCCATTAGTGTTAGCGCCTCCTCCATGTGAACGCCATCTGGGTGGGTGCCTCTACATATGGCATTTATAAAGCTGTTCAAACAGCTCAGAGAGCGCAGATGATCTTGTATATAATTAGGGAAAGGGGGTGTTTTCATTGCTCTCTGATCTACTCTAGGAAATAGCAGTGGCTCTCAACTGGTGGGCTGCGGCCGAAATTAGGGACGTCTTTAAATTAGTTGAGTGTCTGGCAAAATGTTATTCCGTCTGAAACAACAAACAAATTAACAACAAATTAAATTGCATAGAAAGTTTGTAGAAATGTTAATTAAATTTTATATAATCAAATGACCCGAAAACGACTTCATAAAGCAAATGTATTTGCAGTGCTTTTACGCAGCTATTGTGGTTTTAAACAGTTGTTTGAAAACCTTTCTTATCAAGATAATGTGAAACATGACATTTTTGACTATGAAGGTGGCAAGCTAACCTAACAGCTAATATAGCATGTTAGCCCGCAATAAAGTTCTCAACATTTGGTCCTGACTGTGTAAACCGGGTTTAGTTAGCATTTCAAAGCAAAACCAGTGGAGAACCATGGACCTCGTGAAGATGTGATTAGAAGGGCAGTTGGATGAGGGAGCTCATTGACACGATGCCTCCTTAGAGGTGGAGCTTCCCAGCTGTTGTTGGTAATGAACAGTGAGTTTTAACTGTGCCGAGACATCTCCAAAACACCTCAAAACTGAATCGCACTGAAGCAGTGTTTATAGATAAAGGGGACACTGGTATGACCAACCAACATGCACGGTTCATTTGTCTCCAGTAAGTAATGGACATCTGAAAAAAGCTAAATCCAACCCAGATTACAAGCCTGGTTCCATAGGCGATTGCTAGCCTGGTTCCATAGGCGATTGCTAGCCTGGTTCCATAGGCGATTGCTAGCCTGGTTCCATAGGCGATTGCTAGCCTGGTTCCAGTATGGTTGACATGTTGCCTTTATTTTTAAGTGGTTCCAGAAGGACTCGTTACTTGCCGGGGGGGGGGTTGAGTTTTCCACTTTCCTCACAGAAAACAATGGGCACTGTTGATTTCTTCAAAAGTTGTGAAAAGACCCATGGAGCACAAATAATTATGGAAGTGTAAGAGAGCACTTTTAAATAGTAATCACATACTACGTATAGAAATGTAGACCTGTATGGAAATGTTTATAATTTATAACGTATTCCAGTTCAGTATTCCAGTGGATGTTTTCAGAATGATGTGATTGCTTTCTATAAAAGAAAATTGTGTCATCCTATCGTCTTCTGTTTTTCTTTTGGGGGCTGTGGTTCAAACCTGTGCAGGATTGAAGGTTGAACCCTTGCGCTCTATAGAGCAGTAACTTTGACTGCAAGATTTATCACACTTCGAGCCAACTCAACAGGCTAGTTTCAGGCTCTCTTGTGTCCAACTCAAGTCACAAATGCTCTCTTATCCTTCAGGACACATACAAGGTTAAAATCACAAACAATTATTATGAGGTCTATGATAGAGTTTTGCATCAACTCCAACTCCGTGTTCCGTCCAGAAGCTGTGTGAACCTGCGACAGCACTATATTACTAAACTATAAATTCATGGGTGAGGATAGAGGCTGACAGAGGTGGGGAGGAGATGAAGAGAGGCTGAGATAGAGGTGGGGGGGAGATTTAAAGCTGCAGTAGGTAGGATTCATTAATTGAAAATATAATGTTTTGACTTTATAAACTAGGTGTCCAAGTAACATGAGGTATTGTGGGAGATGGTGAGCACCAGACAGAACCCGCCACTTTAATCCTGCGCCTTAAAGGGAAGTAACCAATGCCAATGCAGCAAATCATTAGCCAATAAGCTTCAGCAAGGCGGGGCTTAGTGCCATTTTTTAACCCAGATACTGCCTGGAGGTAGCATAAGTCCGGCATAAGTAGTGAAGACGGCAATTATTAGGAACACATTATTTTACTTTCCTGTAGAAAAAGTGTAAAATAAAAATAATTGTTAAAATAAACCCAAAGAACTATTATTTATTAGACATTATACATATCTGTATGAATAAGGCACAGGGGGGTGTGGCCAATATACCATAGCCCACAACTGTTCTTACCCATGATGCACTGCAGAGTGCCTGGACACAGCGTTTACCCGTAATATATTGGCAATATATCACATACACCCATGCATTATTGCTCTTATAAAGCAGTTGCCAACAATAACGTGATAACTGTGGTATACGACAATTTACCACAACGATTAGCCAATAATTATCCACCCGTCAGTCTCCTCAAGCAGCTTGTTTGTTTGGTCTTTCCTTTTTCTTTATCCTGAGTCAGAGAGAGAGAGAAACGTTGTATTAGATCTGTCTGAAGGTCAGAGGTCATTTGCACCCCCTCAAAACATATTAGTTCTGTCTGAGGGTCAAAGGTAATTCGCGTTACCCTCTTAGGGTCAGAGGTCATTTGTGACACCCTCAGAAAATAGTCATCACAACGGGTCTAATGACATGGTAAAAATAATTACACACGTTTACACAGGTAGATCATTAAAAAATGTGATGAATCCCATTGGTTCAGAGGGTTTGAGGGGAGGGACAATGTGTTTCCTCCAATAGGGTTGATAGAAGAAAAAAGAAAAAGCTCCTACCTTGTTCCCTGGACCGTTGCATCTTTTCTTGTCGTCTGTAGGTTTTCTGCTTTCTTCTTCCCTTTCATCTGTCCATCAGCTCTTTTCTTCTTCCCTTTCATCTGTCCATCAGCTTTTTTCTTCTTCCCTTTCTTCTGCCCGTCTACTCCTTTGTTCTTTTCTACGTTCGGTCCATCTGCTGACTTGATTCTTTTCTCTCCTTTTCCCGCGGCTCCTCCACCTCCCTTCTTCAGGAGAAAGTGAGGGGTGGTACTGATGGTGCTCCTTTTAGGAGGTTTCTTCTGGAGCTGCCGCTTCACCTTACTGCAGACAAACAGTTATAAAGCTTTATAACAAAGGAATAGGAGTGGCACCTCACTGCAGACAAACAGTTATAAAGCTTTATCTCATCATCTACAGTTATAACACAAGTGAAATCAGAAAGCTGGGTCATGACCGAAAGAACGAGATCGCGGGTACAAGCGGCCGAAATGGGTTCTCAGAAAGGTGGCTGGCCTCTCCCTTAGGGATAGGGTGAGAAGCTCAGTCATCCGAGAGGAACTCGGAGTAGAGCCGCTGCTCCTTTGCATAGAAAGGAGCCAGTTGAGGTGGTTCAGGCATCTAGGACGAATGCCACCTGGGCGCCTCCCTAGAGAGGTGTTCCAGGCACGTCCAGCTGGGAGGAGACCTCGGGGAAGACCCAGGACTAGGTGGAGAGATTATATCTCCACACTGGCCTGGGAACGCCTCGGGATTCCCCAGTCAGAGCTGGCTAATGTTGCCCGGGAAAGGGAAGTTTAGGGTCCCCTGCTAGAGCTGCTACCCCCGCGACCCGACCCCGGATAAGCGGTTGAAGATGAGATGAGATGAAATCAGAGGGCTGAACTCACCTGTGGATCTTCTTAAAGCCCAGCATGAAGTCAGGTACTGGACATCCGGCCTGCTTTATCACATTAGCAATACTAGAGAAGTGAGATAGAGATCAGATATAGATAGATAACTGCATATATATCGCACAGGCGATAACTGCACATGTCGCACAGGCGATAACTGCACACATGTCGCACAGGCGATAACTGCACACATGTCGCACAGGCGATAACTGCACACATGTCGCACAGGCGATAACTGCACACATGATAACTGCACACATGTCGCACAGGCGACTGCACACATGTCGCACAGGCGATAACTGCACACATGTCGCACAGGCGATAACTGCACACATGTCGCACAGGCGATAACTGCACACATGTCGCACAGGCGATAACTGCACACATGTCGCACAGGCGATAACTGCACACATGTCGCACAGGCGATAACTGCACACATGTCGCACAGGCGATAACTGCACACATGTCGCACAGGCGATAACTGCACACATGTCGCACAGGCGATAACTGCACACATGTCGCACAGGCGATAACTGCACACATGTCGCACAGGGCTGCACACATGTCGCACAGGCGATAACTGCACACATGTCGCACAGGCGATAACTGCACACATGTCGCACAGGCGCACACATGTCGCACAGGCTGCACACATGTCGCACAGGCGATAACTGCACACATGTCGCACAGGCGATAACTGCACACATGTCGCACAGGCGATAACTGCACACATGTCGCACAGGCGATAACTGCACACATGTCGCACAGGCGATAACTGCACACATGTCGCACAGGCGATAACTGCACACATGTCGCACAGGCGATAACTGCACACATGTCGCACAGGCGATAACTGCACACATGTCGCACAGGCGATAACTGCACACATGTCGCACAGGCGATAACTGCACACATGTCGCACAGGCGATAACTGCACACATGTCGCACAGGCGATAACTGCACACATATCGCACAGGCGATAACTGCACACATATCGCACAGGCGATAACTGCACACATATCGCACAGGCGATAACTGTACACATATCGCACAGGCGATAACTGTATCCCAGGTGATAACTGTATCCCAGGTGATAACTGTATCCCAGGTGATAACTGTATCCCAGGTGATAACTGTATCCCAGGTGATAACTGTATCCCAGGTGATAACTGTATCCCAGGTGATAACTGTATCCCAGGTGATAACTGTATCCCAGGTGATAACTGTATCCCAGGTGATAACAGTATCCCAGGTGATAACTATATCCCAGGTGATAACAGTATCCCAGGTGATAACTGTATCCCAGGTGGTAACTGTATCCCAGGTGGTAACTGTATCCCAGGTGATAACTGTATCCCAGGTGATAACTGTATCCCAGGTGATAACTGTATCCCAGGTGATAACTGTATCCCAGGTGATAACTGTATCCCAGGTGATAACTGTATCCCAGGTGATAACTGTATCCCAGGTGATAACTGTATCCCAGGTGATAACTGTATCCCAGGTGATAACTATATCCCAGGTGATAACTATATCCCAGGTGATAACTATAACCCAGGTGATAACTATAACCCAGGTGATAACTATAACCCAGGTGATAACTATATCCCAGGTGATAACTATATCCCAGGTGATAACTATATCCCAGGTGATAACTATATCCCAGGTGATAACTATATCCCAGGTGATAACTGTACATATCGCACAGGTGATAACTATATCCCAGGTGATAACTATATCCCAGGTGATAACTATATCCCAGGTGATAACTATATCCCAGGTGATAACTATATCCCAGGTGATAACTATATCCCAGGTGATAACTGTATCCCAGATGATAACTGTATCCCAGGTGATAACTGTATCCCAGGTGATAACTATATCCCAGGTGATAACTATATCCCAGGTGATAACTATATCCCAGGTGATAACTATATCCCAGGTGATAACTATATCCCAGGTGATAACTATATCCCAGGTGATAACTATATCCCAGGTGATAACTATATCACAGATGATAACTATATCCCAGGTGATAACTATAACCCAGGTGATAACTATATCCCAGGTGATAACTATATCCCAGGTGATAACTATATCCCAGGTGATAACTATATCCCAGGTGATAACTGACATACACAGGTGATACATATCCCAGGTGATAACTATATCCCAGGTGATAACTGTATCCCAGGTGATAACTGTATCCCAGGTGATAACTGTATCCCAGGTGATAACTGTATCCCAGGTGATAACTGTATCCCAGGTGATAACTATATCCCAGGTGATAACTATATCCCAGGTGATAACTATATCCCAGGTGATAACTATATCCCAGGTGATAACTATATCCCAGGTGATAACTATATCCCAGGTGATAACTATATCCCAGGTGATAACTATATCCCAGGTGATAACTATATCCCAGGTGATAACTATATCCCAGGTGATAACTATATCCCAGGTGATAACTATATCCCAGGTGATAACTATATCCCAGGTGATAACTATATCCCAGGTGATAACTATATCCCAGGTGATAACTATATCCCAGGTGATAACTATATCCCAGGTGATAACTATATCCCAGGTGATAACTATATCCCAGGTGATAACTATATCCCAGATGATAACTATATCCCAGGTGATAACTATATCCCAGGTGATAACTATATCCCAGGTGATAATCCCAGGTGATATCCCAGGTGATAACTGTATCCCAGGTGATAACTGTATCCCAGGTGATAACTGTATCCCAGGTGATAACTGTATCCCAGGTGATAACTGTATCCCAGGTGATAACTATATCCCAGGTGATAACTATATCCCAGGTGATAACTATATCCCAGGTGATAACTATATCCCAGGTGATAACTATATCCCAGGTGATAACTATATCCCAGGTGATAACTATATCACAGGTGATAACTATATCACAGGTGATAACTATATCACAGGTGATAACTATATCACAGATGATAACTATATCACAGATGATAACTATATCACACAGGGCTCTACGCTGGCATTTTCTTTTTTACAGAAGCACCTGTGCTCTCAAGGCAAATTAATTTAGGAGCACAATTCAACTGTTGAGGCAGTTTCAATTATATAAACCACAAAACTATCAGGTCAATAGTAGAGTACTGAATACTACATTGGATACTACATAAATCTGTATTTCAGGTGTCTCTAATGTTTTCAGGTAGGTGAGCTATTTTTCTGTCATTAATGACATCTGATGACCACGCCCTGGAATGTTTAATTCACTTAACACACTGCAGGCTTGTTAAAGGCAATTTCTTCTGGGGAAAAAGACAGCAAGCCATAAACCCCTCCCCATCAAGCCATAAACCCCTCCCCATCCAACCACAGGCCCCTCCCCAATGTACCTGCGTAGTAGAGGTTTGTCGTCCTCGGTGAAGAAAGTAACAGCTCTCCCTGTGTGTCCCGCCCGGCCAGTTCGACCTGAAGTCAGATGATGAAAGATAAACAACATTAAGATCAAAACTACTGTACTATATAAAGAATAGGGTGCTGGTCTTTAGTACTATATAGAGAATAGGGTGCTGGTCTATAGTACTATATAAATAATATGGTGCTGGTCTATAGCACTACTGTACTATATAAAGAATAGGGTGCTGGTCTATAGTACTATATAAAGAATAGAGTGCTGGTCTATAGTACTATATAAAGAATAGGGTGCTGGTCTAGTAAAGAATAGGGTGCTGGTCTATAGTACTATATAAAGAATAGGGTGCTGGTCTACTGTACTATATAAAGAATAGGGTGCTGGTCTACTGTACTATATAAAGAATAGGGTGCTGGTCTACTGTACTATATAAAGAATAGGGTGCTGGTCTATAGTACTATATAAAGAATAGGGTGCTGGTCTATAGTACTATATAAAGAATATGGTGCTGGTCTATAGTACTATATAAAGAATAGGGTGCTGGTCTATAGTACTATATAAAGAATAGGTGCTGGTCTATAGTACTATATAAAGAATAGGGTGCTGGTCTATAGTACTATATAAAGAATAGGGTGCTGGTCTACTGTACTATATAGAGAATAGGGTGCTGGTCTATAGTACTATATAAAGAATAGGGTGCTGGTCTACTGTACTATATAGAGAATAGGGTGCTGGTCTATAGTACTATATAAAGAATAGGGTGCTGGTCTATAGTACTATATAAAGAATAGGGTGCTGGTCTATAGTACTATATAAAGAATAGGGTGCTGGTCTATAGTACTATATAGAGAATAGGGTGCTGGTCTATAGTACTATATAAAGAATAGGGTGCTGGTCTATAGTACTATATAAAGAATAGGGTGCTGGTCTATAGTACTATATAAAGAATAGGGTGCTGGTCTATAGTACTATATAAAGAATAGGGTGCTGGTCTATAGTACTATATAAAGAATAGGGTGCTGGTCTATAGTACTATATAAAGAATAGGGTGCTGGTCTATAGTACTATATAAAGAATAGGGTGCTGGTCTATAGTACTATATAAAGAATAGGGTGCTGGTCTATAGTACTATATAAAGAATAGGGTGCTGGTCTATAGTACTATATAAAGAATAGGGTGCTGGTCTATAGTACTATATAAAGAATAGGGTGCTGGTCTATAGTACTATATAAAGAATAGGGTGCTGGTCTATAGTACTATATAAAGAATAGTCTACTGTACTATATAAAGAATAGGGTGCTGGTCTATAGTACTATATAAAGAATAGGGTGCTGGTCTATAGTACTATATAAAGAATAGGGTGCTGGTCTACTGTACTATATAAAGAATAGGGTGCTGGTCTATAGTACTATATAAAGAATAGGGTGCTGGTCTACTGTACTATATAGAGAATAGGGTGCTGGTCTATAGTACTATATAAAGAATAGGGTGCTGGTATATAGTACTATATAAAGAATAGGGTGCTGGTCTATAGTACTATATAGAGAATAGGGTGCTGGTCTATAGTACTATATAAAGAATAGGGTGCTGGTCTATAGTACTATATAAAGAATAGGGTGCTGGTCTATAGTACTATATAGAGAATAGGGTGCTGGTCTATAGTACTATAAAGAATAAAGAATAGGGTGCTGGTCTATAGTACTATATAAAGAATGGTGCTGGTCTACTGTACTATATAAAGAATAGGGTGCTGGTCTATAGTACTATATAGAGAATAGGGTGCTGGTCTATAGTACTATATAAAGAATAGGGTGCTGGTCTACTGTACTATATAAAGAATAGGGTGCTGGTCTATAGTACTATATAAAGAATAGGGTGCTGGTCTATAGTACTATATAAAGAATAGGGTGCTGGTCTATAGTACTATATAAAGAATAGGGTGCTGGTCTATAGTACTATATAAAGAATAGGGTGCTGGTCTATAGTACTATATAAAGAATAGGGTGCTGGTCTATAGTACTATATAGAGAATATGGTGCTGGTCTATAGTACTATATAGAGAATAGGGTGCTGGTCTATAGTACTATATAGAGAATATGGTGCTGGTCTATAGCACTAGTGTGCTATATACAGAAAAATGAAATTTCAACAACATGCTAAAACATGATATGGCTGATTGCCATTTGTGATATCACTGCTCGTGTAACAGAGGGACTAACCGATACGGTGGATGTATTCCAAAGCGCCTGTAGGGAAGTCGTAATTCAACACCAGATTGACTCCCTTGAAGTCGATGCCTCGAGCCAGAAGAGCCGTGCAGATCAACACCCAAATATCACCGGACCGGAAACTGCTTATCACGTTGTCTCTCTGGAAAAGTTCAAAGCTTGTTATACGCTAACCGTCAAAAGTCTGGAGTCACTTACTGATTTCAAGTATATTCCCCTGTAAATTCCTTAAATCATTGTTGTGGTAGTAAAACCCTTCCATATGAGGACACTTTTGTGGTAGTAAAACCCTTCCATATGAGAACACTAATGTGGTAGTAAAAACCTTCAATATGTGAACACTAATGTGGTAGTAAAAACCTTCCACAGGCAGCCACTATAGTGGTGGTAACACAACAGTAAAACTTGGCCTGATTGTACCTGTTGCTGTGTTCGGTCGGCGTGGATGACGTCTACATTGATGCCTTCATACACCAGCTCATGGAACAGCTCTCTAGCGCGCTCTATGGACTGGACAAACACCAACATGGGGGGCAGGAAACCCTGGGATTGGGGAAGCAGAGATTAGGTCGCACCAAATTTAAATTTTTGGTCATCTATATTTGTGTATTCTCTATGGTGTGAAACTGGTCATCTATATTTGTGTATTCTCTATGGTGTGAAACTGGTCATCTATATTTGTGTATTCTCTATGGTGTGAAACTGGTCATCTATATTTGTGTATTCTCTATGGTGTGAAACTGGTCATCTATATTTGTGTATTCTCTATGGTGTGAAACTGGTCATCTATATTTGTGTATTCTCTATGGTGTGAAACTGGTCATCTATATTTGTGTATTCTCTATGGTGTGTTTTGAGAGGCATGTGTGTACCTTCTTGATGATGTCCCTCATCGCCAGTAACTTCCCATTTTCAGTTCCAACAAACAACAGTTCCTGTTTTACTGTCTCAACCGCAGCGTTCCTGTACACACACACACACACACATTCATAAAATAAGGCATTGTGGTCCTAATTGGCATGGGCCAACTAGTGAATTCTCCAACCAGACTACACTCATGGCAAACACACATGCCTGTCACAGTGCCACCTGGTGGCCAGTTGATTGTTACTGCACAGGTTTAAATCACTCCGGAGCATATAGCCTTTGGATAGAAAATGTGTTATTGCACATATCGCTGCCGCGTGGGTTCGATTCTGGCCTGTGCCCTTGGCAGCACACTCTATCTTCCCCACTTTACTGTCAGGTAATAAAGCATAAAATGACAAAACAACATCTTTACTAAATATATATATATAGTCTAGAGTTGTCTTAGGGCCTAAACCTCTGGGGACACAGTATTAGTGACTCAGGCTACAGGACAAACAGGGCCAGTATCAGAGACACTGACTGGGCTACAGGCAGTCAGACTTATGGACTGTGTGGCAGAACAGAGGATTGTGGGTAGCGCAGTACCTGTGTCCAATATTAACGGAAACAAGATTGTCAAGGTTGAGACGACACCATTGTTCTACATCAGGAACACATGTCGCACTGTAGAGTGCACGTCTGACCCGTGGACCGGAACACGCCTGGAACACGGCTGCTAGCTGGTCTCTGAAACCACCACGGCCGTCTTCAAACAGCTTATCACTCTCATCCACCACCAACCACTCCACACTGCACACGTGCACACATACACGCGACGCACACATACACGCGCACACACACACATACATGCACAAACACACACACACATTATTAACACCCACAGAAACAACACAATAATAAAAACACAGTTATAAAAACAACATTTCATGCAAATAATAGATAAGACAATATTTCACCTGCTGAGATTGAGGGCAGGAGGATCCTGTTTCAGGAGAAACACCAGTCTGTTTGGAGTGCTGACCAGAATATCTACAGATAAAACTGAGTTAATATCACCCCTGTATCATATAAATATTAGCCAGTGCTTCATTAGTCATACCGTAATTATATTAGAGATAGGACATCACTTCTACAGTATTTAATACTAGAGATAGGACATCACTTCTACAGTATTTAATACTAGAGATAGGACATTAGTTCTACAGTATTTAATACAATAGGTAGGACATTAGTTCTACAGTATTTAATACTAGAGATAGGACATTAGTTCTACAGTATTTAATACAATAGGTAGGACATTAGTTCTACAGTATTAATACTAGAGATAGGACATTAGTTCTACAGTATTTAATACTATAGATAGGACATTAGTTCTACAGTATTAATACTAGAGATAGGACATTAGTTCTACAGTATTTAATACAATAGGTAGGACATTAGTTCTACAGTATTTAATACTATAGATAGGACATTAGTTCTACAGTACTTAATATTATAGATAGGACATTAGTTCTACAGTATTTAATACTATAGATAGGACATTAGTTCTACAGTACTTAATACTATAGATAGGACATTAGTTCTACAGTACTTAATACTATAGATAGGACATTAGTTCTACATTACTTAATACTATAGATAGGACATTAGTTCTACAGTACTTAATACTATAGATAGGACATTAGTTCTACAGTACTTAATACTATAGATAGGACATTAGTTCTACATTACTTAATACTATAGATAGGACATTAGTTCTACAGTACTTAATACTATAGATAGGACATTAGTTCTACAGTACTTAATACTATAGACAGGGCGTTAGCTCTACCGTATTTCTTGTTAGAGTTGGGTCCATATTTCTTTGCTGCTATGGAAGCCTTGTCCAGGATGTGAACTCTGAACCCAACGCCCTCAGACAGACGCACCAACTCCCTGTGGGTCTACACAACAGAATTACAGTAAGGCAACAACAACAACACAAACAAACAAGATAAACTGTGTGTGTGTGTGTGTGTGTGCGTGTGTGTGTGTGCGTGTGTGTACCTGGCTGGCCAGTTCTCTGGTGGGAGAGATGATGAGAGCCCTGAAGCCCAGGTTAGCAGGCTGTTTCAGATGAGTGAGGAGAGGAAGGCAGAACGCCAAGGTTTTTCCAGAACCTGTAGGAGCGCACGCCAACAACTCACGCCCCTGGGGAAAAAAAGACATAAAATAAATACAAACACATAGTATTACATTCTATACATTCATCAACTGTGTTTTTACTACTAACATGCATCATCAGTGGTATAGCCTGCATCTGTATCGATGTGGGGGTGTACTAACATGCATCATCAGTGGTATAGCCTGCATCTGTATCCGTGTGGGGGTGTACTAACATGCATCATCAGTGGTATAGCCTGCATCTGTATCGATGTGGGGGTGTACTAACATGCATCATCAGTGGTATAGCCTGCATCTGTATCGATGTGGGGGTGTACCAACATGCATCATCAGTGGTATAGCCTGCATCTGTATCTGTGTGGGGGTGTACTAACATGCATCATCAGTGGTATAGCCTGCATTTGTATCGATGTGGGGGTGTACTAACATGCATCATCAGTGGTATAGCCTGCATCTGTATGGGGGTGTACTAACATGCATCATCAGTGGTATAGCCTGCATCTGTATCGGTGTAGGGGTGTACTAACATGCATCATCAGTGGTATAGCCTGCATCTGTATCTGTAGGGGTGTACTAACATGCATCATCAGTGGTATAGCCTGCATCTGTATGGGGGTGTACTAACATGCATCATCAGTGGTATAGCCTGCATCTGTATGGGGGTGTACTAACATGCATCATCAGTGGTATAGCCTGCATCTGTATCGGTGTAGGGGTGTACTAACATGCATCATCAGTGGTATAGCCTGCATCTGTATCCGTGTGGGGGTGTACTAACATGCATCATCAGTGGTATAGCCTGCATCTGTATCTGTGTGGGGGTGTACTAACATGCATCATCAGTGGTATAGCCTGCATCTGTATCTGTAGGGGTGTACTAACATGCATCATCAGTGGTATAGCCTGCATTTGTATCGGTGTGGGGGTGTACTAACATGCATCATCAGTGGTATAGCCTGCATCTGTATCTGTGGGGGTGTACTAACATGCATCATCAGTGGTATAGCCTGCATCTGTATCTGTGTGGGGGTGTACTAACATGCATCATCAGTGGTATAGCCTGCATCTGTATCTGTAGGGGTGTACTAACATGCATCATCAGTGGTATAGCCTGCATCTGTATCCGTGGGGGTGTACTAACATGCATCATCGGTGGTATATCCTGCATCTGTATCTGTGGGGGTGTACTAACATGCATCATCAGTGGTATAGCCTGCATCTGTATGGGGGTGTACTAACATGCATCATCAGTGGTATAGCCTGCATCTGTATCTGTGTGGGGGTGTACTAACATGCATCATCAGTGGTATAGCCTGCATCTGTATGGGGGTGTACTAACATGCATCATCAGTGGTATAGCCTGCATCTGTATGGGGGTGTACTAACATGCATCATCAGTGGTATAGCCTGCATCTGTATCGGTGTAGGGGTGTACTAACATGCATCATCAGTGGTATAGCCTGCATCTGTATCTGTAGGGGTGTACTAACATGCATCATCAGTGGTATAGCCTGCATCTGTATCGGTGTGGGGGTGGTGAGTCCAGCTGATGACAGGTTCTGGAGAACACGGGGGTTCAGCCCGTATTCGGACTGCAGCTCGGAGAACGTGCTCACTGGGTCGGGCACATCACAGCCGTGCACGTTGATACGATGCAGCGCACGGACACGGTTAACCTGGCAACAGACAGAGAGAAGAGCTGTGTGTGTTAGTCCCAAGTGTGTGTGTGTGTGTAATAGTATAGTAACCCATGGTAAATGTGTGACTAGTTAGGGCATTCTGTATAGAACAGTAACCAAAGACTAATGTGTGCGTACCTTCTCCTGGTGCAGCTGTTTCAGTCTCTTCATGGAGGTCTTGTCCTTGTCCCTTCCCATCTTCTGAAGTCCTTTAGACTTCCTGTCTGCAGACGATGTCCAGAGGATGCCCTCACCCTGCTGGCCACCACAGGCAACTACAACACGACCATTGAAGACATTATTGGAGACAACTTAAAATATTATTTGAAAATACCTATAAGCTGGTACATTTGAACAGAATATGCAACAATACCAACACACACTCAGTCAGGTCTTACCTTCTGTATCAGACAGAGCATCTTCCTTCTTCTTCTTCGTCTTCTTTACAGTCTTCGCCTCATCCTGACGTTTCCTCTTGCCTGTTGCACCGTCTTCACTCTCCTCGTTCTTCTCCGCTTCCTCTTCTGTCCATTTCACCGGCTGAACGTGGTTTAGCCCGGTACCGAAGAAGTCTATGCCGGAGAGCAGGCCTGATCCATCTTTCTGTTCAGACCTCACCCCCTGGAACACGAACACACACACACACACACACACACACACACACACACACACACACACACACACACACACACAGTTCTAAATGATCAGAGACATTGTGCAGATGGCAACATGCACCAGGTCCGGATGAGATCTCTGACCTGACCGTAACGTGACTATTAATACACATTAAAGTTTACTTGCCCACATTAGTACATCTAACGTTAGGCCGTTGTTATAGAACACACCAAAACAATACGTAACTTGATCTGTGACAACCATGAGAACAGCAGTATTTAATTCAGATCATGCAACATTTGGTATAACTCGATTGGACCCTGGGCTCGAACAGGCACGCAAACACGTTAGCCATAATAGTTAGCGATGAGCATATCGGCTAACTAGCTAGGGAAAGAGCCTACATTTGGCATTAATCAAATAATTATTATTATAGAGAATTGATGTAAAAGATTTAGCCATGTTCAACATTACCTTAAATCGATCTGCATCTCTCCCAAACCGCTTGAAATCAAATTTAGCTCCGGCGCCGAGCTTCCGAAACAAGTCGAAAGCGTCCATTGAAACAGCGTGGACTGGAAACTAAAGGCAAGACGAGTTGATCCCGGTGTAGTTAAACTAATCAGGGACTCGGTGATCGATTACATAGCCTGGATGTGTTTGTGTAGTAGTACCTCTTGTGGCCACATGGTGTCACTCATGTTTAAACAATGACCGATAATACAGAATGATGAACATCAGAATCAAAAACCGTTTTATTGTCAGGTAAGTTTCAAAATAAACAAGGTATTTGTTCTGGCCCGTTACTGCGACAAATAATACACACGTAATAAACTGAACTGAGAGACTACAACAAAATACTAAAATATAATTGTGTTCAGTAGGCATTCTGTGTGAATTAATGAACATGGGGATGCAGCATCCGAGACACTAAGTGAAATCCCATAAGGCACCTTGGTATTTTTAGGTTTGTAGAAATTCACACAAAAGACTGGATAATAGGCTTGTTTGAATGTGTTTCCTGGTAAGACATCACACACATTAAGAATGATACCTTTTGACGTAAACATGATGCTTTTACACGTCTTCTTAAACAGTG
Organism: Dallia pectoralis; assembly: GCA_029465975.1. Lineage (NCBI taxonomy): Eukaryota > Metazoa > Chordata > Actinopteri > Esociformes > Umbridae > Dallia > Dallia pectoralis. The sequence continues at coordinate 16,195,810 of CM055746.1, read as the reverse complement.
ACGGGATGTGTTCATTGAAATTCTTGCCTTGATTTTTTTATTTAAAATGGTAAAATTGTTTGAATTAGAAATGGACCAAGTCTGTGCAGACGTTGATAGGTTTAATGATCAGGACATCTCTATCAATGTCACCCTCAATGTCCTGTGCTCATGAAAGGCTGGTCTGGGGGTCACAGAGAGGCAGAGCTAGGGGCTGATCTTGGGGTAGGCCACATAAGTCAATCTGAGGACATGACTTCCAGCTCCTCACAGCTCCTCAGAACGTCTTCCAAAACGGCCACCACCACCTTCGCACTCATCCTCTCCTCTCTGTTCCTCTCTTCATCTCCCTCTCCAGACAGACCTTTCAGTCTCTCTACCGTCTCTTTCAAAGCCCTCACTCTCTCCTCTCCATCCTCCTCTACCTCTCCCTCTTCCCCTCCTCTTCCTCCCTCTCTTTCACCCTCCACCCCTTCTCCACCTCCCCTCAGGTATTTCACCAGGTGTTCCCTGAAGCCCCTACCTTCCTCGGTTTGGAGCGACTCCCCCAAGGCGGGCATGTCGTGTGATTGGCTGAGTTTCAGCAGGTGAGCGAGGGAGTGCGTGAGTGTGTGTCTGAGGGCAGAGCAGTATCGATACTCCATGAAGTCCTGGGTCTCCTCGCTGTGCTCCAGAGCAGTCAGCAACGAGCGCCACACATGGCCGAAACGCTCCGCATCGCCGTAGCAATGCCGGGAGGTGGGCACAGAGAGGGCGGCGGCTGACTTGATGCGAACCTTAAAGTTCTGACAGGAAATGACAACACAGCAGAGGGCGGAGAAGGCACTGGCTGACCAGGAAGCAGAATCTAGGAGGAGAGACGGATGGAGGAGAGCAGGAGAGGAATTTGTGAATTAATGTGGGAAGATTTGGAAGACATAACACAAATCTGTGTGTGTGTTTGTACCGAGCGGCAGGGCAGGGTTCCTGAAGGCGTTCCCCAGGGCATAGCAAGCATTCCAGCGAACTTTCATGGTGGCTTCTGATTGGACAGTGGTAACCAGGGCGCTGATGGCCTCCTCCAGTGGGCGCTGGAACCCTGGCCGGGTCAGCTGACCCACAGACAGGAAGTGGAGCAGATTACCTAGCGCACGCACCGCATTACTCTTCACCTGGAAATGGAGATGGGTTACAGGTCAGGGTGAGAGGTCAGGGTTAAAGGTTCAGAGGGCAAATGGGTTTTTGAGTGTTTTTTCACCCTGTCCTTGTCTGTGGAGGCCTTGGTGGCTGATTGAAGCATCTGGAGAACCAACATGTCTGACAGCTCCTCCTGGAAGAGCTCTCCTAAACACCCCCTGGAGTGGACCAGACAAACACATGGTAGACAACGACTCCTGATGGTTATTTATGGCTATATGTGTGCGTGTGCGGTCTCTTACATGTTGACAATGAGTGTGTCAGTGAGGTTGCCTAGCGACCATGCAGCCTTGGCACGGACGTTGGGAGATCGGTCATCGAGGGCGGTCAGAATGGCATTAGCCGTGTCAGCTACAAACATCACATCCTGTGGAGACAACTCCCTGTTCATCAAGCTCCTAGCCAAACCTGACAACTCAACACAAGTAAACACCTGAACTACAGGTGAAGATAATGTACCGGCTTTTAAATGTACCGGTCTGATGTGGTCTGGTTACATGTTAAACACTGTGAGTAAATGTTATTACATGTAAATATATTTTAAATGCTTTACCTCACGTAAACAGGGGAACAGGATGTACACTCCCAAGGCTCTGACAGCAGCAGCCTTCACCAGAGAGTTGTCACTGAAGGTCAGCCCCAACAGAACAGTAATACACAGAGTCTGGCTCCTCTCCTGGACACACAGCAGGAACACAATACCCACGGTTCAACACATGCGCAGAGTACATCACAGGTAGCTGTGTGTGCGTGTGTGTGTGTGTGTGTGTATGTATGCATACAGGTAGCTGGGTGTGTGTGTGCATACAGGTAGCTGTGTATGTGTGTGTGTGTGTGCATACAGATAGCTGTGTGTGTCTGTGTGTGTGTGTGTGCATACAGGTAGCTGTGTGTGTGTGTGTGTATGCATACAGGTAGCTGTGAGTGTGTGTGGATACAGGTAGCTGTGTGTGTGTGTGTGTGTGTGCATACAGGTAGCTGTGTGTGTGTGTGTGTGTGTGTGCATACAGGTAGCTGTGTGTGTGTGTGTGTGTGTGCATACAGGTAGATGTGTGTGTGTGTGTGTATGTGTGTGTGTGTGCCCATACAGGTAGCTGTGTGTGTGTGTGTGTGTGTGTCTGTGTGTGCATACAGGTAGCTGTGTGTGTGTGTGAGTGTGTGTGCATACAGGTAGCTGTGTGTGTGTGTGTGTGCATACAGGTAGCTGTGTGTGTGTGTGTGTGCATACAGGTAGCTGTGTGAAGGCTTGAGGCAGAATAGAAGACAGTGTATCACAGGCGCTGGTCTGGAGCGTCGGGTGCTGTTGACTCTGCAGGGCTCCATTCAGCGGACCACTCAACACCTCCACCCAGAACTGCACCACCTGCAATACACACACAGAACCACTCAACACCTCCACCCAGAACACAGACAGGTTATACAGACAGACAGGTTATACAGACAGACAGACAGGTTATACAGACAGACAGGTTATACAGACAGACAGCTTTGACAGACAGGTATACCTGCTGTATTGGGACCTTGCAGCTCTCAGGTTGACTGTTCTCTGATCTGTACTGTTGAATGATACCTGTCCCCAACTCCTCCAACAGCTGCAGGGAGAGACATACACATTGATCTGTAGTGAACATGGTGAACAAATGTATCATACACATTGATCTGTTGTGAGCATGGTGAACAGATATATCATACACATTGATCTAGTGAGCTTGGTGAATCTTACCTTGGCTCCATGCAGCTGTACTGAGGGGTCTGTCTCTCTGAGGCAGCGGGCACTCACGCCACCCAGTTCACACAGACACATCTGACACAGACGGAAATACCCACGTACCAGATGGGCTAGCACCTAACACACACAGACAGAGAGAGACAGAGAGACAGAGACAGAGAGACAGAGAGACAGAGAGAGAAAGATACACAAACAAAGAGAGATACACACAGAGACACACACAGGTTATCATATGCCAGCCAATTAGCTATAAAAAAAACATTACAGGTACAAGCTAACAGCTGTTTACTCTAGTTATTAACTACTAAGGGTAGCTAGTAGGTCCAAGCTAACAGCTGTTTACTGTAGTTATTAACTACTGAGGGTAGCTAGTAGGTACAAGCTAACATCTGTTTACTGTAGTTATTAACTACTGAGGGTAGCTAGTAGGTACAAGCTAACATCTGTTTACTGTAGTTATAAACTACTAAGGGTAGCTAGCAGAGCCAAGCTAACAGCTGTTTACTCTAGTTATTAAATACTAAGGGTAGCTAGTAGGTACAAGCTAACATCTGTTTACTCTAGTTATGAACTACTGAGGGTAGCTAGCAGGTACAAGCTAACATCTGTTTACTCTAGTTATGAACTACTGAGGGTAGCTAGCAGGTACAAGCTAACAATTGTTGGCACCTGTAGGGCCTCCAGGCGGATAGGGGAGGGCTCCAGGGCCAAGGCTCCTCCTCCTCCTGGGCCTTCACTGTCTGATTGGTCGTCTCTGGGTTGAGTGACAAGCGACACACACAGCTGCAGCAGCCAGGGCACACGTGACTCCTCCTCTCCTGGCGTGTGTGAGGCCGGCGGGGTGTGTGTGTGTGGGGTAAGGGAGTTGCGCTGCGGAGTGTGAGGTGTGTGTGATGGCGAGCCGGACCCCTCCCTTTGCCTCCAGCTGAGTCCTGCATCCTGGGAGGTGTGAGGTGTGTGTGGCTGAGTGAGGAGCAGCTGGATTTCTGGGAGGGGGGCCTGGGTGGAAACCAAGGCCCCATAGAGCGTCAGAACAGACACACGCACGTTGACGTCTGGAGAGAAGGCAGTACACACACACACAGTCAGTGTACAAACCATGTTGCTCGATGAGCAGGCAGGCTAATGGCTAAGTGTATATTTTTACATTTCATTTATGTTACAGATGCTCTCCTCACAGTTAGTAACCTTTAAGGAAGCCAAGTGAAACAACCACACAACTCAGTAATACAGAACCAACTACATTCTGGTGTTTGCACATGGTGTGGTGTTAGGGCACGGTGTGGTGTTTGGACATGGTGTTAGGTCTTCACCTCTGTGTCGTAGGTAGGGCCGTATCTGCCTCCACAACGGACTGAGCAGGCCGGGTCTCAGACGGTTATATGGAGCATTACACACCAGATGAGCCAGACACTGGAAAACACAAGCATGTTAGCTTCTGCTCTGTTTCAGCCTAGCTGGTAGCTTCTGCTCTGTTTCAGCCTAGCTGGTAGCTACTGCTCTGTTTCAGCCTAGCTGGTAGCTTCTGTGTTACCTTGATGACCTGAGTCAGTGTGTGTGGTGAGGACTCCGCAAGAAGGCCAAGAGACAGGGAGCGGTGCAACTCCCGGACAGTGGTTGCCATGGAGAATGAGAAAGGCGTGTAGGAGGTCCGGGGCGGGGCTAAGTCCTCAGCCACGCCCAGGAACTGACGTGAACCCTCCAGCAGAGCGGACAACACCTGGAGGGCACAGGTACGCACCTGGAGGGAGGGCAGAGTTAGTAATACTTAAATGCTACACATGAATCAGCTGATAGCCTATGCATTAAGCCTACAAGATGTGTTTGGAGCAGATGTTAGTCAACATTAAAACCAGCAACTGGGGCTGAGTGATATGGACAACATGTATTGACATACATTATGAATGCTTTCAAACTGCCAAGTTCAGGGGGAGGAATGTGAAGATGCATTGTAACAAGAAAGGCTCTGATTAGTTGATTTTGTTGTGTGCGCGCACCTTAGGTGAAGGGTCCTTCAGCACTATGGTCAGCAGTGTGAGAGGAGGTGGTCCACCAATAGGAGCGTCCGGTATAAAGGAGGACCAATAGCCATACAGTGTGCGTCTGTCCACTGCCTTCACTACGGTGAGAAGGCACAGCAACACCCCCTGACGTACTCTGCTGTGGTACAACCTGGAGGACATCACACACTTGTTTACACACACTTGTTAAAACACACCTACACACACCCACACCCTCCCCCCGGCTACGTGGTACCTTAGTTTGGAGTGTGCTGCTCCTTCAGGATCAGAGAACTCTGAGTCGGAGCTGCTGATCTTCCAAAATGAGGAGGAGACTGCAGGAGAACAGGGAGGATGGCCGGGGGTCTTGGGCCAGGTCTCTCCTCCCCGAGGTCCAGGGCCAACCTCTCTCGCAACTTCCTCTTCCTCTCCTGCTTTCTTTCCTCGCCCTTTGGACTTCCTTTTCTTATTCTGCAGAGAAAATAAAGAAGAAAGAATGAACCGAGAAGTGTAACAGACAGAGACAGACCAGTGTAACAGACAGAGACAGGACCAGTGTAACAGACAGAGACAGGACCAGTGTAACAGAGACAGACCACTGTAACAGAGACAGACCAGTGTAACAGACAGAGACAGACCAGTGTAACAGAGACAGACCACTGTAACAGAGACAGACCAGTGTAACAGACAGAGACAGACCAGTGTAACAGACAGAGACAGACCAGTGAAACAGAGACAGACATGTGTAACAGACAGAGTCAGACCACTAACAGAGACAGACCACTGTAACAGACAGAGACAGACACATGTAACAGACAGACATGTGTAACAGACAGACACATGTATTAGAGTGTTACCGTTGAGGTCTTGGCCTGGGTGGGGGGGGCTAGTGGAGGTTGAGGTGGTTTTGGGCTGCAGGTCTCGTATTGGGGGAGGGGTGCAGGGTACAGAACAGACAGCCACTCCACACACAGTCCTGGACATCCATGGAACATGAACCGCTGCAGAACACACACACACACACAGATAAACAATTCAATTAATTTCTAGAGAACATCAGAAACACAACCTTTTAATTATTATCTGTACTCCTCTCACATATCTATATCTATAATATACACACACATGTACATGTTATTAATATGATTGTGTGTTTGTACCTTTAGAACAGCCAGTAATGCTCCCAGCTCCTCTGCTCCTCCAAACCTCCATTTTCCCCCAGACAGGGAGGACTGGAGCCCCTTCACCGCTCCCTGGATCACCTGGACACACATCATGTTAAGGTTACTGTACCCACGAATGGTGTGTGAAGAGGTCCCCACCCAGATTAAAACAGACGAGTGTGTGTGTGTGTGTACCATGCAGTAGAGCAGTGGGTCAGCTTCAGGAGGTTGTGGTGACTGGAGGGTCTGCAGGAAAACTTTGAAACACATACTCCTGTAGGGCTCCTCTAGAGACGCCTGGCCAGGAATGCTGCACACACACACACGCGCACACGCAATCTGGTAAACTGAACAGTAAAATCATTAATGTCAAACTTAGATTACTTTCCTATAATTAAGGGAAAAAACGAGACTCAAATAAATTCTTAACTAAACTGTTATTGCTGGGCTCGATCCCCATCCCTAGGCAAAGGTGTGTGTTACCTTAGACAGAGGTTGGCCAGACAGGTCAGAGTGTGTGTGTGTGTGTGTGTGTGTGTGTTACCTTAGACAGAGGTTGGCCAGACAGGTCAGAGTGTGTGTGTGTTACCTTAGACAGAGGTTGGCCAGACAGGTCAGAGCAGAGTGTGTGTGTGTGTGTGTGTGTGTGTGTGTTACCTTAGACAGAGGTTGGCCAGACAGGTCAGAGCAGAGTGTGTGTGTGTGTGTGTGTGTGTGTGTGTGTGTGTGTGTGTTACCTTAGACAGAGGTTGGCCAGACAGGTCAGAGCAGAGTGTGTGTGTGTGTGTTACCTTAGACAGAGGTTGGCCAGACAGGTCAGAGCAGAGTGTGTGTGTGTGTGTGTGTGTTACCTTAGACAGAGGTTGGCCAGACAGGTCAGTGCAGTGTGTGTGTGTGTGTGTTACCTTAGACAGAGGTTGGCCAGACAGGTCAGTGCAGTGTGTGTGTGTGTGTGTGTGTTACCTTAGACAGAGGTTGGCCAGACAGGTCAGAGCAGTGTGTGTGTGTGTGTGTGTGTTACCTTAGACAGAGGTTGGCCAGACAGGTCAGTGCAGTGTGTGTGTGTGTGTGTTACCTTAGACAGAGGTTGGCCAGACAGGTCAGTGCAGTGTGTGTGTGTGTGTGTGTGTTACCTTAGACAGAGGTTGGCCAGACAGGTCAGAGCAGAGTGTGTGTGTGTGTGTGTGTGTGTGTTACCTTAGACAGAGGTTGGCCAGACAGGTCAGAGCGGCCCGGCGGAGCTCCATGTCTGGATGAGAGGGGTCGCTATAGAGACGCAGGATTCCACCATCACCCAGCAACGCACCCAGGTGCTGCAACACGGAGAACATGCACACCTCACTAACAACCACACACACCTTGCTTACACCACACAAACACACACACACACCCCCACACACCTCACACTAGCAGTTCTCTCACACACCCCTCTCGCTTACACACACACAAACACACACCTGTTTCAGCCAACCTACCCTATTGCAGCGTGGTCCGTTTCCATAGACCAGCGTTGACAGAGCCAGGAGGACCTCACTGTGAGTCCAGGGATTACACACACCTAGCGCCCGCACAACATAACACACACACACTTCCAGCGTCTGCTCGTCCACTACCACCTAGACACACACACACACACAGACACACAGACACACAGACAGACGTTGCTTCAACATTTTGTTGCTCACTTTTTGGGGTTCAGGCTTGATATTAGTAGTATTAAGCACTTTGTAACGATTGCTGATGATAAACTACTTAAATGTGATTGGTTGTTACCTGCAGCTGGTTGAGCAGGTGGTGTGTTAGCTGACACAGCTTGACGACCAGGTGTTCTTGGCTGAGGGGAACCAGGCGGGTCAGATGCACAAGCAGGGTGCACACCTCCTGTCAGCACAGAACCACAACGTCACCTGTCAGTCATCAGATGGGCGTGTCCTATCCAAATATCTCCTTATGTAAACAGTGTCTCAGTACCTCCCACTAATCTATATGCACATTAGTGGCCTGAACTAAAGGAGACTATCGTACTCACATATTATTTGCCAAAAATGTCATTTCAAACTAGAAGATGCAAATGGTAATTAGTACTTTGGGACTTTGTACCAGGTACAATATGTCTGGTTTGAGTGTGACCACACTTTTGGACAGGTTCAGTAAATAACAATAAATTATATTATAAGCTAGTAAAGGTAACGGTTGTAGAGGTAAAACGTGTGATAGTAAACCTGCTTTAAAAAAGTATAAGGTTGGAACGAATTTAATAACACATTTCTAGGTAAGTTGTAACTAAGTTTAAAGTTGAATGAAAGGTCAACAGTATCGTGTTAGTTAACTTAACATGACTGTACTCACCTCGGGTTTTATGTTATGATTCGGGCAGTAGTTACTGCTGTAGTTTTCAGATATTAGTTGGTCGAATAGCAGGTTCAGTTCAGTTTTTAGGTTGGCTGGGTCACCAACTCGCAGGGAGTGGAGCTTAGAGGCGCAGCGGGAGAACTGTACACCAGCAGCGGCCGCTGAACCCATCTGAACCCGGCTCTCCTGGGGCATCGGGGTAAAGGGAACCGCATCAGGTGACAGGGTCCCGGGCAGACTGGCACGAATACAGGCAGAACTGGACATCGGAGAACTAGAGCCCTGCTGATGCGTTGCTTCGGCGGCCATCTTTCGGTTAGGACGGCTCGCAGGCGGCTATGGCAACCGTCAATCACATCCGCGGTCAGCAGGTCTGCGCATAGAGATAGCTAGAGGGAGTCTTCTTATGAAACCAGAGATACTTTTGAAGAGATCGGAAGTGTCGGTGTATTCGTGTGAACGCCGTTCATTACTAGCAGAGGTGAGTTGGGTTTCCAGAATGTCGTAGCGGTGAAGTCATAGCAAACTGACTCAGTACCGTTCAGGGTGGGTCATAGATGTGATTGATGTCTGTCAAAGGTGGACTCACCTCGCCACATAATTGTACTCCACAATAATATACATATTATAAAAACTGTAGTTCAATTTAAAGAGAAATACAATGTTTCCGGGTCTAATTCGCAAAATGTCCCATTACAAAAAAAACTTCTGTGTGACAACTCTTCCCCAGGGTTGAGGCGTTTAGCCCATATTAAAATATCTGTATTAAAACAATTCATAATAAGCAGCGAACATAAATGCACACAGTGTTAAAGAATGTCATTTTACATGTGGAGTTGAGAAAACCAATTTAACTAATAAAATACAAATAAACATTGTACTCCAATGGCTTGTAATGTGCCTTCATCTGATACGCTATCATGGGATATTTATGAATATCGGCGCACCACGAAATCTATACATGTGATTGTCTAAGCGTCTATGGTCTGCACAACTTTACTTCCTGTGTTACATTTAAATAGGTTCCCCACAAACCACTACATCGGCACAGACGGTTGTCCCTACAATCCGAAATCAATAATTCCTGTAGTCTGATGGGAAGAAAGTCTCAATAGGAGAGACACGATGCCTAGTAACATTTCTGATGGTAAAGGTAATGTATGTTTCTGGCATAAACATGAGCACTAGCTAGCTAGTTAGCCTTTGCTAACCTTACTTGCATTTTGGGTCAACTACATATTTAATATTCCTAGTCAAGTCTTGACTTGGACGTAATGACAGTAATTCTGAAATTTGGTTTACTACCTCATAATATTATTATTCGTCACAGTTTGAGCCAAGCGACTTGAATCGTTATAATAAATGTAATCAAACAACATTAGGTCCCCCACTTCCTCTCCCCTCCATGCGCCTGATGATTCCACCACTCCGACTGGTCTCTGGAGCCATCTGGCAAACTGTGCAGCGCAGACACGTCATGGATTATGGGGTGCTGGAGGAGTTTGTAACCATGGTCACAGAAATGGTCCCAGAACTACTGACGCACAGACAGAGGGCACAGCTTATTCTGGGTCTTCAAGCGCGGGTAAGAGGAGGTGTTGATCAGACCTTGGGAAATATGGAATGTGATCATATTAAAAAAAATGTCCCACTACTTTTCCAAGACAATTTTGCTCTGATTGTAGCTGCTATAAATTATATATCAATTTCAAGATGAGACAGCGTCTATCCAAAAATATGAATTGAGAGCCGCCCCCAGAAACTATAACCTGTTGTTCGAAATACAGTCTTTATTCTAAATGTGTGGAAACAAGTGTCTGCTAAAATGTTAGCGTCTAGTGTCAAAAAAACAGAATAATATATGAACTCAATGGGCTGGGGTGGTCCAGGGGTAGTGTTTTGGTTATGTAAAGTCACCATAGGTGGTAGCAACATGGTCTGGTCTACATCCAAGATAATAAACACATTCTCAAGTTGGTGCTGCCAACTTCCTGTGTGGCAGATCAAATGGTTGAAGAACATTTTTTATTTTCCACCACTTGTTCTGATCAGATATATTCCCGAGGACACACTTTTCTGAGAATACAGAATGAACACTTTATTATCAACAACGGTTGGGGCCATATAACAAAGAGGAACCTGGTAAAGTATTGACATGTTTTAAGGTTTCTAACAGAGTCTGCTTTCAGCTGGTCCTGGAGTTATGCCGATCAGAACCAACGGCCGACCTCCGGACCATTCAGCCACACCTGGACCGTATTCAGACTGTCACACCTCTCTGGGGAGCCCAGGTGATATACTCAGTCAGATTAAACTGATTCTTAATACATGTTCTCAGGAATAACCCTGTGTCTTTAATGTGTTGCAGACTGGTGATTTGGAGTTATCTGGGTCTAACTTCCTGGCTCTGATTGAAAACCTGCTGGAAGACCCAGGCGAGATGGAACACTTCTTCCAGGTGTAAATATAGGGCTTTAATATTCCCTTATGCATTTAGGTCTGTACGCGTGATGTAGCCAAGGCAAATCTGAAGGGAGGCCTTTTTCTAAGTTACGTTTTTCTTCTCTTTCAGGAGGTTTTCCCTGTGGAGTTTGGACCTGATTATGACGCTGAAATAGAGATTCTCATGTGGAAGTTCCTTTCCAGACTTGAGGAGCTTCTCCCAGTATCAAACTTCCAACAGGTACTAAAAATCGTGTCAGAAGACTGAGAAATGGAAATGTGGTAAATTTGGTGAAACCATCTCATCTCATCTTCAACCGCTTATCCGGGGTCGGGTCGCGGGGGTAGCAGCTCTAGCAGGGGACCCCAAACTTCCCTTTCCCGGGCAACATTAGCCAGCTCTGACTGGGGAATCCCGAGGCGTTCCCAGGCCAGTGTGGAGATATAATCTCTCCACCTAGTCCTGGGTCTTCCCCAAGGTCTCCTCCCAGCTGGACGTGCCTGGAACACCTCTCTAGGGAGGCGCTCAGGTGGCATTCGTACAAGATGCCCGAACCACCTCAACTGGCTCCTTTCTATGCAAAGGAGCAGCGGCTCTACTCCGAGTTCCTCTCGGATGACTGAGCTTCTCACCCTATCCCTAAGGGAGAGGCCAGCCACCTTTCTGAGAAAACCCATTTCGGCCGCTTGTACCCGCGTTCTCGTTCTTTCGGTCATGACCCATTGTTTTTTACTGCTTATTATCAGGCTGCCTTATTGCTTGGCGAAGTCCCCTCGATTTTGGAAGAATGTGTTGAGTCCGTGTCTGACCCTCAACACCTGAAAACCCTGATCCAGTACCACAGAGACCTTTGCCTGTTGGATGACTATGGTAGGAAAGACACGTCACCTAAAAGCTAACTGGGGTCCAAAAGCTTTAAACTGTATAACAAATAAAGGCACTGTCATGCGAAATCATTAGACGATTGAAACCCGAAACAGTGGATCGATAAGATACAAATGTGCAATTTCCTGCCAAACTCTAGAGAAAATTCTGTGCATTGAATATACAGATAACATTTATATGCTAAAGGAGAGGAAGGGGATATGGCACTGCCAGGTGCAGTACTTAAATGACCAGCGTTCCACCCAAATACCACAACCGGATCCTTGTCTTAGACCACCGAAGACAAACCTGATGTTTGTTTTCAGATTGAGAAATAGGCACACGTTCAACTATTTTCTTAAGGCCTCATGTCAGCCTTCCAGATCTACATAGTGAATAAATGTTATTAATCAGTGCTTCGGACTAATAGTATTTCAAAGTATCTATATATATCTATAATGTGTGTCATTAATATTGCAATATATTATAATGTAATGATAGTCTTTAACATAAATTATTGTCAGTATAATGCTTTAATAAAATATTATAATGTATAAAATATTCTATTATAATCTTTAACTGGTCCTCATTTATTTATTTTTCAGCAACGCAGCCTTCATCTGATGGAGAGTGCATTCTGTCAGCTCTCTGCTGTTCCCACGTAGAGAGGAGACAGTCCCGGCAGCCAGACATCAAGTTGACCGTGGACTCGGTGGAACATAAAGACATGGAGGTCGATGCTGGTACTGAAGAGGAGAATGTTCTAGATGTCAGAACCGCAGGAACAGAGGCAGACAGTTTCATTGATGAGGTAGATCCCAGAAACGAAAGGCTGATCGGATATATCAGGGAAGATGGCGTGTTGATGCCTTATGAAAATGTAAGTGTCAGAAATAAAACTTTAAAAAAGCCTCAGATTGGTTTGCCGGATGCTAAGACGTCACCTGGGGATTGCCAACCCTCTGTGGATCTACAAAGACTGGATTCTATGATCCACACATTGACACCAGTGAGAAGCAGCACAGGAATTAAGACAAAGAACTTTCTAGAGAAAAAACAAATCAAGAGAAATTGCAGACAGGTGCCGTCTTGTGGTTCTGACACGTCAAGGCGTTGGAAGAATAATTCCCAGGATGAGGTCTACCGCTGTAGCTATTGTACAAGAACGTATAGGTACCTAAACAATATGAGGGTTCACGAAGAGACATGTCTAATTGAAAACGGTCCACCAGAGAAGGTGTCCTGTCAGGACAGTGCTAGTCCTTCTGGTACAACAGAGAAAGACCCAAATGTATTTGTGGTGACCCAGCATCTACCATTTGCAGGTGGGAGCGATGTGGAGTTTTCCGGAGATAACCAGGAAACTGAAATCTCCCAATCACCAGTTGCCAGCAAACCTCAAGGTTTGCTCTCGATCAACACCCCTATTGAACTGTCACTCGCTGACAAGATTCTCCGGAGCCACATAACCTTGGAGAAAAAAACACAGAGAAAAAAGGACATTGAAAGCCTGAAAAACCATGGACTCAAATGTGAAGAAGACTCCAATGAATCACATCGCAGGTCTGCGGCTGGTGATGAAGGGACCCTAGAGATGTACAGCGTATGTCATCCAGAAGTTAGCAGTAACTCCCAGGAGGAACATGACAATCCATTCAGTGAACCAGAACTTAACCAAACCAGGACCCACCAACATACAGTGGTGGAAAGCCAACGGCATTTGCCAATCCCAGTGAAACCCCGTATAGGCTTACACCCTCACACATGTCCACATTGTCAGAAGAAATTTATGTTCGTTAGAGCACTGAGGACCCACCAGCTCACCCACAACCCGCTCTTCTGCACTCTGTGCAGAATGAAGTTTGCCGACCCGGAAAAGCTGGACCGGCATAAATTGGTTGCTCACAAGCCTCTGAAGTGCACCATGTGTGAAGACGTCTTCGACTGGATCAAGCCCCTTAACCAGCACTACCTGAACGTCCACGAGTTCAGCGGGCCGTTCCTCTGCACCTACTGTCAGAAAGGCTTCTCCACCCTATCAGCCCGGGTTACCCACGAGAGGACTCACACCGGGGACCTGCCGTACCAGTGCTCCCAGTGCCCCAAGAAGTACAACAAATCGGCCGACCTCGTTGAACACCGCAAGCTCCACACCGGGGAGAAGCCGTGCCTCTGCTGGGAGTGCGGGCAGGCCTTCACCAACGAAATGAAACTGAGGAACCACATGCTGAACGTCCACAGCAAACCCCAGCACCCCTGCTCCCAGTGTGACAAGTGCTACGGGGAGAAGAGGACCCTGGTGAGCCACGTGAAGACCTGCCACTCTGGCGTGCGCTACCCGTGCGCACGCTGCGCCAAAACGTTCACCAGCGCCTCCTCGCTGACCATCCATGAGCGCATCCACAGTCAGCAGAAGCCGTTCAAGTGCCCGGAGTCGGAGTGCGGCAAAGACTTCCGGTCCAAGAAGGAGCTAACGGTGCACGTGAGGTACCACACGGGCGAGAGGCCCTTCAGCTGTCATGTGTGCGGTAAGGGCTTCACCCAGAGCTGCTACCTCACACAGCACATGCGGACCCACACCGGGGAGAAGCCGTACAAATGTTCAGTCTGTGGGAGGAGCTTCAATGACTCCAGGAAACTGAAGAGACACATGATGACGCACACTAAAGAGAAGCCCTACAAATGTTCCAGATGCGACAAAGCTTTCTGTCGGCCGGACCTTTTGAAAGCACATGATAAAAAGGAACACGTAGCACATTGATGAGGTACTTGGTTTGTTATGCGTTTTGATTTTTAGGTTTGTTTCAGTTAGTAATGAAAAATATCTTTCCGTCTCTGTTCTCATACCGTTAAAGAGTTGGAAAACATGACAGCTACACATATTACATATACTGTAATGTAACAAATCCAATGTCTGATTACTCTGTGTTCGTTTTAGCTATCCCTCTCCATGGAAATAAAATATGGTAAACATAAAATCACACACAGAATTTTTTCTGTTTAAATAGGGTTCTCATGCATAAAATTGTTACAAGTTTAAATAAAGTATTGAATTAGAAAGAGGAAATATTTGTTATCATGGACGTTGTTCGTTTAATGGTGGCTGGCTCTGGACCCTGATGATCACTTATATTCCAGTTGGCTAGCTCTGGACCCTGATGATCACTTATATTCCAGTTGGCTGACTCTGGACCCTGATGATCACTTATATTCCAGTTAGCTGGCTCTGGACCCTGATGATCACTTATATTCCAGTTAGCTGGCTCTGGACCCTGATGATCACTTATATTCCAGTTAGCTGGCTCTGGACCCTGATAATCACTTATATTCCAGTTGGCTGGCTCTGGACCCTGATGATCACTTATATTCCAGTTAGCTGGGTCTGGACCCTGATGATCACTTATATTCCAGTTGGCTGACTCTGGACCCTGATGATCACTTATATTCCAGTTAGCTGGCTCTGGACCCTGATGATCACTTATATTCCAGTTAGCTGGCTCTGGACCCTGATGATCACTTATATTCCAGTTGGCTGACTCTGGACCCTGATGATCACTTATATTCCAGTTAGCTGGCTCTGGACCCTGATAATCACTTATATTCCAGTTGGCTAGCTCTGGACCCTGATGATCACTTATATTCCAGTTAGCTGGCTCTGGACCCTGATGATCACTTATATTCCAGTTAGCTGGCTCTGGACCCTGATGATCACTTATATTCCAGTTAGCTGGCTCTGGACCCTGATGATCACTTATATTCCAGTTAGCTGGCTCTGGACCCTGATGATCACTTATATTCCAGTTGGCTGGCTCTGGACCCTGATGATCACTTATATTCCAGTTAGCTGGCTCTGGACCCTGATGATCACTTATATTCCAGTTAGCTGGCTCTGGACCCTGATGATCACTTATATTCCAGTTGGCTGGCTCTGGACCCTGATGATCACTTATATTCCAGTTGGCTAGCTCTGGACCCTGATGATCACTTATATTCCAGTTGGCTGGCTCTGGACCCTGATGGTCACTTATATTCCAGTTGGCTTGGTCTGGACCCTGATGATCACTTATTCCAGTTGGCTTGGTCTGGACCCTGCTGGTCCCTCATATCCCAAATCAAAATTTCAAGCAGAGCATTTCTATGCTTTATTAGAAAGCATTTTTTATGAAAGATTTGTGGGTCAGATTCATACATAATCTGACTGGAGCCTCCAGTAAAACAAGTCAACATGTATTTTTTATAAATTGTATTTTTATTGATCATATGGAAGCAACAGTCAAAGCGTTTTATACAACATCTGTGCAAAAAAAATCATAGAAAAAGGGAAAAAGGCATATAAACACAAATCTCACATGATGGTCTTATGCAGCTCTATGAAAAGCACATTCATGGAACTGCAACATCTATATATTAATATCTACACTCTTAAATAGTCACAACAAGATCACAGATGATGTCCCTCACCTCAAACTAGGGAACTATGACAGACCAGATGACCCTCTCTGCCTTAAACTATGACCTTCTGATCCATATCTGTTGAACTGTTTGACAAGAACCTTGTAATGCACTACAAAAGAATTAGATCCTGAAACATCTACACCACCCAGTCCGACCCTAGAAGCATCTACACCACCCAGTCCGACCCTAGAAGCATCTACACCACCCAGTCTGATCCTAGAAACATCTACACCACCCAGTCTGATCCCAGAAACATCTACACCACCCAGGTGGATCCAGAAACATCTACACCACCCAGGTGGATCCAGAAACATCTACACCACCCAGGTGGATCCAGAAACATCTACACCACCCAGGTGGATCCAGAAACATCTACACCACCCAGGTGGATCCAGAAACATCTACACCACCCAGGTGGATCCAGAAACATCTACACCACCCAGGTGGATCCAGAAACATCTACACCACCCAGGTGGATCCAGAAACATCTACACCACCCAGGTGGATCCAGAAACATCTACACCACCCAGGTGGATCCAGAAACATCTACACCACCCAGGTGGATCCAGAAACATCTACACCACCCAGGTGGATCCAGAAACATCTACACCACCCAGGTGGATCCAGAAACATCTACACCACCCAGGTGGATCCAGAAACATCTACACCACCCAGGTGGATCCAGAAACATCTACACCACCCAGGTGGATCCAGAAACATCTACACCACCCAGGTGGATCCAGAAACATCTACACCACCCAGGTGGATCCAGAAACATCTACACCACCCAGGTGGATCCAGAAACATCTACACCACCCAGGTGGATCCAGAAACATCTACACCACCCAGTCCGACCCTGAAACATCTACACCACCCAGTCCGACCCTGAAACATCTTCACAACCAATGCAGACGGAGGAGTGAGTGTGTCTTCAGCCATCACACTTGATTCTTATAAAAAGTCTAGGTGAGGAGCACAGCCTCTGTTTATGACGAGAGGACAGAGAGGCAGGGGGAGGAGAGGGGGGGGGTGGCTGGGGGTGGGGAGGAGAGGGAGGTTGACTGTTGTAGAATGGTTAGGGTTCTGGGTAGAGGGTCTAATGTAGGGTGGTTGGGGTTCTGGATAGAGGGTCTTTAAGTTAGGGTGGTTAGGGTTCTGGGTAGAGGGTCTTTAAGTTAGGGTGGTTGGGGTTCTGGATAGAGGGTCTTTAAGTTGGGGTTCTGGGTAGAGGATCTAAGTTGGGGTGCTTAGGGCTCCTGGTAAATGGCTCATCCGGACTTGAAGAGCAAAATCGCCACCTGGCCCAGGTAGAAATAGATGAAGTGTTTGGTCTCGTGTGTCACATAGCTGCCAAAGTTTCTACCCACAATGCAATGCCATGTGGGGTTGTATTTCTTGTCAAACTCCTGAAAACAAACAAACAGAGGAAATTAAAACCATGCTGGATAGACTGTCTGTCTACCTGTCAGCCTCTCTAGGGACACTAATATGGTATGTCTACCTGTATCTAGGGACACTAATATGATATGTCTACCTGTATCTAGGGACACTAATATGGTATGTCTACCTGTATCTAGGGACACTAATATGGTATGTCTACCTGTATCTAGGGACACTAATATGGTATGTCTACCTGTATCTAGGGACACTAATATGGTATGTCTACCTGTATCTAGGGACACTAATATGGTATCTCTACCGGTCTCTAGGTACAGCGTTGTGGCATGTCTGTTTCTTTTGATAAAGGCTCAGAGCCTATCTGTATACCTTCTTAATGTAAGCAGCGATGTCCTTCTCTATGTTGTACTTCTCCATGGCCTGAGTGGCACAGTCCACTGCATCCTGCTGCATGTCTTCAGACATGTCTGCGTTCTTTATCACAGCCTTCCTGTCTGTCATGATGACTGGGAAGGAAGACAGGCTCACTCATTTAGAACATCCAACCCAGATACTAGGACATCAGTCTGATAAAAACTGGCTACCACAAACGCAGAACCCGAAAGTAGGGAGTTTGAATTGGATTCGGAAAATAAAATCTGTCACATCGGCCAGCTCTAGTGTTGGGTGGTGTAACATCCAGCTATAGTGACGGGGCTGGGTGGTGTAACATCCAGCTATAGTGACGGGGCTGGGTGGTGTAACATCCAGCTATAGTGACGGGGCTGGGTGGTGTAACATCCAGCTATAGTGACGGGGCTGGGTGGTGTAACATCCAGCTATAGTGACGGGGCTGGGTGGTGTAACATCCAGCTATAGTGACGGGGCTGGGTGGTGTAACATCCAGCTATAGGGGCGGGGTGGTGTAACATCCAGCTATAGTTTGGAGCCCAGAAGTCCTAAAACCACAGACAAATTTCTAACTTGGCTTTAAGAAATCCTATTTATATTAAAAAACCTTACACATATGAAAAATGTCAGCCAGGTTTGGTCCTTACCCATAGTAAGGACAGATCAATTTCCGCTTGACGGTTAACTCTTAAAAGTGCTTCATTCTCCTTGTAGGCTACTACTGGATTCATGTGCAGGTTTTGATAATACATATCCATCAACTCAACACCTGTCAATATCCTCTTATTTCAGAGGTGCTGGTAGTTCCTGGAGACGTGTTGCGCTCAAACTGAGCATGCAGGTGTGTGATTATTTCATATAAACTCAATCAAAATTGCTCATAATCTAAGAGTTTCTACGAGACAAAAATAATTATTTGGAGCCTAACAGTCGCATGAAACTTGTAACAAGTCGGAAATCAACTTTCCAATCTCGGAGGTGCTTTCAATTAAACTATTAATGTGCAACACCACCTCCTTTCTTCATTTCTGTCGTAGCTCTGATGAGTTCCTGCGCATGAGTTCGCCATGACATCGACCATCCTCGCAAACCATATTTGGCTGTAGTCAGACACACACACACACACACACACACACACACACACGCACACACGCACACGCAGTAACGCAACACCTAGATGCCACTGATCTGACCATGCAGTTTCAACACAGTTCCATGCATAGACAGATGACTGCTGAACGTGCCGTGCCGTTGCTCACCTCCTTGTGTTTCTGTGATTGTCGAGCTCGTTGACAGTAGTTAACCGGTTGGTAAACGACAGTAGTTAACCGACAGTAGTAAACCGGTTGGTAAACGACAGTAGTAAACCGGTTGGTAACCGACAGTAGTAAACCGGTTGGTAAACGACAGTAGTAAACCGGTTGGTAACCGACAGTAGTAAACCCGTTGGTAAACGACAGTAGTTAACCGACAGTAGTAAACCGGTTGGTAAACGACAGTAGTAAACCGGTTGGTAACCGACAGTAGTAAACCGGTTGGTAAACGACAGTAGTAAACGACAGTAGTAAACCGACAGTAGTAAACCGGTTGGTAAACGACAGTAGTAAACCGGTTGGTAACCGACAGTAGTAAACCGGTTGGTAACCGACAGTAGTAAACCCGTTGGTAAACGACAGTAGTTAACCGACAGTAGTAAACCGGTTGGTAAACGACAGTAGTAAACGACGGTTGGTAACCGACAGTAGTAAACCGGTTGGTAAACGACAGTAGTAAACCGGTTGGTAAACGACAGTAGTAAACCGGTTGGTAAACGCAGTCCCGTCGGTCTGTCCGTGTCAGGCTGAAGTTCCGCGTGCTTGTTTTGAGCGCCGTATCTGTGTACGGGTCTGTGCTCGTGCGGGGTTACATGCCACATTCTGCCCCGCCCACTCATACCGCACCGCTCATCTGATTGGCTGTTTAGCGGACTCCTCCAGTGCGTTGGGAGCGATTTCCACTAGCGCGCCACTGCCCGCATTTTGTTTCCTCCCAGAATTCTCTGCGTCTCTGGGGGGGAATGTGGGAGTTAATAACGGCCCCTTATCTCTCGTGTCCTGTTCTTAAACAGAGGTGAATCGAGTCAAGATTCAGAAAACGGCCAGAGATAGAACCGGACCCTGAATTCACTAAGGACCTGTCCTATTAAAGGACACTCGTGTTGGTACCGTTTCGGTTGTGACTCGAGAACACCATGCTATAAATGTGAGACCGTCACATTGCCATCCATCAGAGATCTCAATTTAGATCAAACCTACCCGCTCACACATCAATAATGGGTTTATCAGACAAACTAGTCAGTCAACTCCATACTGTTAAAACTAAAGTGCATCCACCGCCATACAGTCTGCAGTTCATTTTAATTGGTGGTATGTTGCAGACCAGGTGAGGTCATCTTTTATCAAAGGTATCCTCGCGCTAGGCACTACCAATAAGGTAGTATGGCACAACTCAATTCGTTTTTAACGTCACTATTTAAAGATGATCTGATTATAATAGCCCAATCTATAAATAACTTTATGTCCTAAAATATTAAGAGTGATTTAATAAAATGGAACATTTTGATTAAATTCCCTCCAAAAACAGGGCAATGTTAAAACTCTGACCACCAAGAGTGGGATATTAACCAGCAGACATAAAGCAAAATCCGTGTTTAACCCCTTTAAAAAAGCGTTACCTACCCTCCTCATAGTGATGTGGAGGACACAGACGGAACAGGTGTCCTGCATAACCCTTATGGGTCAAACGGCAGAACCTCTATGACCCCAGTCACCCATGTCCTGCGACAGCACAATATAAAGTATCACATTTCATCCTTCATGACTTCATCCTGGGGACCAGTTAACAGCTGGACGACTGCTGAGGTGGACCTCCTCCTCAGACGCATTAACTACTAGGCTATAAACACTAAAACAGACTCAAAGGTGGTATGGCAGAAGTGTGATTTGAAGAAAAACCGGACAGACTGCAGCTACTGAAGACAACTTTTATTGAAGAGGAGCTGAAACAGGAAGTCACAAACTAGGGATACAAAACGCATATTTCCTCTTAACAAACCTACTAAGGAAAGAAACTCAAAACCTTTAAAAACAAACATGGCCCTAAACCCGCCCCCCTCTCCAAACAACCCCCTCCCCGAGATCCCGCCCCAACCCCCCACCCTCCCCCAGATTGTGATTCCCTCTAGTTACCACTCTCCTTACGCGCGCCTCTCTCCGTCCTGAGCCAGTCTCCTGGTTTTGATCCGAGCTTTGCGCTCCTCTTTTTAAAAACGCTAACGCTCATCAGGATCCCAGCAGGGCGTTCGGGGGCCCACGTGGAGAAAAAAAATCCTATGTAATTTAGCATGTCTGACAGCCAAATGAGTTACGTCTAGTTTCTAGGTTCCAGTGGGCTGAGATGTGGCCTGGTCCCGATCCTATGCTCCTGTCCCGCTCCGAGTTCTTTTTTTCCATCCTTAAATCCTAATCCTAATCCTGAATCCTGCTCTGATCCTGAATCCTGATCGTCTGATTGGCTCCGGGATGGGGAGACAGAGAGCCCTCCTCCAATCACAGCCCTCCTTGAGACAGATCCCAGACCCAACAGAGAGAGGGAAGGAGCAACAGGTTAGAACACTAGAACCCCGATTCAGAACACAGAACACTATAACCCTGATCTAGAACACAGCCTTTCAGCGTTCCGCTGGCTATCATAGATGTTGCTATATTCAGTTATTTTAACTAAGATTAGTGAGAAAATAAAACCAACCGGTGATACTGCCAGTATTGACACTCCTATTTTATAGATATAATATTGTAAGATTGTGTTTTTAAAAAAGTACTCCAAAAAAACCTTCGAGCTAGCTGGTGCACCAGTATGGATGGTGGATGACATGCATGTTACGCTCTGACCAGGGAGTACAGAAAACTGGGGGAGGGAGGGAAGGAGAAAGGGAGGTGGCCAAGCTGAATGCAGAGCGTTTACAGCAGTACAAAATAAAGTTAAAACCAGCTCAATAACATCACCGGGTCAGAAAAACAAAAACATCAGGTCTGCGAGCTGATTGGATGAGAGACTACTGCAGTCATACCATTGGCTGTTTATTTGACTCCTCCTCCTGTTAATCCTAATATGAATTGTTTCCTGTGTTCCAGCCAATCAGGCTCTGTTTCCTGTGTCCCAGCAGCCTATCAGCTTGCTCCTGTGATCTCAACAGAGAGACACATGACAGACAGGTCAGAGGTCAGCACAAAATGTCACAACAGGCACCTCAAAGGGTAACGGAAAATAATAAAAACTCCCCCCCACCCCACCAGCCAGAACCAGGAAAGTAATTTACACTGAAGGAGGAAGACGGGTGGACGAGAGAAAGAGACAAAGACATGTGGACAAAAGAGAGCGAGAGAGAGAGACAGATTGGGGATTAGGGAGAACAATATTGTTAGAACAGTGATGTAATTCATCAGAAGGTCCACCAGGGGGCATCTGTCTTCAAGCCAGAATCTCTATCCATGGACGCTGCTGGGCTGAAGTATGTGTGTGTGTTATGTTCGCGTGTGTGTGTGTACATCTAGGAGCGTGAGCGGGAACGAGAGTGGCGTGGCGAGTAGCGTGGAGAGGCTCGGCTGCGTCGCGGCGGGGAGAAGCTGCGCGAACGGCTGTTGCTACGCCCGTTGCTACGGCTACGGGAGCGGGACCGCCCGTAACTGGGACTCCGAGGTCCGTCCACCTTCACGCGGACGTACGCCGTCTCCCCCTAAATACACAGGACAGACAGAGCAGATGGATGAGCCCGAGCCACACACAGAGTTTAGGGTTTACTGAAGCATTTGAGTGTACATTTATTAATTTATTCCGGATTGATCCCGAGCTGCAAAAGGTTGCGGCATACATGTCACAAGAATTACATTGTCCAGAATGACACGATGTAATTGGCTGCACACGCCAAAAGACAGACTTGACCTTGACCCCTCCCCAATAGGGTTTCCTCCCGCTCACGGCCCAACCCACCTCGTGAGAGCGAAACTTGGTGTTGTCCAGCTTGCGGACGGCGTACGTCATGTCCTCCTTGCGTACGAACTCCACAACACCGGTTCCATCCCGGAACACGTCAGCGTAACACACGTCGCCCGCCTCACGCATGTGATCCTTCAGGTCCTGCCAGCTGCCGCTAGGAGGGAGTCCTGGGGAGGATTATAAGTCAGACACGCCCCTGAACACCAGACACGCCCCTGAACACCAGACACGCCCCCTGAACACCACCCAGATCAGCAGACCCGCTAACCTGAGACAATGACTCTGTACTCTGAGCGCCTTGACGGAGGTCCGTAGCGCCCTCTTGGGGCACCTCCATCTCCGCCGCCCCTGCCGCCGCCTCCACCACCGCCACCCCCGCGTCCGCCACCACGCCCACTCCGGGGGAACTCTACCCGGAGACGGTAGCCATCGTAGTCATAACCATCACGACCGTGCACGGCATCATCAGCATCCCTGAAACACACACAGAGAGTCAGCTACCAGTAGTAAAGGGGTAAAAAGCATTCACCAAAATGCTCATTTGAAGCTAATAAGCACGAACGGACTAATTCTTTTCGGAACCTCTGGTTACAAAATAGCTCTGAATAATCATGTACCTTTGTGCAATGTTTCCCTGAGCATGTGTGCCAAATAAAAAAAACACTCAAAAACAATTTGGTCACAAATGTATAAATTAGTCTCCACAAGCTAGAAATGTCATTACAATGCCGATGTTCAAGAATAATTATTGCAAAAGGACATATGTGCCAGTATAGCAGTGTTTCAAGTGTATTACAACAGCTATTAAATATTGTGGATGCTAACAAGATTTTTATGCATCTCATCGAAACTGTAGCTGGACAATCGTTGCCTGTGTAAACATTGTGGTAATGTCGAACTAGCCACAGATGAACACATATTACATATCACTACACTTTGTTCAGCTTGTTTACGTCTTCCCCTCCACTCAGTTAAGTAGCCCAATACAATCTGCAGAATATCTACTTTGCAGTTGTTTAAATATGTGGTCAATGAGAAATAAATATGCTCATGGTAATTTTTGAAGATGTTTGGACAGGTCTTTAATGCCCGTTTCAGTTATATATGCAATGCTTGTGTGAACATGACACTACACATGGACAAAAGTGAGTGACAAAGAGGGTTTATATATATTAATGTTAGATTTCACGCATCTTCTGTTTTGCTGACTATTGGCATACATAATTACTTTGATACATTTTAAATATTAATAAAGTATAGGTGACCTCCTTCATGCCTTAAGCATGTGGATATGATAAAGATTTATGGAACATGATATTCAGGCCTATTGCCAATAAAGCTTCACATTTGGCAACTGGTGACCACACATGGAAATAAAGCTCCACGCATGTAGCATGTAACAGTAGGTAATCAGAAACTCAGTAGTATTGGCCAACAGCGGCCATTTTGTTTTAAATAACTAGTAAATATTTGGTTTAGCGACCTTTGTTCAAAGAGGTCAAAACCTTGCAGACCATTCAGAACTTTTTATGTGGTGCAAGAGTACTTCCCAGAAAACTCAAGATGTATACATGGGTATTTGGTCGTATACTCACGGTAGTACGATATGATACTGCAAATACGGCTCAAAACGGGCGATGCAAAAGATCTGAAACTGGTCATTTGGAAAGCAATGACATTAAATTGGTTCTAAATCCGCAGACGCCCGGGAATAAAACACTAGCTTGGTGGAGTGTATAAAAATGCAAATAACCTGCACCACAATGCACGCAGAAAAACATGGTATTACGAAACCCAACGTGTGATTTCCCCCTCTAAAGACAACACGAGGTGGCTAACTATCCAGCTAACAATAACTAGATACCAGCTTAATGGGTCAGCCAGCGCGCCATTCATTATAGAAAGCGGCTTATTGTAGCTGGGTAGCATTGATGCTAATAGCAGCTAGCGCGCCATTCGTTAATAAAGCAGCTTATGATTGTAGCTGGGTAGCAATAATGCTAGTAGCTGGGTAGCATTGATGCTAATAGCTGGGTAGCCTAGTTTAGCTCAATTACCTGGGGTCCTCAAATTCAACGAAAGCGAACGGTGGTCCCCCTCTCCGGTTCTTCAAATCAATGTCTCGTATTGCCCCGTATTTATAAAAGACATCCTCCACGTCTTTAGTGCGGATGTCCGGCGGCAGGTTGCCCACATAAATCCGACAGTCGTTGTTTCCCGCAGGGCCCCGAACCACGCTCCCGCCACCCGACATGTTATCTCCTGACATCCAAAGACTGCAAACCAACTTTAGAAGTCGCTTAAAATGTAAAAAAAAAAAAAAACTACGTAAACGTTATGTAGTAAATGGCCTTTAAAAAACAATGTTTGATCACGTTGATAACCGCGCACACAAAGACGAGCTCGGTAGATAGACAAGACACTAATACCCGGGTGAGGTCTCGCTGCTGGCTCCTCAAAATGGCACAATGGACGAGATCTCGCGTTACTTTGGTACATGGGCGGACGGATACCAGGACGCAGAAAATAGGTCCTACAATAAGTTATTTAACATTACTCAACAATTTATTTTTATTGTCAGGAACGTATAAAAACAAAACCATACAAAACTTAGAAGCAGTCAGACATTCAGGTACAAACAGACAGTTTCCCATATGGGTTTATGTCCAATCAGACTTCATTCCATAAATACATTTTCATTCCATCAATTTACTTAAAGCTGGGATGCTCCATTTAAACAATCAGAAAGCAATCACTCCACTTGGGTTTTTGCCAAATGCAGAAGGATGGGGACCTGGAGAAATGTCACTAGTGTGTATTTCATAGACAAAGACCTTAACTTCAGGGCCAACTCATTCATGATGTATCATTTTAACAACGGTGAGTCTATAAAGCATACAAGTTTAATTGTTTAAAAACACAGGAATAAAACAATGTGATATTTTGGGCTCTGATGACGTAAAAACTGTAGAAAATAAGCATCCCTGTATTAAGCAACCCTATATTTTATGCAGACAAATACTTGCCAACATAAACATTACCATACAAACCATATGAAGCCTAGACAAAACCCTGATATTTGTGTTTCTCCCCATTCAAGTATTAGGCAAATAAAAGTAGCAACACAGTGTTCAACAGCATACTGCTGGTGCTGACCTACAACCCTGACTTCAGGTGTTTCAGACTGCAGTAAAGCCTGACCTCCACCCCTGACTTCAGGTGTTTCAGACTGCAGTAAAGCCTGACCTCCACCCCTGACTTCAGGTGTTTCAGTGTGTGTGTGTGTGTGTGTGTGTGTGTGTTTATTGTTTCAGTCTGTCTTGGTCTGTTCTTGGCGCCGTCTCTGGCGGACTTCGGAGGCCATCTTCAGCAACGACAGCAGGATTGGGACACACATCGGTAGGAACAGAGGGATGTAGATGGCAAACTTCTGGTCGTCAGGGAAGTAGAGGAGGTGGAGCAGGGAGGGGTCGAAGAAGGCCCGCTCTGATTGGAGGATGGCCTCCTTACTGTACTGCATGGCCAGACCTAAGTTCCCCGCCTCCAACTGACCCACGGCCAACTGGAGAGAGGCTACAGCCGATGACACCTGACGTAAAAGAGCAACAGCCAATCACAAGTTAGGCAAAACCATGAGAACCGTGGTAAAGGTGGGATTGAAGGAAGACACATACCTGTTCTGCAATGTTGTCGTTGATGACGATGTTTCCTATTTGGTCCAGTAGCTGGGCCAATGATGTGATGGTTGTTGTTGCTGTAGCAACGTTTTCCACACTGCGGGTCCACATTAGGCGGTCCAACTCCCAGTCAGCCAATCCCTCGTTGCCATACGAGCCAATCAGGAAATCAGGGGGAGGGGCTGCCGACTGTACACCCAACATCAGCCTGACAAAAGTTGACAGAGATTATCCTATAACGCAACTACCGAATAAAAACGTTAATAAAACCCAACACTACACACAAACATTAACACAAAGGTCTTTACACACACATTAAAACAACCACATATCCACACATAGGAAGTACCATAAGAAGGAGCAGACAAAATAAGAGGAACGAACCGTAGCTGTGGCAGGAAGACTCCCATCACCCTCCTCATGTCTATGTGAACATCAACAGGAAGCTCAGAGCCACTGGTGTTCACATTATACACCTGGAACACACACACACACACACACCCATATAATATAAGTTCACTGGATCACATTATACACCTGGAACACACACACACATTATACACCTGGAACACACACACATTATACACCTGGAACACACACACACATTATACACCTGGAACACACACACATTATACACCTGGAACACACACATACACATTATACACCTGGAACACACACACACACATTATACACCTGGAACACACACACACACATTATACACCTGGAACACACACACACACATTATACACCTGGAACACACACACACACATTATACACCTGGAACACACACACACACACATTATACACCTGGAACACACACACACACATTATACACCTGGAACACACACACACACATTATACACCTGGAACACACACACACACACATTATACACCTGGAACACACACACACACACATTATACACCTGGAACACACACACACACACATTATACACCTGGAACACACACACACACATTATACACCTGGAACACACACACACACATTATACACCTGGAACACACACACACATTATACACCTGGAACACACACATACACATTATACACCTGGAACACACACACACACATTATACACCTGGAACACACACATACACATTATACACCTGGAACACACACACACATTATACACCTGGAACACACACACACATTATACACCTGGAACACACACACACATTATACACCTGGAACACACACACCCCCATATAATATAAGTTCACTGGATCACATTATACACCTGTAACACACACACACACATACAATATAAGTTCACTGGTTACATCCTCTAATCCATGCTTTACCATGATTCCCCCCCAGCGATGGGAGCTGAAGGCGTTGGATGGGACGGTGTTTCTGCGGTGGTCTGTGATGTGGAGAGGGGAGTGTCGGGAATCAGGAACGTACAGCAGGAAATTCAACACCGGGTTGGAGGATGCAGCGCTGGAGCCTGGACACACACACACACACACACACACACACACACACACACACACACACACACACACACACACACACACACACACACACACACACACACACACACACACACACACACACACACACACACACACACACACACACACACACACACACACACACACACACACACACACACACACACACACACACACACACACACACACACACACACACACACACACACACACACACACACAAGCAGGATTGTAATAAAAGGTGGAGGACAAATGTTATTCTGTGTGTGTTACATGACCATGTGTGTCATATGACATTTTGTGTGTGAAATATGACACTTTGTGTGTGTTCTCACCCAGTCTGGCCTCCACTGGGTTAATGACGTGAGACAAGCTGTCAGCGTTGAGTGTGTAAGCATTGAGTGTTGGGTCATATCTAGGGTTGACCCCTAGAACAGCATAGTACAGGATCTGTGAGTCCAGGCTGAAGTTGGCCACAGGGGCCATCTTGGAAAGGAGAGGCTGGATGTAGTTGTGGATGGCTGCTTCTATATCCCAGTGTAGGAGGTGAGAGCTGGGGTCAGGGTTCAACAGGCTAAAGGTGATCTCATAACCTGAGGAGAGACATGTCAGACACACAATGAATGGGTCGGTGTGCGTCTCTGTTTCTGTGTGTCAGTGTGTGTCGGTATGAGTGTGTGTCAGTATGTATTGGTGTGTGTGTGTGTGTGTCGGTATGAATGTGTGTCAGTATGTATTGGTGTGGGTGTGTGTGTGTCAGTACATATTGATGTGTGAGCGTCGGTGTGTGTGTGTGTGTGTGTGTGTCGGTATGTGTGTGTGTCAGTATGTATTGGTGTCTGTGTCGGTATGTATTGGTGTGTGTGTCGGTATGTGTTAGTGTTTGTGTGTGTCAGTACATATTGATGTGTGAGTGTCGGTGTGTGTGTCCATACTAACCTGGGCTAGACTTAAAGCCCTGCACGCTGTCACTCAGACCCTCTCTGCTCCGGCCTCCCAGACGGACACGGTCGCTAAGGGCTGCGATGATATCACCATGGCTGAATGACATCACCTGGAGAACCTGTTTTATCCAGATCTCCAGTCCGGCCAACACCTCCTTCAGTCCCAGACCCACTCTCATCTGACCGCCTGCACGCAATAATGCCGTCCGTCTCTGGCCCACATACACACTAACACCCTAAAACACACACACACACACCCATTATTAGACACACACTCAGGAGAACCCACTGTAAAACTTCTGATTTGTTGACAGACTGACAGTATACAGACAAGAATGAATCTGTAAGACGAACATAAAGTTGAATCGTTTTTATCTATATTTTGTGTTGCCAAACCAATCAGCATTTAAACATAATTGTCTCTTTTTGTTTTAACCTCTCCTACACGGTTTTTCAATTTGAGTATTTTTTTCCTTACTTTATTTACCAACTGTATCCACTATTCTCCCCAATATAAAATATATTCAATTTAGTTAGACAACAATATGTCTTGGCACTTGTCAGCTAAATTACATAAATAAATAACTAATCATCTCTACCATGAAAAGCCCTACATCATTCCGTAAGATTTATGAAAAATTAATTAAAACCATATACCGCAGGATACATGGTCATCAAAGGAACTATGAAAATAATATTTTTTAAAACCGATGTGGGAGTTTGTTCTCACCTCCGGTAGCACTGTGGAAGATTCTGGAACAACGAAAACGACCACAGAGCCACAAGGGCTCTCACTGAGCTTGTGAAGAGAGATATCAGCCTCTATGTGGGAGAGAAGATAGGGTTATCAGCCTCTATGTGGGGGACAGATTTTGGGCATGTTTATCATACCCAGCCTGACCCTTTATACCAGCCTCTAACCCTGAGCCCCAGCCTCTAACACTGAGCCCCTGCCTCTAACACTGAGCCCCTGCCTCTAACACTGAGCCCCAGCCGCTGAGCCCCAGCCGCTGAGCCCCAGCCGCTGAGCCCCAGCCGCTGAGCCCCAGCCCCAGCCGCTGAGCCCCAGCCGCTGAGCCCCAGCCGCTGAGCCCCAGCCGCTGAGCCCCAGCCGCTGAGCCCCTGCCTCTAACACTGAGCCCCTGCCTCTAACACTGAGCCCCTGCCTCTAACACTGAGCCCCTGCCTCTAACACTGAGCCCCTGCCTCTAACACTGAGCCCCTGCCTCTAACACTGAGCCCCTGCCTCTAACACTGAGCCCCTGCCTCTAACACTGAGCCCCTGCCTCTAACACTGAGCCCCTGCCTCTAACACTGAGCCCCTGCCTCTAACACTGAGCCCCTGCCTCTAACACTGAGCCCCTGCCTCAAACACTGAGCCCCTGCCTCTAACACTGAGCCCCTGCCTCTAACACTGAGCCCCTGCCTCTAACACTGAGCCCCTGCCTCTAACACTGAGCCCCTGCCTCTAACACTGAGCCCCTGCCTCTAACACTGAGCCCCTGCCTCTAACACTGAGCCCCTGCCTCTAACACTGAGCCCCAGCCACTAACACTGAGCCCCAGCCACTAACACTGAGCCACAGCCACTAACACTGAGCCCCAGCCGCTAAGCCCCAGCCTCTAACACTAAGCCCCAGCCGCTAAGCCCCAGCCGCTATGCCCCAGCCGCTAAGCCCCAGCCGCTAAGCCCCAGCCGCTAAGCCCCAGCCACCAACCTGCAGCTGTTTGCTGGTTCAGAGCGTCCTCCTCCATGATGGTAGCGGTTCGGTACCTTGTTTCATACCTGTACCTCAACCCTGTGGTCTCTGGAGAGAGAGACAGACAGAAGTAGTGTCATTTAAATATGTAATCAGTCCTCTTATCTGCATATACAGAACCCCCCACCTCCTCAACCCTACACCTGCTCCCCTCCATCTCACCATCCACAATGTGTTCCTCCTGACGTGTTTGTGTGTGTGATGGCGGAATCTTCTTCTGGTGTTCAGCAATCAGAGTTCCTTTAGAGAACACCACCTCCACCTCCACACTTAGCTGCAGCTGAAATGAAAGTGTCGGTTGAGCATCTTTAAAGATATTTAGGTGCATTTTATATGCTTTATTAAGTGAAGTGAATGTGGGAAAGATAGAGGAGAGTGTGCAAAGGGCGCAGATCGAAATCGAAACCACGCAAAAGCGATATGTGTGCGACCGTTGACAGTGGCCTAGACCACTAGACCACTGGACCACTGCAGGCCACCAGTTGAGCTTCTTATCTGACAGTATCTAAACTAGGCTTATAAAAACCTGTAACTGAGCAAGCTGGTAACAGTTACCTGCAACTAAGCTAGCTGGTTATTCGTTACCTGTAGCTGCGCTAGCTGGTTGATCTGAGAAACAGGTAACCAGGCTCTGTATGTCTCAGTGGTTTTCCACCATAGAGGAACTCCTACAGCGATCACCACTGCTGCTATGGCCAGGGCTGCCAGACGGCCTCGATGACGTTCTGCAACTCATTACACAAACACACACACACACACACAGTACTTTAGTATGTTCAGTGTTGCTGAAGTACACACCAGCCAGCTCTGAATGAGAGAATAGGGTTGAACATTGGCCTTGAAGTTAACACATAATGGTTTACGTTCTAGACGTTCCGAGCAAGCAGATAAACACCAGAACTGCATCAGATGTGCTCTGAAGGACATTGAGGAATTCCTGAAAGATCAAGGGGTTCTGGTGGAAAAGTCTACATGGAACAGGAGCTCCCAACGGGAATAGGTGGTTGATGACGCTTCAGACAGCATTTTCACTTTGTAATGCAGTAGACAGCTGTGATGAGGCAAATATGATGATATCCTCATCATAGTATCTGAATGTTCAGCTCGTGATGATCATGTTGTCTTATTATAGTAGCTTATGACTCATGTGGAAATTTCCTTATCAACTATGGTCAGCAGAGCTACAGACAGTAGCTGCAGATGACAGGTTCACCTAATCAAACTGTAGACAGTTTAATACACACGGTCACTGGCCGATGGACCTAGTTAGCTGCAGTGGTTGCTAGCAAGAATAGCTGTATAGATAAGACACAATTATAACAAACGCGAAATGCAAATATAACCACTGCCTTGCAATGTCTTCTTAAAAAAGAGTATTCATGTGTGTCAATATTCTACAGTTACGGTGGTTTTAATGAAACTAACACGAAACGATGTTAACTCACCGACTTCAATCGTTGCCATCTTTCTCAATGCTACGGGGCGGGGCTCGGACGTCATGAGAAACCGTTGCCCAATCAGAGCTCACAACTCCATATACCATCCTATCAAGAATCAGAAGGCGGTCATTAAATATTTACCAGGAAGTGGAGAATACGGAACCTTGAGAGAGCCAAAAATGCATTGGAAATAAAAATGGGAATGTAATTCAAAAATTTGTCACATTTATTTAAAAAAAGAAAGAAAAAGAGTACATGTTTGTAGCCTAGATAATTGCCAGGATCATTGCTGCCAAAACATTCATATATATGTTTCTCTGTATTTTCTAGTCATTTTAATTATATAATCAATAAACTGGTGTTGTAATTTCATAAATTCAATCTTTGAACTTTTTAGATTATTAAAACTTTTATTTCATCCAGTGTCTTTCAGACTTAAGACTTTTTAAGGCAGTTTGTTTTGTTATCGACTTAATTTATATTATTATTTAAATTATTATTTTTGCTATCATTCTACGCACAATAACTCATAATAAAAAACAAAAACATGTTTGTAGAAAAGTGTGCAAATTTATTGAAAATAAAAACTGGTACTCCAAACCTTTATTCAATACTTTTTAGAAATGCCTTGGGCAGAGAGCACAGCTTTGATTCTTCATCTTTATGGGAAATTCCCATTGTTAGTTGTAGATCTTCTTAGAATGGACTGGGCAAGCATTGAAATTAGTCTTGTCTCTAAATATACTCTAAACAGATCGTTGTAAATAGCCCTAATAGATGTAATGTGTGAGGACACAGAATGAAGAGTGGCAAAAATAAGACAATAATAACAAATCAATATGCCATTTGTACTGTTTAATGTGGATTTTGCGTTAACTGTTTTCGACAAATTTTCACAGCAATTGCTTTATAGAACAATGAACATCAACAAATGTATCATAATTCTAACTAAGAAGTGATAGACTGACCGGCCCCCAAACACACCCCTTACAATGGACCGCTCTATCCACCCCAGCCAGTATGACTGACCCTCGCCTCCGGACTAAACCACTGGTGGGGGTCAGTGAGACACAGAAGTATTGCACAAAAAGTACACAGGTGTTTACATGACACAACTTAGAATAATAGTGAGCATTTCAAAGCTAGCATTATAATGTAGGGAAGGCAGTGGAGAAACACAGGACCACTTCAATAACTACATGGAAAAATAATACACCTGCTATCAGTAGACTGACTGATGAGCGATACAGTTAGCAGAGTAAGAACGGGTTAAAGAGTGAGACCTGGTGGTCAGCTGTAGATGTCTGTCTGCTGTCTGTCTATCTAATATAACACCACCTATATAATGACTCGTCTCTCATTCTGTATAACACCACCTAGATAATGACATGTCTCTCTTTCTTTATAACACCACCTAGATAATGACACCTCTCTTCATAACACCACCTAGATAATGACACGTCTCTCATTCTTTATAACACCACCTAGATAATGACACGTCCCTTTCTTTATAACACCAACTAAATAATGACACGTCCCTTTCTTTCTGTATAACACAACCCAGATAATGACACATCTCTTTCTTTATAACACCACCTAGATAATGACATGTCTCTCTTTCTGTATAACACCACCTAGATAATGACACCTCTCTCTTTCTTTATAACACCACCTAGATAATGACACGTCTCTCTTTCATTATAACACCACCTAGATAATGACACCTCTCTTTATAACACCACCTAGATAATGACACCTCTCTTTATAACACCACCTAGATAATGACACATCTCTCTTTCTTTATAACACCACCTAGATAATGACACGTCTCTATTTTTTTATATCACAACCTAGATAATGACATGTCTCTCTTTCTTTATAACACCACCTAGATAATGACACCTCTCTCTATCTTTATAATACCACCTTGATAATGACACATCTCTTTATATCACCACCTAGATAGGGACACGTCTCTCTTTCTTTATAACACCACCTAGATAATGACATGTCTCTTTATAACACCACCTAGATAGGGACACATGTTTGTACTTTATGACAGTACCTAAATAATGACACCTCTCTCTGCTACTTCCTAACACATGACACCCTTCTCTCCCGCTTTGTTGTCATCTACTAACTTATGCTAATTTCAACCACAACTTTATGTTGCCATGACAACAATGGTGATTCTAAAGTACGGTAGACAGCGCAGGCCGGTGGTCGGCAGGGGAGGGGGTGCAGCGGTGGTTGGGAAGTGGGCGGGGTCTCAAGTCTTCAGTAGGCGTGATTGGCCACGTAGAGAGACTGTCCCGCTGCGCCGCTTTCTCCGGAAGACTCGTATTTCCCCTGGGCAGCCAGACCGTTAATCTGGAGGTCATCAGAGTTATAGTAGAATGTAAACAGACAAGATATATACAGATATATACATATATATATATATAGACAGCAGCAAGGACAGACAGGAAGTCCTGACTACATCTGGTTTCAGCACCACCCAATCGCCATCTACCAATACCCAACCTCGACCTTACCTCCACCCAACCTCTATCCAACCTCCACCCATCCTCTATCCAACCTCCACCCAGCCTTTATCCAGCCTCTATCCAACCTCCACCCATCCTCCATCCAACCTCCACCCAACCTCTATCCAACCCCCACCCGTCCTCCATTCAACCTCCACCAATCTCTATCCAACCTCCACCCAACCTCTATCCAACCTCCACCCAACCTCTATCCAACCTCCACCCATCCTCTATCCAACCTCCACCCAACCTCTATCCAACCTCCACCCAACCTCTATCCAACCTTCACCCAACCTCTATCCAACCTCCACCCATCCTCCATTCAACCTCCACCCAACCTCTATCCAACCTCCACCCATCCTCCATCCAACCTCCACCCAACCTCTACCCATCCTCCATCCAATCTCCACCCACCTCGGCCCTTGTGAGGAACTCTTCAGCAGCAGCTTTCTCGTTCTCCTTCTGTCCCCTCCAGGCATTCAGCGCAGAGGCTTGGAGAGCCCGGCCGTAGGAGAAGGTCAGAGCCCAGGGCTTCCCCAGAGGACACAGGTTGATGGCATTCAGGTTGATACTGGCCTCCTCCTCTGACTGGCCTCCGGACAGGAACGTCACACCTGGAGGAGATGGAGATGTGTGTGTGTGAGACTGAGTGTACGTGTGTGTGCCGTGCCTAGGAGCAGCCCTTAGGCATGATATCAAACATAAAGTGGTTTGAATCCTGAATGCTGATTGGCTGAAAGCCATGGAATATGACACCATATCGCACTGGTATGTAATAATATTTATTCTTGCTGCTCTAACAGGTAGTGGTTTCATCCATTTAATACAACTGTGATCTCTAATGTGTTCCTCTGTCTGAGTGTCAGTGTGTGTGTATGTGTGTGTGTGTGCAGGTGTACCTGTGACGGCAGGGGGAACAGTGCGACGCAGGGCGGTGACGGTAGCCATGGCGATCTCCTCGTTAGAGTATTTCTTAAAGCAGGCGTGTCCAGGGGTCACCATGTTGGGTTTCAGCAGGGTTCCCTCCAAATACACATGGTGGTCAGACAGAGCCTTATACACGGCAGCCAGTACCTACACACACACATACGCACACACACACGCACACACACACACATACGCACACAGACATACGTGCACACATACACACACATGCGCACAAACGTTGGTTCAGGGTTTAGATTGTGTCCGGGTTGCCAGGTTGGGTCAGGGTTTAGATAGTGTCTGGGTTGCCAGGTTGGGTCAGGGTTTAGATAGTGTCTGGGTTGCCAGGTTGGGTCAGGGTTTAGATAGTGTCTGGGTTGCCAGGTTGGGTCAGGGTTTAGATAGTGTCTGGGTTGCCAGGTTGGGTCAGGGTTTAGATAGTGTCTGGGTTGCCAGGTTGGGTCAGGGTTTAGATAGTGTCTGGGTTGCCAGGTTGGGTCAGGGTTTAGATAGTGTCTGGGTTGCCAGGTTGGGTCAGGGTTTAGATAGTGTCTGGGTTGCCAGGTTGGGTCAGGGTTTAGATAGTGTCTGGGTTGCCAGGTTGGGTCAGGGTTTAGATAGTGTCTGGGTTGCCAGGTTGGGTCAGGGTTTAGATAGTGTCTGGGTTGCCAGGTTGGGTCAGGGTTTAGATAGTGTCTGGGTTGCCAGGTTGGGTCAGGGTTTAGATAGTGTCTGGGTTGCCAGGTTGGGTCAGGGTTTAGATAGTGTCTGGGTTGCCAGGTTGGGTCAGGGTTTAGATAGTGTCTGGGTTGCCAGGTTGGGTCAGGGTTTAGATAGTGTCTGGGTTGCCAGGTTGGGTCAGGGTTTAGATAGTGTCTGGGTTGCCAGGTTGGGTCAGGGTTTAGATAGTGTCTGGGTTGCCAGGTTGGGTCAGGGTTTAGATAGTGTCTGGGTTGCCAGGTTGGGTCAGGGTTTAGATAGTGTCTGGGTTGCCAGGTTGGGTCAGGGTTTAGATAGAATTCGGGTTGCCAGGTTGGGCACGTACCTTCTCAGTAATGTACTGGCAGCGTTTCAGGTCATGGTCTCCATCAGGAAGGATCTCAGGCTCCACGATGGGAACAATTCCATTCTGAAGAACACACACAGTTTTACCCACACCTGTACACACACTCCCACTAACCCCCACTCAATCACCCCCAAACATCCCGCCCTCCCACAACCTGTACCAACCTGTTGGCAGATGGAAGCGTAGCGTGCCAGGACATTGGCGTTCTCCATGATCGCTAGTTCGGATGGTGTGTGTTCGCTAATTTTCAAGACGCTCCGCCACTTAGCGAAGTCTGCTCCATCTGCCTTATACTGGGCACAGCGCTCTGCCAGGCCATCCAGACCTATACACACACACACACACACACTATTAAGGTGTGGTCATGTCTCCATCTGCACCTCCGCCCCCGATCCCATTAATTTTTATTCTGTGTCAGGTTTTTGACTTCTCCCTCAGTGGTGTGTGTAACCCTGGGTGGTGATACACTGGGTGTGTGTGTGAGTGTGTTTCCCTGTGTGTGTTACCCTGTGTGGTGGTCTCTCCATCTGTTCCGGCCAGAGGGACAACACCTTTATCCACCTACAGACAGACACAGGCAGAGACAGTCAGAGAGACAGTCAGAGAGACCGTCAGAGAGACTGTCAGGAAGACAGGCAGAGAAGTGGGGGTGTATCTGTAGCTGTGTGTGTGTATGGGTGTAGGTGTATGTATGTAGGTGTGTGTGTATGTGTGTGTGTGTATGTTGATGTATCTGTGTAGGTGGGTGTGTATGTAGGTGTGTGTGTATGTGTGTATGTTGATGTATCTGGGTAGGTGTGTGTGTATGTAGGTGTGTGTGTATGTGTGTGTGTGTATGTAGATGTATCTGTGTAGGTGTGTGTGTATGTAGGTGTGTGTGTATGTGTGTATGTTGATGTATCTGGGTAGGTGTGTGTGTATGTAGGTGTGTGTGTATGTGTGTGTGTGTATGTAGATGTATCTGTGTAGGTGGGTGTGTATCTGTAGCTGTGTATGTGTGTAGGTGTGTGTGTATGTGTGTGTGTGTATGTTGATGTATCTGTGTAGGTGTGTGTGTATGTAGGTGTGTGTGTATGTGTGTATGTTGATGTATCTGGGTAGGTGTGTGTGTATGTAGGTGTGTGTGTATGTGTGTATGTTGATGTATCTGGGTAGGTGTGTGTGTATGTAGGTGTGTGTGTATGTGTGTGTGTGTATGTAGATGTATCTGTGTAGGTGGGTGTGTATCTGTAGCTGTGTATGTGTGTAGGTGTGTGTGTATGTGTGTGTGTGTGTATGTGTGTGTGTGTGTGTATGTTGATGTATCTGTGTAGGTGTGTGTTTTCACCCTACCTTAATTCCCACTACGATCCCCCGGTCCTTGATAAGCTGGGTGAAGTTAGTGCCGTCGTCTGTGCTTTGGTAGAGCGTCTCGTGGAAGAAGATAACACCTCCAATGCACTCATCCATCCTCTCATCCGCTGTAAACAACAGCTGGCGGTACAGACGGCGGTTCTCCTCCGTGTTCTCCACCCCGATGGCGCTGAGTCGCTTACCCATACTTCCTGTTAAGAGAATGACACCAGGATGACAAGACAGGATGACAAGACAACAAGACACCTGACTCTGTATTGACTCTGTGATCACATTATAATTGACTCTGTATTGACTCTGTGATCACATTATAATTGACTCTGTATTGACTCTGTGATCACATTCTCATTGACTCTGTATTGACTCTGTGATCGCATTATAATTTACTCTGTATCGACTCTGTGATCACATTATAATTGACTCTGTATTGCCTCTGTGATCACAATATAATTGAGTCTGTATCGACTCTGTGATCACATTATAATTGACTCTGTATTGACTCTGTGATCACATTATAATTGACTCTGTATCGACTCTGTGAACACACAGCCTATAACTGACCAGTGGACTCATCAGCTGCCAGGATTCCTTTCCCTGGAGCCGTGATTCTCTCTGCGATCTCCTGGAGCTCCTTCTTCTGCTCTGTGGTCAGAGCTGGGTACTGATTAGGCATCCTAAAGAAGAAAGAGACCGAAAAAGAGAGAGAGACAAAGAAAAAGGAGAAATAAAATTATATAGAATGTGTTTAGTTCAACTGGTCATCCAAGTGAAGATATTCTGAAAAAAAAATGATTTCAGGAATCAGGACTAGTGCTAGGCACTAGGTTCTTCCCAACACAAACATAGACACACACAAAATGTACCACTCTCCCATTAATAAACTGGTTACGTAACCATGACTACTACTAGACAGAAAGAGAGAACGGGGGTCGGGGTGTGACCTAGAGATAGAGAGGCAGAGCAGTAAAGAGACAGAAGGGAGAGAGAAAAGTAGGTTGGGATAGAGAGAGGGGGAGAGAGTGAGGGAAAGAGGGGGAGAGAGAAAAGTAGCTTTGGATAGAGAGATGGGGAGAGGGGGAGAGAGTGAGGGAAAGAGGGGGAGAGAGAAAAGTAGGTTGGGATAGAGAGAGAGAGAGTTGTTACATAATGGTCCTTGTGTTCTTCTGTCAGTGCTCATTAGATCTGAGAACACAATAATCACTACACACCACACCACACACACTAATACACACACAGCACACAGAATAACAGACGCCGGCCTCACACACACCTAATACACACAGCTAGCACCAAGCTAGCCTAATTACACTGGGCTAACTTTGTCGACAAAATAAAGAGTAAAAAAACATCATAACAGTCAACAGCATTGACAGCTGTTTTATTATAACCACATTTGGTATCCACAAGCGTTGG
Organism: Dallia pectoralis; assembly: GCA_029465975.1. Taxonomy (NCBI): domain Eukaryota; kingdom Metazoa; phylum Chordata; class Actinopteri; order Esociformes; family Umbridae; genus Dallia; species Dallia pectoralis. Next base: position 16,156,260 of record CM055746.1, on the reverse strand, counting down.
CTACTACCACACCAGCCCTGATCAGAACCAGTCCAAATCCATCCACGTACATCCTGGAACGTTCCATTCAGAACCACTGCCCATTCAGTCACACTCAGGCCACCAATGAAATAGATACAGGCAGTATAACACTGACAGGACGGTATTGTCTCTGCTAATCCTCAGGTTTCAGAGGATGTAACACACCCTCACAAACACACACACCAATCCTTCAACCCTGCTGGACACAGCTCAATGGAGCTCTCATACGGGTTGTAACACAAGCCTACTAATAATAGCCTACTAACACAAGCTTACTAATAATAGCCTACTAACACACAAGCCTACTAACACTAGCCTACTAATAATTGCTACTAACACTATAGCCTACTAATAATAGCCTACTAACACTAGCCTACTAACAACAGCCTACTAATAATAGCCTACTAATAATAGCCTACTAACACAAGCCTACTAATAATAGCCTACTAACACTAGCCTACTAACACAAGTCTACTAATAATAGCCTACTAACACAAGCCTACTAATAATAGCCTACTAACACTAGCCTACTAACACAAGCCTACTAATAAAAGCCTACTAACACAAGCCTACTAATAATAGCCTACTAACACTAGCCTACTAACACAAGTCTACTAATAATAGCCTACTAACACAAGCCTACTAATAATAGCCTACTAACACTAGCCTACTAACACAAGCCTACTAATAAAAGCCTACTAACACTAGCCTACTAATAATAGTCTACTAACACTAGCCTACTAATCTACTAAAACTAGCCTTCTCCCACTAGTCTATTAAAACTAGCCTACATGCAGGGAAATAGAGTAGTAGAGATGTATTGGGATGCAGTGACATATAGGCTTCTATATCAGGTGGTGTGTAAGTGTATGTGTGTGAGTGTATGTGTGTGAGTGTATGTGTGTGTGTGTGTGTGTGTGTGTGAGTGTGTACACAATGTGTGCGTCACCGTAGGAGGCAGTTATTCTATTTTAAGCTCTCACAACCTGTCATGTGGAACAGCAGACCAATGTTAATAGGATCACCCAGCACGCCACAGATGAACGCCACAATATGTGCACTTTCCAAACACAAACTCATTTCCTGTTCACCTTGACAGTAGGCCCTGTTTATGTCCAGTAAGTCCTTGTGGTAAAGGTATCGCAAACATCTCAGGCCACCAAATATGCCGAGTCATGCACAATGCCGCAGAACCGTAGAGATTTTTCTAGAAAAGCAATGCGTCTAGTCACTACGAATTAAGCTCCATCAACGTCACCGTGGTGAGAGGAGAAAGGTAAAAGAGGAGAACGGAGAAGAGAAAGGTAAAAGAGGAGAACAGAGAAGAGAAAGGTAAAAGAGGAGAACAGAGAAGAGAAAGGTAAAAGAGGAGAACAGAGAAGAGAAAGGTAAAAGAGGAGAACAGAGAAGAGAAAGGTAAAAGAGGAGAACAGAGAAGAGAAAGGTAAAAGAGGAGAACAGAGAAGAGAAAGGTAAAAGAGGAGAACAGAGAAGAGAAAGGTAAAAGAGGAGAACAGAGAAGAGAAAGGTAAAAGAGGAGAAATTGCAATATGTTCAGGAGCAGATATCATGACCGAGATGTCTAACAACCCATCCAATCAGCTAAATATCCCAACCAGCTTCTGTTCAGCACAGTATACGTCCCCTTGCTCTCAGCAAATATCGATTATAATCAAATAAAATGTGAAAGGTGTGATAAGTGTGATATTCACTATACTCGGCTATTAACTGTTTCCAGGAGACGTTATTAACCGTCTCCGGTGCCGGATTCATAGCTAAACGCCAAGTATGCACAGTTTACCCAGAAAAAATTAAAACTGATAACTAGAGTTTCTAAACATTTATTTATGAGAAAATTTAGGCTATCGAAAGTGACCTTATAGTTTTTTATAGCAGGTTTTCTGACACGACGCAAGTGTGATACTGTCAGTGTGCGCAACAGGCTTCCACAATAGATCCATCATCATCTAGCTAGACTACCGTCCTTAACTACCGTCCTTAACTACCGTCCTTAACTACCGTCCTTAACTACCTTAACTGCGGTCCTTAACTACCTTAACTACCGTCCTTAACTACCTTAACTGCGGTCCTTAACTACCTTAACTACCGTTCTTAACTGCCGTCCTTAACTACCATCCAGTCTCTCATCGCATTCACCTCCGACCCTGAGGTGGACTAAAACTACCCATCATAGCTACAGAAATCCCAGGTGTAATACAGATTTTTTAATTAATAGTTACTATCACTCATGTCCACATTGACCGAAAAAATGAAATGAGCATTTGCCCAAATAAAGACGAACTAATTAGCCAACTGACTAATGTATCTGCAGTTAACCGTCATTTAACCGTCATGTCTGATGATGGCTTCGACGGAGTAGGTTCAGATCACTACGCAATGACACATTTATCAAACTAAATGACATGACAACTATATTATAACATAACGTGATGTTGCAGGACCTATTAATATCTGAAGGATGCCAGTGTCTCACCTGATAACAGGTAGTTGGACCTAAAGGTTATCGGTAGGTGCTCAGTGTGGTCCGGGTCAGTAGATAGATGCTGCGTAGAGTCGGAGTCGGTTGAATAGTGCCGCAGCGCAACGTGACCCTCGAGCTTAACTCTCCATCCAGGGGCGGGGCCTGGCAGGATCATTAGAGCGCATGCGCAGGTGATGATGGGGACGTATTTTCTCTGCATCATGACACGGTTCCAAGGTGCGCATTAGTCAGGTGGGGCCAGCCAGGCTACTGCCATAAGGCGCCTTGAGACTCTCTCGACAGACAACAATTTGAATTACTAAAGTGATTTCAAAATTACCCATACATAATAACCAAAGTTTAAACCAGATTTTTTTCTTTAAATTAATAAAAAATAATATGCGTAAAATACAATGTAAAATACAATCACATCGTGCGACAGTGATTTGACATTGAAGTATTTAAAATAAGCAGATATTCTGTAGTAATTTCAGAAGTTAGGAAGAGCAGCTCAGTTTCCATCTCATTTTGGGGTCACTGTGTAGTCTGTCTTTGGAGAGCCAGGAATGTAGAAGCTTGTATCTACAATCGTGAATATGCACACACACACAAACAGGAGAAACACAACACGTTTAATAATTACATCTGAGATACTATAGCTACAAAAATACAGAACCAAGCATCAGAGCCACCACCAGAGGCGAGGGTTTACAGGTAACGTGTACATGCCAGGTTTCTCACTGCAACATAACATCCGGGCCAATGGTGTGTGTGTATGACGTTCCCACATTATATTCACACAAACACCTCCCTCTTCTTCTTCCTCCTTTTCCCCTGTGTTCGAAGGTCTGGGCGCTCGGGCGAGTAGTGTGTGACAGAGTGTGTTTGTGTGGCAGAGTGTGTTTGTGTGGCGCAGTGTGGGAGCATTGGTCCAGAGCATGTGTCTCCATGGTGATTTTGGCCAACCAGGTAGGAAAAAAGTGTGTGTGAGCCAGAACCGTCTAGGTGTGTGTTTTGGTCAGCCAAGTGTGTTTGAAAAGGAGTCTGTTGGACCAGGTTTGTGTGTATCTCTTGCTCCAGGTTTGTGTGTGTGTCCTGTTCCAGATGTTTGTGTGTATCTTGTTCCAGTTGTGTGTGTGTCTCTTGTTCCAGGTTTGTGTGTGTCTCTTGTTCCAGGTTTGTGTATGTGTCCTGTTCCAGCTCTGTGTATGTCTCTTGTTCCAGTTGTGTGTGCGTCTCCTCTTCCAGATGTGTGTGTGTACCATGGTCCAGTTGTGTGTGTGTCTCTTGTTCCAGCTCTGTGTGTGTCTCCTGTTCCAGATGTGTGTGTTTGCCATGGTCCAGTTGTGTGTGTGTCTCCTGTTCCAGATGTGTGTGTGTACCATGGTCCAGTTGTGTGTGTGTCTCCTGTTCCAGCTCTGTGTGTGTCTCTTGTTCCAGCTCTGTGTGTGTCTCCTGTTCCAGATGTGTGTGTTTGCCATGGTCCAGTTGTGTGTGTGTCTCCTGTTCCAGATGTGTGTGTGTCTCTTGTTCCAGTTGTGTGTGTGTCTCCTGTTCCAGATGTGTGTGTTTGCCATGGTCCAGGAGTGTGTCAGGTGTTCCTGCAGGACTGAGAAGAGCGTCATAGTCGAACCCTTTCAGCGGTTGTAAGGACAGGGTCAGTCCTCGCCTGGCTTTCACCTGCCGGTCTGGTCGCTCCCTCAGCGCCAAAATTACCTCCACAGGCCGTCGCTGTAGCCATGCCAGGTCAAAGGTGATGCCGCGGAAGAAGGTTTGACATTTGTAACGCTCCAATGTCCGAAGGCGTCGCGTCGGTGTCTTACACAGCAGCTGTTAATCAAACCAGTGAGACAATCAATCTGTGAATTAAATGTAAGAGATGGTGTGTGTGTGTGTTTATACCTCAGAAATTAGCAGAGCTAGCGGGCGGCTGAGACTGTCGGGGATGTCGTAGTGGAAAAAACGGACCTTCCTCAACATACTGCAATGGTCAGGCTCTGGAGAAACTGGGAACTAGAGAGGAAGGGAGGATGAGAGGATGAGAGGACGAGAGAAAAGGAATCTCTTTCCCTTAATATGTCTAAATCATCTATATTGTACAGTGTTGTTTTCCATATGTGAACACAACCGGGATGGTCATGGTTTTTTATACATCATTTAATAGCTAGAGGCACCTCCACTAGCCACAAATCAACCCCTGTCATTCTGTTTGTTTCCATCAGACTCAGACAATTGAGTGAGGTTTAAGGGGTGTCTGGCATGTGCTGCCTGCTTGAGGTCCTGCACACAATCTCAATTGGACACGGGTCAGGACTTTTGACTTGACAATCCAAAACACATCTTTGTTCTATTGTGCTCATTATTGACCTACCTGATATAACCAATGCAACTTGTGGTTCACTTATTATTAAACATGCACTAATTACTTTGAAATTTTGTGTTTGTATTACTTGTACAATTATTAATAAACCAACAAGAGAAATTGAGAACTATAAACCAGTTTGGTTAGATAATAAAAGACTGTTCTGATGGTGTAAAGACTTCATGGTGGACACAAAACAGTCTGTTATTGCAAGAAGGGTTCACAAACTTCCAAGCAGTCATGCACAATTCCAGACAGGTTATAACAAACAAGTTATAAAGAAATACAAACAGCCTAAGATATGTTTGGGTAAAAAATCCAGTCCCAGGCCCTGACACACACACACACTGCTCTGCACTCAGACACCTGCAGTCAGACAGTGTTGTGACTCACCTTCCCAGTGACCAATGAGAATAGGAGAACTCCCAACGACCACCAATCAGCTGCATGGTTGTACGGTCCCCCACTCAGAACCTCAGGAGCTGTAGGGAGATGGGGAAGCGTGGATAAACACATCTATCTATATATCCCAGCCATCTCATACCACTGTTACAAATTTACACCAAGGTATTCAGAGTAATACAAATATTTATTACAATTTTGTTCTATCTACACCAAAAAACACTTTAAAGGTCTGCCCGTGTGTGTGTGTGTGTGTGTGTCTGTCTGTGTGTATGCGTGTCTGTCTGCATGCGTGTCTATGTGTCTGTATGTGTATGTGTGTGAGTCTGTATGTGTGTGCGTGTAAGTTTCTGTTCACCCATGTACTGAATGGTTCCACAGATAGTGAAGGCTCTCCCTCCACGCTCCAGGCGGCGGGACAAACCAAAGTCAGCCAGACGGAGGTGGCCTGGAACAAACCATTTCACTTTTCCTTAACAAGAGCAACTGGCCAAAATACAGCAACCAATCAGAACACATATAAAGATGGTAAAAATGAGCTCAATATAAACTACAGTCACAGACCAGATCACAGATACCATGCTAATGTAAATTACAACATCTACAATGTCATTGGTGGAATGTAGTCGTTTTAAATATTTTCATGTGTTTTCTTGTGTAAGCACTGACTCTGCTACTTTACCTTAAGTATACTGTTGCTATGATTACTGGAATGTCTGGTTAACAACTGAAATGTAGAAGTCCTAATCCAGAATGTTCTATTATGTTGTCAGGTGAATCAGCTTCGCTGCCCCCTGCTGGTAGCTGATCACAATACATCCATATTCTACATTTCAACTACAAACCCCAAAACACTAGTTGAATTACCTTGGTCAGTGAGCAGAACATTCTCCATCTACAATTAAACATAAAACAGTTACATGTTTATATGTTACACATGACCAAAAACTGTGGGGGGGACAACAACGTATCTTGTTAAATACATTAATTGACTATTCACACGTGTAAAAACACCCAACACTGACAGAGGCAAGTAAGGAAGGGGGTTGTGGTGTGGTAAACACTGGCTAATTAATCTAATGTAGTGATAATAACAGAACAACCATCTCTGATGTAACTTCCTGTCTGACGTTTACCTTGACATCCCTGTGAATGATCCCAAAGTCATGGAGGAACCCTGGAAACAAGCATAGTGAGTTTTTAGCGTGTGAGGGTGTGTGTGTGTTGGTGTGTGTGTGGTTCCTGATTTACTATCGGAGTGAGAACTGACTACAAAAGTGAAACAAGGAGGCTCATGCCAAGTCAGAAAGCTCCTAAAATGAACAAGAAGCTTCATCTGACTTGGTTACGTTTAGGGTTAGAATTAGGCTTAGCATGAGTGTTATGTTTATGCCGTAAGGTTAAGTTTAGGCATATTAAGGTACGATTTTAATGGCACTAAATTGCCAGAACTCAACTTGTCAGTAAAACCTATGTGTGTGTATGTGTGTATGGTGTGTATGACACCAGATACATCATGTGTGTGTATGTGTGTATGTGTATCTGGTGTGTGTGTGTATGGTGTATCTGGTGTGTATGATGTATCTGGTGTGTATGTGTGTATGATGTATCTGGAGTGTATCTGGTGTGTATGTGTGTATGATGTATCTGGAGTGTATCTGGTGTATCTGGTGTGTATGTGTATCTGGTGTGTGTATGGTGTATCTGGTGTGTATGTGTATCTAGTGTGTATGATGTATCTGGTGTGTATGTGTATCTGGTGTGTGTGTATGTGTGTGTATGGTGTATCTGGTGTGTATGTGTATCTAGTGTGTATGTGTGTATGATGTATCTGGAGTGTATCTGGTGTGTATGTGTATCTGGTGTGAATGACGTTTGTGTAGTCTACTCACCCAGAGCGCAGCCCAGCTCTGCAGCAAACACCCTGACAGTTTCCTCGTTGAACTGGCCAATCATCACCCAATATGTATAGAGGTCCCCTGTACTGCAATACTCACACACTGTACACGCACGCACACACACACACACACACGCACACACACAGAGTATGAGAAACAGTAACAAAATGTGAATAAAGAGGAGGAATCGGATGGGGAAGGTGGTTAAGGTGGAGAAAGGAAACAAGAGCAGGTTGAAATTCTTCCTAACCTTGAAGGTTACGGGGTGACGGACCAATAGCATTCAAGGAACTGGAAATAACACATACATAATGGGATGGGCGGGTTGAGGATATCGGGGTGAAGGATATCGTGGTCATTGACAGTGTGGGGTCAGGGGTCAGGGACAGTGTGGGGTCAGGGACAATGTGTGGTCAAGAACAGTGTGGGGTCAGGGACAATGTGGGGTCAGGGACAGTGTGGGGTCAGGGACAATGTGGGGACAGGGACAGTGTGGGGTCAGGGACAGTGTGGGGTCAGGGACAGTGTGGGGTCAGGGACAGTGTGGGGTCAGGGACAATGTGGAATCAGGGACAGTGTGGGGTCAGGGACAGTGTGGGGTCAGGGACAGTGTGGGGTCAGGGACAATGTGGGGTCAGGGACAGGGTGGGGTCAGGGACAGTGTGGGGTCAGGGACAATGTGGGGTCAGGGACAGTGTGGGGTCAGGGACAATGTGGAATCAGGGACAGTGTGGGGTCAGGGACAATGTGGGGACAGGGACAGTGTGGGGTCAGGGACAATGTGGAATCAGGGACAATGTGGAATCAGGGACAGTGTGGGATCAGGGACAATGTGGGGTCAGGGACAGGGTGGGGTCAGGGACAGTGTGGGGTCAGGGACAATGTGTGGTCAAGAACAGTGTGGGGTCAGGGACAATGTGGGGTCAGGGACAGTGTGGGGTCAGGGACAGTGTGGGGTCAGGGACAGTGTGGGGTCAGGGACAGTGTGGGGTCAGGGACAATGTGGAATCAGGGACAGTGTGGGGTCAGGGATCAGGGACAATGTGGGGTCAGGGACAGGGTGGGGTCAGGGACAGTGTGGGGTCAGGGCCATCTACTATCTCCATAACCTACTAATATACAGGTGTCTCTGTGTCTGCCAGCAGTCCTCAAGGTCATGGACGAATGGGTGGCGCACCTGACGCTAAGGGCAAAGGTGACAAGTCAGCCCGAGAGACCAGTGGTCAAAAAGGGGTCAAAGGTCATGAATCCTTCACCCACTCCCTCCCCCCCTGACTCACTGTGTCAACCCTCCCGCACCAATTAACTCACTGTGTCACTCCTCCCTCACCCACCTGTACTATTACTTCTTCTTTAGACTGTTCCAGAACACCCAGCCGCAGAACCTCTGACTTGGGGATGACCTGAGAACGGATGATAAACAGTTAGAGATGACAGACAGATGTTAACCCTCATCCATTCAGAACCGTTCCCGTGATAACATCATGTTAAACCCCATCCATTTAGAACCGTTCCCGTGATAACGTCGTGTTAAACCTCATCCATTCAGAACCGTTCCCTTGATAACATCATGTTAAACCTCATCCATTTAGAACTGTTCCCGTGATAACATCATGTTAAACCTCATCCATTCAGAACCGTTCCCTTGATAACATCATGTTAAACCTCATCCATTTAGAACTGTTCCCGTGATAACATCATGTTAAACCTCATCCATTCAGAACCGTTCCCGTGATAACATCATGTTAAACCTCATCCATTTAGAACTGTTCCCGTGATAACATCATGTTAAACCTCATCCATTCAGAACCGTTCCCGTGATAACATCATGTTAAACCTCATCCATTAAGAACTGTTCCCGTGATAACATCATGTTAACCCTCATCCATTCAGAACCGTTCCCGTGATAACATCATGTTAAACCTCATCCTTACGGTTACCTTGACAGCGTAGGTTTTTTCCCTGGTGTTGTCCTTGACCTTCAGAATGGGTCCAAATGACCCTTTAGCAATATAACCCAACACCTGGAACAGGAAGTAATACGCAGTTACTGTGTGTGTGTTCCAGACGTGTGTGTGTGTGTATGGATGTGTGTGTTCCAGACATGTGTGTGTATGGATGTGTGTGTTCCTGGCATGTGTGTGTATGGATGTGTGTGTTCCAGACATGTGTGTGTATGGATGTTTGTGTGTGTTCCAGACATGTGTGTGTATGGATGTGTGTGTGGGTTCCAGGCATGTTTGTGGGTTCCAGGCATGCGTGTGTGTGTTCCAAGCATGTGTGTGTGTGTGTGTGTGGGTGTGTGTGTGTGTTCCATGCATGTGTGTGTGTGTGTTCCAGACATGTGTGTGTATGGATGTGTGTGGGTTCCAGGCATGTGTGTGGGTTCCAGGCATGCGTGTGTGTGTGTGTGTTCCAGGCATGCGTGTGTGTGTTCCAAGCATGTGTGTATGTGTGTTCCAGGCATGCGCGTTTTCCAGGCATGCGTGTGTTCCAGGCGTGTGTTTGTTCCAGGCTTTATGTGTGTGTGTTCCAGGCGTGTGTGTGTGTGTGTGAGTGTGGGTTATAGGCATGCGAGTGTGTGGATGTGTGTGTGGGTTCCAGGCATGTGTGTGTGTGTGTGTGTGTGTAGGTGTGTGTGTTCCAGACATGTGTGTGAGTGTGTGAGTGTGTAGGTGTGTGTGTTCCAGACATGTGTGTGTGTGTGTGTGAGTGTGGGTTATAGGCATGTGTGTGTGTGTGTGTGTGTGTGGGTTCCAGGCATGTGTGTGTGTGTGTGTGTGTGTGTATGTGTGTGTAGGTGTGTGTGTTCCAGACATGTGTGTGTCCTACCTGGAAGCGTTGTTGTGCTGGCAGTGCTCTGTGGGGGAACTCAGGGAGGAACAGTGATATGAAACCAGGCAGACTCCACTCTGCTCTCAGCCAATCAGGGCCTCCTCCCCACAGCACCTGCTCCGGGATGGGAGGGGTCTTTTCCTTAATCATCCTCCTCTGGCCCCGACGCAGTATGGGAGGAGCCAGTCGACAGAGGCTGGCGGGGATGGAGAGACTGACGGAGGACAGGAGACCTCTCCACCCAGACGGACACAAACCGTGTTCTCCACCATCTGACCCTGGTTGAGGTCGCTGTGTGGGGGGGAATAGAACAGTCAAACCCAGGACGAGCAAACTGTTCATTTAAGCACATCATTTCTACTAATGGGCTGTGTTGCTTGTCTCAGCATCAGTTTAGTAAGGTACTAATGCTATCCCATCTGAAAACCCTCCAACCCTGTAGGTAGCCTACAACATCCCAAACTGCTCGGATACAGATGGATGACAACTTCTCAGCATTTCCTGTGGCACATTGCTCTTGCTATTTTGATCCAAAATCAATTGTCAACTGGGTCTGCATAACATTACAGGCTACAGAGAACGATAGGATGTTCATTGCTTAACTGTAACATGCAGTACACCTGTATACAAGCATATGAATGCGTTTATTCTGATTCTTCTTTTAATTGTGTTTTATAGAATTAGTGTTGCTCTTCATCACATTGTGTATAATATATTATACTCCAAGCAAAATGATTATGGAGATAAAGAAAATAGTAGTAGGTGTTGACAATAATGCGTTGTTCCTAACTAGCCTGCTATAATAATAATGTGCTCCATCTCTAGACTGCGTGATGTCCGTCATGTTTTCTATCCACGTCCCCTGGGAAACACAAATAGTGCGTCACATCCCCTGACGAGTGCACCTGTCCTCCAGACACCTGTGAGGGCACTAGTCAGCTCACCTTGCTAGTTTTACTGGAGTCAGACCCCATTTGGTCTCAACCACAGGCTCTTGTCATCCACCACCAGCTCCTCTGATTCATTCTTCAAGCATCATGATCATCTTCATAACAACAGCCCCCTCATCCCAGATCCCCGTACGCTATTAATCGCTACTAAACACGCACTTAGGTCGATAAACACGATATATCTGCAACACGCCCGAAACTGGTGAAATAATAATAGTATTTCCTGTTATTCAGCATGTTGTTCTGTCGTTTAAACAGGTAAAAGGCAAGACTGCACAGCAGATATGGCGACATAAACAAGATAATCTACACTGGAAGACCATTTACCCTCACACCCGCCCACACTGCGGTTATCCAATCAGATTGGTAGTATATACCGTGGGGCCGCCCACTCCTCCCCCTCACATCCGCCCACACTGTGGTTATCCAATCAAATTGGGAGTATATACGGAAGGGCCGCCCACTCCCCCCCTCACACCCGCCCACACTGTGGTTATCCAATCAAATTGGGAGTATATATGGCAGGGCCGCCCACTCCTCCCCCTCACACCCGCCCTACTTCAACTGGTCAGTGGTCATAAACTGATAAATACACAGAAATGACAGAAATGACAGAAACATTTAATTTCGTTAAAAAAACTTCGAGGCAGACTAGAAAACCACTTATCACTGTTGTTCTAAATCTTTAACAACTTCGATCTAGAGAAATCCATAATACAGATGTCATTATTTTCCAATATGACAGGCGATGCTAGCCTATAGGTCTTCCAACATACAGTACCGTCAGAGGTCAGAGGTCAGAGCAGTTCCTCATTCAAGGGTTGTGGCAAACGTTCATCTGAGAACTTTTGAATTATAGCTTAATAGTTTTTAATCACTGTAGTGTTTGGTGAATAACAGACGTATAGAGACCAGGCTCTGGATTAGTGACAAAAATGGAAAAGGTAACTGATAAAGTAACTTCAGCCAACGGCTTCAGACTTCAATGATGAGGAACAGCTATGGCTAGATGATAAAGCAAGCACGTGTATTTATATAGCACAATTCATTACTTATTTCTGATGAGGAGAGTCCGCCTACAGGGGGGAGATTGATAATCTGGTGTCCTGCTGCAGTCTGAACAACTTGAAGATCAACGCACAATAGAAAGTGGATATAATAGTGGACTTTAAGAGAAGTCCAGCAGGCATTCATGCATCATCCTGTGTAGCTCCCCAGTAAACACTGTGGAGTCGTTTTGCTTAGTGGGCAACACAATCGACCAGGAAGTGGGAGAAGGTGATACGTTTTGCAGTAACGAGTCAGAACTAATTCCTTGTTTGTTTGACAATAAAAAAACACTCTGATAATAATTCAGATTCTGTTTTTCCTACATGGAAGCAATTGCTTTGCAAAATAAATACGGTACACTAAATAAGACATGATAAAGGCGTATTTACAAACTAATTCACTTGAAAGAAATGAAACAGAAACTTAAGCAGAAACCTGCACATTAAACCACAGCCCCCTACTGAGTTAACAAGCGGGGGGAAATCTCGGAGAGCAGTGAAATAGGCCTACATGATTAAGTTAACTCAGAAATTAAGAAAGGACATATTCAGTTGAAGTATTGCGTGTGCATTGATAGACCGGTAAGTTAACTGTTTAAAGTGTACTGGTTTAGTAATTGCATGTAGTTGAGTTATATAAAATATGACACTGATCACTACTATTGGTAATTGCGAATTGTTCGTTAAGTCATTTTTACATACTATATGTTGACTTGTGATTTTTTTTTATTAATGTAGATTTATTGTGATAAAATGGGAAATATAAATAATGCCAATTAGCAACCTGTTATTCCAATCGCCTAATACACCACATGGCGTATACCCACGAGTGACGCAGTTGTTAATCAGTAGCAATTAAACCTAGATATTAAACTAAATGTATGTCCATGAACCAAACTGGTTCAGCGAGTACTAGAAGATGTGTGTAATTGTATGTACCAGGCAATTGTTATTTATGGTTAAGTAATTTATAGAACCACACCAACAAGCCCAAACAATGTGAGAGTTGTTCGGTTTGGTTAATATTCAGCCTATTCGGCAATCGGTTGTCTTGTGACTGTTCACAATTCTGAGCAGAAGTCGAACACTACACATTTTACAAATGTACACATCTTTCTTTTTGCCACAATGTAAAATCCCCAAAAAATGTAGTAACTGAAAAAGTGGTAAACAAATAAAGATATATTTCTTAAACTCACCTTCTGCCTTACAGCTTGGCATTATCTCAACAACCATCTGCTCTAGTGCTGCACAATGTGGATAAAATATTGAATGATTGCCAAATATTTAGCACTTACTTTTTGGTCATTTGTCAAATGTTCTCAAACCAGAGGTACTTGGAGTTGGTGTTCAAGGACAGTCACTGTAGGTGGGACAACACAGTACATTTGACTCAGTTCAGTGACTGTCAGTAAAGTCAGTGCTAGAAGGACATGTTCCCCTCCTGTCACTCTTTTTCCTGAGACAGTCCTTGGAACTAATTTACAACTTTGGCAGGAAGTTTATATAAGGTGTTGGCAGGAGGGTAGAAATAGACCTGGCACAAACCAAACACTGAAACCTCTTCCTGAACGACAGGGTTTGGGATGCCTTGGTTATAAGGTGATCTTGTTACACTCAGACCTCAGGGATATTAACAACATATTAACCTTCCATTCAACAGGAATATCGAGACAATGTTGCACGAGCAGGGAGAGAAGGAAGGAAAGAAGAAGATAGATGGAACAGGAACAGATCGGGAGAGAGAAGAGGCGGGGAGAGGAGAGAAAGACGAGCGAACTAGCCCTGTGAGAGGAGCAGTGGAAAGGGAGACGAGCAATGGAGACATGTGCTTGAGACACAACGAGCAGCTGAGGATGTTCTGTGACAGAGATAAAGAGAGGATCTGTGTAACATGCTGGGAGTTGGAACACCACGATCACATGATCAAAACCCTGAGTCACGCTGACAAGGAGCTGAAGAGGGAGGTGACTGCTGCGATGGGGCTCCTTCAACGGGCCATAGGGGAAGTGGAGGAGCTAAGGAAAAAGCAAGAGACCATAACCTCGTCCAACAGACTGAGAAATCTCCTAGTGAAAAGTCATATAACCTCCCAATTTAAGGAGATTAGAGAGCAGCTCAGTGTTCTGGAGGAGCGAGCAGTGAGACAGACCGAGGAGCTGAATGAAAATGACGACAGGAGGCTGGCTGAGTTTGAGGAGGTTCTCCAGGGGAGCAGGAAGAAGGAGGCCCAGCTGAAGGCTGGGGTGGAGATGGATGACTTTGGTGGATTTCTCCGCTGGTGGACTGAGACTGGACAGGCTGAGAGTGAGACACAGTGCCGCCTGAAAGAGAAATATCCAGAGCTCAGTACCCAGCTGCGCAGCTTTCAGAGTTCAGCACAGGCCCATTCAGGGAATCAAGCATCAGGGTTTGGTTCAACACAATACCAGTTAGGGAATCAAGCATCAGGGTTTGGTTCAGCACAATACCAGTTAGGGAATCAAGCATCAGTGTTTGGTTTACCACTGGTCCAGCCAGTAGAACAAGCATTAGGGTTCAGTTACGGACAGATGGGTGGTTATTCTTTTAAAACAGCATCACAAAGACACACAGGTATATCCACCAAACAGGCTGAGAAACAGCCTGTCAGTCTGTTGGAGTTTATTAACCTCAAGGGAATAGAGAACTGCATCCTAAACATTGCAGGATCCCAACAACCTGAGGGCAGTAGGTTTGGAAACACTACAGGATCCCTAACATCTGGGGGTGGTCGGTTTTGAGACACTTCAGAATCCCAACAATCTCAGAAGTTAATGCGTTTTTTATGTCATATTTTGTTTGGACAGTTTAACATTTGAAGGGCTAACACACTTTGTTTTGCGAGGCTATCATTTTGTCAATTGCACAGGGCTTTAGAGAGTTAGAACCCTGGAAAAGCTAAGTTGCTCTTTTGTTTATATAGTCGGCCCAAAGATTGACGGGGACATGAACTGAAGTTGTTTATAATCTTGAGCTGTAGTTGTATGTAGTTAAAGACATGAGCAGCATTTGTAATTAGACATTTTTTGTTGGATACATGTTCTAATTAGCTATACTTTAAGCTGTATTTTTTGTATTTTATTTTGAGTGATCTGTTGAGTTTATCTGTTAATAAATACCGTATCAAAATTCTAGGTTTCACTTTGTTTTTTCATTGCCAGCTAGTACAGCGTTTTTATATATATGTTTATATAAACAGACTACAGCCTACCCCAATGCCATGTTTGTCCACTAGAGGTCTCTGTTAGCCTTTTGTAATTATGTGAGGGTGTTTCACTGGGTTGACGTTTGGAATAAGTCAGCTGAATTGGTTTATGGTGTACAATAGCTTGCTAATAGTTCTGATAAAATAAATACATTTACTATGTCATTCTAGGTGACATACTGATGTTAATAGCTTGATTGTTGTACTCAGTCAACTTCAAATGTTCAAGACATGGCCAAGACTGTCTGCTAAAGTTGAAATCAAGCATCATAATGTGTAAGATATATGATTTTTTGTCTGACTTTGAACGTGACATGGCAACAAAATGCTTCAAACCGATTTTGGACTCGATCAGGAATCTGCTGATGTGAAAAGGGCTTTATAAAATACATTTAATTGAAATAAGAATAATACTCATGTTTTCATACACCAACAACATAAACCAAATTTAAACTAGAATCAAGACTAAAAATAAACAGGGTTAAATAAAAAAAGCGTTCTTGTGCAAGTACTAACAATGTAAAAAAAAATGTTGCATAAACTGTTGAATTAATGAAGATTGACAAATGAAAGGGACCCTTGGCTTGTTTTTTTGGGACCAATTTATTTTTTACTATATATGCTGTCTTTTATACTGTCATTCCTTGTTCGTCTTTTTCTTTCTTCCAGCGCACATCTTCAAATGATCTAAACTTCTAAAGGATCTATTTCATTACCAGTACACTGATATGCATGGGGCACAATGCGGCTCCTTTGTCAACTGGATTATCTAAAAAGGGACCGGCAATGTAGAGGGAATAGAATGTAATTGGTAGGGCTTCGTGTTTGTCCACTCGGATAGGATACGTGTCAAGAGTGAGGACAATTCCTCACTCTGTGTTTCTATTTTAGTTGGCAATTCTGTTACTTTCTGTTTGGTTGTTTTATTAGGCACACCAGGTTCTGTTTTAATGATTAGGAGGTCTATTATGTATGGCTCATTTATGTTACTTTCCTTTTAATTGTGCCAGGTTACATGTGTCAGTAGGTGAATGTTTGAATGATATATATTGCTGTTCTGTTAAATGTAGTCGTCACTTTGTGAAGTACACATTATTTTTCTAGAGCAGTGTTTTTGTCTGTCTTTGTTATGTGTTTGATGAATTTATTATAAAGTGAAACAAACGCTCTAGCTGGCTCTGTATTTGGCTTTCTGCACTCCACTACAGCCAGATACGTGACAATACGATCCAGATTACCTAGAAGATAGCAGGTTCAGTTTCTGAGCATGTGTTGCAATGGTTTCTGGTTAGGCCTCACTAAATGCATTCTTGCCAAAGGTTAAAACCCACAGCTCTTGTTTTGGTTTGACAACGGTCGTCAAGAAGCATCACAATTTTCTGGAATGTCCTGTAGGTGAGAACAGAAGCAAGCAAGCACGTTTAGTTACTTTGCACAATTCACACATAGTTTCTATGAAATGTGCTTTACAAGGACAAAAATAAAATACATGGATGTTGTATTCATCCTCAGTGAATTACAGTTTCCCATGGCATGTAATAAATAAAATAAAAATACTACAAGACAAACATCAAATTAACTGTAAAAAAATAAAATATAATAAAAACAAAGAAAAAATAAGAAAAAATCTGGTTACATTTAAGTGCTCAGTCATAGGCATGTGAAAAGAGACATGTTTTTAACATGGAATTGATACATTTGGGGCATGTCTAAAGCATGACTGTATTAGTTGACTTTGTTATTTGTTTCTCTGAAAAAGAAAGGCCAACCGGTTTACAGGAATGTCTTTAGCATATTTCATGCTTCTACGAACGTGTGCATAGTGTTCCATCCATCTGTAGAACCGGTCTACTGCCACATTTCTCCCTAATGTGTTTGTGTTTCAGTTCAGGTCTTCAGTGTGATCCGTCTCTCTGAGAGTGAGCACGTCTACTTTTCTCTCCAGCAATGGCTGCAAATTCATCTCTTTCCGATCACCTCATCTGTGCCATCTGTACTGAAATCTACAATGACCCTGTGACCCTCAGCTGTCAGCACACCTTCTGTATGAAATGTCTCCAAAAGTGCTTACAAGCTGGTCACCAAGACTGTTCTGTGTGCAGAGTTCCTGTCGGACAGCAAAACTTCCAGATCAACAGACTGGTTCGGAACCTAGCCAATCAGCTGAGGATGGAGGAACAGGCCAGTTGTTTGGAACACAAGCAAACCCTGACGCATTTTTGTGAGACTGACGAAAAATTGGTATGTGCGGTCTGCATGTCTGAGAAATGCCTCCAAGGACACACATTCAAATCTCTGAAAGAAGCACAGGTGGACCTGAAGATAAAACTGACCTCTGTTGTCGGTCGTCTCAACAAAGAAATTAGTCAGATTGAAGAAATCCAAAAGGCACAGGGTGACAATGTTTCTAAAAATCTACAAGAAGAGCAGAGAACCAAGATCTCCTCCCAGTTTGCAGAGGTCTATAAGCAGCTGAAGAGGATAGAGGAGCGAGCTATGGCCGAGCTGGAGACCACAACCAGTCTGGCTGCTTTAGACCAGGTGCTGAGCGAAGGCAGAGGCACAAAGGCTGAGTTGCAGACCGGGTTGAACATGGATGACCCCAGAGGATTTCTGCACTGGTGGACAGAGAGTGGACAGACGGCAAGCAGCAACTGGGAAAACAGGCAGTTCAAATGTCCCAAAGATTCATCCTTGGGACTGACAGAAAAAACGTCTTGTCAGAAACAGGCAGACAGTTTCTTGCAGTTCGTAGACCTCCGTGGAATTAAGCAGTACCTCTCTAAGATCATCGGGGCACCTAACACTTTCTCCTCTCCCTCAGAGTGCGACAAAGGCTTACTGAATGATAAATTTACAGACCTCAGTAGTACTCGGCAGGTACTACTTCAAAGTTCTGGAGAGGCACATGGTTTTGCAAAAACACAGGGTAGTTCTGGAAAGGCACAAGGTTTTGGAAAGGCACAAAGCTTTGGACAGGCAGACAGTGGTTTTGGAAAGACACACGCTTCAGGAATTGCACAGGGTCTTGGTCAGACAAAAGGTGGTTTTGGAAAGGCACAACGTTTTGGACAGGCAGACAGTGATTTTGGAAAGATACAAGGTCCTGAAAAGGCACAGGGTCTTGGTCAGACAAAAGGTGGTTTTGGAAAGGCACAAAGTTTTGGACAGGCAGACAGTGATTTTGGAAAGGTACAAGGTCCTGAAAAGGCACAGGGTCTTGGTCAGACAAAAGGTGGTTTTGGAAAGGGACAAAGTTTTGGGCAGGAGAAAGGTGGTTTTGTACAGACACAAGGTCCTGAAAAGGCACAGTGTGGTGTTGGACAGGCACAAGGATTTGGAAACATGGTACAGTCACAAGGTGGTTTTGGACATATGACCCAGGCACAAGGAGGTGTTGGACAGGCACAAGGTGGTTTTGGACAGGCACAAGGTGGTTTTGGACAGGCACAAGGTGGTTTTGGACAGGCACAAGGTGGTTTTGGACAGGCACAAGGTGGTTTTGGACAGGCACAAGGTGGTTTTGGACAGGCACAAGGAGGTTTTGTACAGGCACAAGGTGGTGTTGGACCGGCACAAGGAGGTTTTGGACAGGCACAAGGAGGTTTTGTACAGGCACAAGGTGGTGTTGGACAGGCACAAGGAGGTTTTGTACAGGCACAAGGAGGTGTTGGACAGGCACAAGGAGGTTTTGTACAGGCACAAGGAGGTGTTGGACAGGCACAAGGAGGATTTGTACAGGCACAAGGAGGTGTTGGACAGGCACAAGGAGGATTTGTACAGGCACAAGGAGGTGTTGGACAGACACAAGGATGTTTTGTACAGGCACAAGGAGGTGTTGGACAGGCACAAGGAGGATTTGTACAGGCACAAGGAGGTGTTGGACAGGCACAAGGAGGTTTTGTACAGGCACAAGGAGGTTTTGTACAGGCACAAGGAGGTGTTGGACAGACACAACAAGGCTTTGCAAATGTTTTTCCGGCACAACAAGGATTTGGAAATGTTGTACCGGCACAATGTTTTGCAAATGTTCTTCAGGCACAGCAAGTATTTGGAAATGTTCTTCAGGCACAACAAGAATTTGGAAATGCTTTCCAGGCGCAAGGTTCTGGACAGGAACATGTTTACATAATACAAAATATGTAGTAAACGCTTACATTTTCATACTTCTATGTGCTGGTGTCAGATGGGAGTTGAACACGTAACACTATAGCGATGCCAGACCGTGATGTACTAGCTTAGCAGTAAATTGAATTTATAATGTTTGCCTTGGGACAACAGCACTGTATGTTGGCCGACCTGTATTTACCGATATAGTGCGTGAGCAAACTCATAATGAAATTGCAGTTTGTTGACTTCAATTCGTATTTTGAGTCAAAGCAAGTCAGATTAAAGTGAACCGAGTTTCAACAAGCTTGTTGTGCAATATGACAAATGCATGTTGGCAGCAAACCAGGAAATATTAAACTGAAATTGACGATGTTCCAACTTAGCTTGCTTTTCATTCATTCATGTTTCTGTACCTGTATATGAGCACTGGTTGAATTATCAATCAAATACTATGCAAACATAAGTAACAAAACAGTACATTTTTAAACAAATATAATTTTATCAAGAATAATTTCTTAAATTGCGAAAATTCTATCCGAGCTAGTCCCTATTCACTAGGATGTCTAGTCAGAACCGCATTTCGGTTTTCATGTACCTGGAAATAAGAGAAAAAGCACAGCACAGGTCTAATCTGAATTATGTAATATCATAGTTATATACATAGCCAGTTCATAACCTGTAACCTGTCATAAAATGTACTTTTGTGATTAACCAGTTCATAATACTATTTGATTGTTTTTAAGAAGTGGTGTTTTTTCAGTTAGTTGTAGGCATGGTCATAGTTAATCGTGTTCACAAAGTGGCCTTTTAATCATTATATGCTGAATACCGGTAATCATTGTTTTAGTTCCCCCTGGTGGACTGTTATATTATTACAAGTTTAAAAAAACAAAACAGGTCATAACTTTTAACAGTTGGTGGTGACGTAAGAGATTCGTCTGGAGAGCCTACTTGCGTAATTAAGATACAAGTAATGAAATGGCTACTATTTTCAGCAAAAAAAAACATTTTAGGACAGATGTATGGAAAAATTGCTTTTTACAGGTAATCTTCATTTGTCAACATGGTTTCTAAATAGCAAATATACTCAGTCTACTCATGTAGTTGTCATAATATTTTTTGGTGAAGTACTACAGTGATTTATTGGTGATGGATGTTCCTAAAACTGATTGTAACGTTTTGTATTGATTGTATTTTCTAATACATTTATGTGAACTCGATAAAATGGGTTGAATGTTTTTTTTAACCTTTAGGACATAAACAATGCCATAACTAGGCAACATTGATGGGTGTAAAAATTATGTTACATGGCTTTAGCAACTCCTTCTGGTGGCAGGTCCGTGTGTGAACTCATTCAAGGTAACAGGCGTGGTAACAGGGTGTACCTTATTTGCAAAAATGTTTATGCAAGTGATTAATGTAAAATTGACATCCATGATTGTTTACTTACTATCCCGTGTAGCCTGACCGTGACATGTGCCCTTGTTAGGAGATGAACGCCTTTATTCGATTCACCTGTGGGTGGTCGTAATGTTCTGGCTCACCATAGTAAACGTTTGTCAGAGTGAACTGGTGACATTGCTGAGTAGATAAGTGTAAGTTAAATAACTGTTGGAGGTAAATGACCACACCTACATTGAACTACACAAGGGGAGGAGGAAGGAGGAGGGTTTTGGTAAAGGTGCAGATAAAAATGGAGTGACTGAGCTACAAAAGGAGAGCAGGAGGGACTGAGGGTAGAGGTAAAAAGGGAGGGACAGAGCTATTGCAGGTGCGAAGGAGGGAGGGAGGGGTTACGTTAGAGGAGATACTGGAGGGAAGCAAGAGAACCAGTCTGAGGAGTTTGTTACAGGTAGAGGAGTGGTTGAGAGAGGCGAGAAAGAGGGAAAGAGAACAAGGGTGACAGAAAGAAGAGAGAGAGTAATTCAGAGGATTTAGGAGAACCCAAATGTTAAAACAAATACTGCCTGAGAACGTGGCGAATATGGAGTTGTGTGACTGGTGTGTGAGTATGTGTGTGTGGTGTTTGAGTGTGTGTGCAGACCTGTGTGAGCAATGGCCATGGGTTTGTGTGTGCGTTTCTTCGTTGCTGTTCCGGCTACTCCACGCGGCTCTACAAAGACTTTCTCGTCCGGAGGTGGTCCGTACACACTCCTGGAAGAACTGGAAGTGGAACAACCTGTCGGTTTCCATAGTTCACTCTACAGTCACTGCTGTCTGGGCCATTGCAAGGTGAGAAACACTGGCATACACACACACCAACTCACAGAGCCATGCACATGCATACACACACACCAACACACAGAGCCATGCATACACACACACCAACACACAGAGCCATGCACAAGCATACACACACACCAATACACAGAGCCATGCACATGCATACACACACACCAACACACAGAGCCATGCATACACACACACCAACACACAGAGCCATGCACAAGCATACACACACACCAACACACAGAGCCATGCACATGCATACACACACACCAACACACAGAGCCATGCACATGCATACACACACACCAACACACAGAACCATGCACATGCATACACACACACCAACACACAGAGCCATGCACATGCATACACACATACACACCAACACACAGAGCCATGCACTGGCATACACACACACCAACACACAGAGCCATGCACATGCATACACACACACCAACACACAGAGCCATGCACATGCATACACACACACACACACCAACACACAGAGCCATGCACATGCATACACACACACCAACACACAGAGGCATGCACATGCATACACACACACCAACACACAGAGCCATGCACATGCATACACACACACACACCAACACACAGAGCCATACACATGCATACACACACACCAACACACAGAGCCATGCACATGCATACACACACACACACTGACACATTGTGGCAACAAGAACAAATATTCCATCTAAACCGAATGTTAATGGATTAACTTATCCTAAGCTTTACCATATATTCATAAGCCCAAATGCCTAAACATTACAATCAAATTCTGCCACTCACCTAATTGTAGGTTTTTAAAAATAAAACTTATACATAAGCAACTTTTAACAATTGTGGACTGGTCAGAAAACCCTGCGAGAACTGGTGTGTCGCCTTTTATCATCTCCATGGTGACGTCAGGTCTCGACGTGTACAGTAAAACCAGGATGGCACACACATTATGCTGTTTGAGACATGTACAGTAAAACCAGGATGGCACACATATTATGCTGTTTGAGACGTGTACAGTAAAACCAGGATGGCACACATATTATGCTGTTTGAGACATGTACAGTAAAACCAGGATGGCACACATATTATGCTGGGTTGATGTCTGAGTTGAACTGCATCTTCCTCCTTTATTCCCAGTGCGGCCCATTCACCAGTCATGTTGGAGGACATGTATTCAGCCACCAGTCCTCTAGCATACCTGCTGGTCTGCTTCTCAACAGGTCAGAACACTTTGGTTGTCTGTGTGTGTCTGTGAGTCTGGTACTAGTGGGTTATATATAGTCTGCGGTAGTAGTGGGTTATATATAGTACCAAGAGCAGTCTGGTAGTAGTGGGTTATATATAGTACCAAGAGCAGTCTGGTAGTAGTGGGTTATATATAGTACCAAGAGCAGTCTGGTAGTAGTGGGTTATATATAGTACCAAGAGCAGTCTGGTAGTAGTGGGTTATATATAGTACCAAGAGCAGTCTGGTAGTAGTGGGTTATATATAGTAGCAGTCTGGGTTATATATAGTACCAAGAGCAGTCTGGTAGTAGTGGGTTATATATAGTACCAGGAGCAGAGTACCAAGAGCAGTCTGGTAGTAGTGGGTTATATATAGTACCAAGAGCAGTCTGTAGTAGTGGGTTATATAGTGGGTTATATATAGTACCAGGAGCAGTCTGGTAGTAGTGGGTTATATATAGTACCAGAGCAGTCTGGTAGTAGTGGGTTATATATAGTACCAAGAGCAGTCTGGTAGTAGTGGGTTATATATAGTACCAAGAGCAGTCTGGTAGTAGTGGGTTATATATAGTACCAAGAGCAGTCTGGTAGTAGTGGGTTATATATAGTACCAAGAGCAGTCTGGTAGTAGTGGGTTATATATAGTACCAAGAGCAGTCTGGTAGTAGTGGGTTATATATAGTACCAAGAGCAGTCTGGTAGTAGTGGGTTATATATAGTACCAAGAGCAGTCTGGTAGTAGTGGGTTATATATAGTACCAAGAGCAGTCTGGTAGTAGTGGGTTATATATAGTACCAAGAGCAGTCTGGTAGTAGTGGGTTATATATAGTACCAAGAGCAGTCTGGTAGTAGTGGGTTATATATAGTACCAAGAGCAGTCTGGTAGTAGTGGGTTATATATAGTACCAGGAGCAGTCTGGTAGTAGTGGGTTATATATAGTACCAGGAGCAGTCTGGTAGTAGTGGGTTATATATAGTACCAAGAGCAGTCTGTAGTAGTGGGTTATATAGTGAGCAGTCTGGTAGTAGTGGGTTATATATAGTACCAAGAGCAGTCTGGTAGTAGTGGGTTATATATAGTACCAAGAGCAGTCTGGTAGTAGTGGGTTATATATAGTACCAAGAGCAGTCTGGTAGTAGTGGGTTATATATAGTACCAAGAGCAGTCTGGTAGTAGTGGGTTATATATAGTACCAAGAGCAGTCTGGTAGTAGTGGGTTATATATAGTACCAAGAGCAGTCTGGTAGTAGTGGGTTATATATAGTACCAAGAGCAGTCTGGTAGTAGTGGGTTATATATAGTACCAGGAGCAGTCTGGTAGTAGTGGGTTATATATAGTACCAAGAGCAGTCTGGTAGTAGTGGGTTGTATATGATGATGATGAGATGATATGGGGTATATGATGATGATGAGATGATATGGGGTATATGATGATGATGAGATGATATGGGGTATATAATGATGATGAGATGATATGGGGTATATGATGATAAGATGATATGGGGTATATAATGATGATGAGATGATATGGGGTATATGATGATGATAAGATGATATGGGGTATATGATGAGATGATATGGGGTATATGATGATGATGAGATGATATGGGGTATATGACGATGAGATGATATGGGGTATATGATGATAAGATGATATGGGGTATATAATGATGATATGGGGTATATGATGATGAGATGATATGGGGTATATAATGATGATATGGGGTATATGATGATATGGGGTATATGATGATATGGGGTATATAATGATGATATGGGGTATATGATGATGATGAGATGATATGGGGTATATGACGATGAGATGATATGGGGTATATGATGATGATGAGATGATATGGGGTATATGATGATGAGATGATATGGGGTATATGATGATGATGAGATGATATGGGGTATATAATGATGATATGGGGTATATGATGATGAGATGGGGTATATAATGATGATATGGGGTATATGATGATATGGGGTATATGATGATGATATGGGGTATATGATGATCATGTTAATGGATAATGGGTTCTGCTGATGAAAGGTATTATGGGTATCCTGTCTTAGGGTATTTCATCCATGATGCTGCTGACATCGTCTTCAGCGGCAATTCTAGAACATCATGGGAGTTCCTGCTTCATCACGTCCTGGTGAGTCTCTTCTGTTCAGGTGTTGGCCTGGTGGTTCCTGTCTTTCATCGTCAGGTGGTTTAGTACTGATTCATCTCTTTCTTGCAGGTGTTGTTTTTTTTCCTGCGCTCAATCGTTACGCGCCTCTACGTTGCAGGCGTTGTCGTCGCATTGTTTGTGGAGGTCAACAGCATTTTCCTCCATGCCAGACGGATGTTGTTGCTTGCCAGGATTGACACTTGTTCATATCACTACTCTTTGGCACGGCATATCAACCTCTTCACCTTCATTTTTTTCCGCCTGGGAGCGCAGTATCTCATCACTCGTTTCATTATCCTGAACTACACTTGGTTAGACCACGCCCCCTACCTGCTGGCCGCCATCGGAGCCATGAACATTATGATGCTGGTGTATCTCTGTCGATTGGTGCGTGCCGACTTCATGACCCGTCGTGACAACGGACGAAGCAGAACCCATGACAAGGGCAATTCACTTCTAAAGGAGGACTAGACAGGCAAAGATGAGAAGTTCTCCAATAGGTATTAGATCTAAGATCAAATTCCCAAAATCCCCAAGTACACCATCAGTAGAGAACTGATAAACACCTGATCTGCCTATATAAAGACCATATAGATTCAGTCTCACCGTACTCCATATAGATAACGCTACACACTAGACCATATAGATTTAGCTGCACTGAACTCCATATAGACAACGCTACACCTACATTTTTCGTCCAGGAAAAGGGTAAAACAACGTCTGCTAAAGCAGCCCCTTAAAGTTTTGGTTAGACTCCAGGCCTTAACCCCATTGAGATGTTTTGGCAGAACATAGAACGGGGAGTTCAAGCACAAAAAACCAGTGCATTCAGTTGAGAATGTTCTGCATGGAGTAGTGAGTAGTTGATTACAGGCACTTCTGCTTACGGTGGGGTAACCACTAAATGAGTCAATGCTTTTTTACAGATATGTTTCATAACCCAGCGCAAGCTGGCACTGACTAATAAATGTGGATTTGACCAGGGGACTGGTATAAAAAATCCGGACTAAGCCCAACGGAGGGAGTCCCAAAAATTAGAGTTTTAGGAAAAGTTGGCAGACATACCAAATTCCACATGTTATGTCCTTACCCCAAGACCTGTTTGCTAATACTACACAAGATATAGGGAACAACCGGCTCATGACTGTACTGAAAACCACACTCATTCACCTCTGGAACTGTGGGATGATAAACATGCCACAAAAAAGATACTTTACCCATTCATACCAACGTTCATTTCAGAATGTGTCAATAAAGTTTAATGGTTATAACTCTTAGTGGTCCTTATATTACTAAGACAATGTGCAGTTGCAAGTGTAGCCTGCACAGGAATGATGGCAACACATGATCAGAACCAACTATATAAAGCTGTTCTATCAATTATCTATGGTCAGAACCGTAACTTACCCTGTCCAACTGAATAAACCCAGAACGAATTCACCAATAGATCCTTTAGATCAGTGTTTTTTCAAACTGTGTTGTGTGTAAGCTCAGATGAGAGGCGGTGTCTTGTAAGCTGTTCTTTAGTTAGGTTTGTGCAGAGGTTGTACTTGTTCTGAAATTTGAGAACGACTGCTCTAGATCATTCACATTACTTTTTTATTTACACATTTAACCATTATTCGATAATTTCTCTCAATGTAGTTTCCCTCTGGTTAATTATAATAATGTTGATAGCAGACGGACAGGTGTAAAATCCCACATTCTCCTTCGTTTTCAAATAGGCCTAGCAAATATATGTGTTTGTTAGAAAATTGTATAATTTTCTATATATAGCACTTTAATTGCAACATGATACACACAATAATGCAACAATCCCCACAGGCCATATTGTTTAAACGTGACTAAACTAGTGTCACCGTGTATATATATATATATAGCATAGCTATTCACTCCTAACACGTAGCTATTCTATATTTTTAACCCATTGAGAAAAATATCCTGGCAGCAGACAGATATACATACCAATTTCGCTCTAGGCGGTATTTGCTTTGTTTAAAACTAAAGTATTAGTCTTAATCGTTATTTGATTTTCGCCGTGACCAGGCCGCTTATGCTACCGCCATCATGGCGACAGTAAGAATGTTCTGTGCACGTGCGTGTTGGATGAACCAATCCGCTCTTCACTGAAATTAATGATTTAAAGAACCAGTGGGCCTATAAGCACTCAAGTGATTCATTAAATTAAAACAATTTAGAGAAGCATTACAAGTATCACATTTTTACCCTCAGACCATTGGGTTTGTTAATGAGCAACACTGATATACTTGTCTAATGTATTCACGAATGGCACTGGATAACTTTTATTGCAATATTTGTTTTGCATACTGTCGATATTCACACTTCATTATGTATCTGGTAGCTATGTATATTCTTTTATTGTTCTTTTTTTACACCTATAACAATTTCATTGTTCAGTTTGACACATGACAATTTAAGTACAAATATTAGATTGACTGCATAATGGAAATTAAAGAGCATACAACAAAATTGATGTTTAAGCCACATGTGAAATCAAACAGTATATTACCACAAAAATGGGGTTTTATGTTAACAGGTTGATGCAGATACCCATCAGAAAACGCATGCACTTTATTGAGCAACTGATCAAGATAAGTTATCGTCCTTCAGGACTTCCAACTTAGTAGTACCTTATAGTACCTCCAGCCAACTATGGTCACAGTCTGACTTGTTTCACATGAATTGCTGAGTATTTCTACCACTTTTTTAAAACTCCAGCGTGAAAAAAAAATCTGTCAAAGCTGATTTGGCTAAATAAGCCTGACCTTTGTAAGAATCAATAACAGACAAGAGGCGTTATGTTTTTACAAACATTTATTTCTTTGTACAAACTCCCAGCAGCCATTTAGATGATGCCAATCTAGAAGAGAAGACATAAAGAAGTTATATAGATGTTAGACAGACATGGGGGGTCATAGTGCTTATAATCTATCATAGAGCAGACACTCTGGCATCAGTGGTTCCTTTGAGTCTGTCAAGAGTTCATCAGAAATTAAAACTTTTACATCATCTGCTCAGAGCCACTCAGAACATTTGACTGGACGCATGTGATCAGCAGCCCTATTGGCTGAAATCTACCTATAACATGGGAAACCAAATAGACTACTCCCAGCACACACCAAATCAATGAGGTTTGCAACACAAGACACTTGTTATAAAAAACTGGCCCACACGGAGAACAAGACTTTCACTGGTCTGTCTGCATATTAGTTATGCGGCTCTACTGTCATACTGTTGCAGTCTCACCTTGTTAGCAACATCCAGGGCATCGTAATCCGGAGCCAGACGCACATACGCCTTTTTCTCCCCATCAGGCCTGCAGGAAACAGGGAAAAGAGGAACCGGACAGAGAACATCATGAGAACATGGCTGTTCTACTGCACAAGCTCGCGTTATAAAGAACTACATTTCCTAGGTGTGTCAGTGGTTCCTTTGATGACATCACATGTCAGACGAGTGTTTTACATCATGTACACCAGGACTAAGACAACATCCAGCAAACATGCAGTGGATTTATTAATCAGCCTTAACAGATGTTAGCGTTTCTCCAGCTGTCACACTAAGAGACAGGCAGCCCATTCTCTTTCACCAACTACTTCTTTGACCAGTCAGGTATGACAATTCGCAACCAGTCAGAACAGCAACGAGGAAGTAAGCAAATCAAAAGTGAGCCGCCTGTGCGACAGCCGGGGGTATCACAGTCCAGCTACGAGGTCATTGTCTGGGTGTTACTACCTGATCAGTGTGTTGACTTTCGCCACGTCGATGTCGTAGAGTTTCTTGACCGCGTGTTTAATCTGGTGTTTGTTGGCCTTCACGTCGACGATGAAGACGAGGGTATTGTTGTCCTCGATCTTCTTCATGGCGGACTCTGTCGTCAGAGGGAACTTGATGATGGCATAGTGGTCCAATCTGGAAGCGGAAAGGAAAGATGTGAAAATCATTCCCCCCAAAACTTCAGACCAGGTTGACCCAATTCCAGTCAGAAAACGTTCTGTCACAGAACTCGAAAGACCTGAATTAGTCTGTCCATATAAAGCGAGATATGGTGCATCAGTCTTTGTAAAGGTGGAATCATTGGATTTCATACTTTGATCGCTGTTACCATCATTTGCACAAGTAAAGAAACTGGACTAAAACCTGATCAGAACAGATTTACGGTTTGTACAGTATTGTGATGTTTTGTATAGACGGAGTACTGTATGTGTTACGGCAGTGGATGACATACTTGTTCCTGCGAGGGGCGCTCTTCCGGGGGTACTTAGGTTGTCTGCGGAGGCGCAGAGTTTTGGGGCGGCGGAAGGTCGGAGAGGTCCTAATCTTCTTCTTCCTCTGGCTGTGGACTCCCTTTAGTACAGCCTTCTTTGCCTTCAGAGCCTTTACCTTGGCCTCTGTCTTGGCAGGGACAGCTATAGAAGATAACCCATTAGAGTGTATACAAATTGCATACCTAAATAATTATAATACATAGGCTGGCCCCAGCACAGGGCGTACTGCTAAGTCCAAAACACTACTTCATCCAACACACCTGAGGTTTGGATGGCAACTAAAGAACAGTTGTTTGAGGTTCTGGTGCATCAGTCTTATAGGTCATTTCATTACGCATCAAGCTTTGATCGCTATAAAATTCATCACACGCACAGACTCAAACACGAGTTATTGCGAAGTATGTATTGACAACATTGATAACCTCACTTCCAATAGTTTCTCCTACTATAACCAAATCAACCACATTGAACACTTATGTACAAACTGAATAGAAGGATCTATCTGGTATGAGCGTACAAAACGACTAAGTAAATTAGTAAAACAACTTCAAAACGTAGATCAATTAGTCAACTGCTAGTTCGTAAAAGTGAGAACGGGCTCGTCCAACTGGCCATTAACAATAAAATAAAACACGTTGGTCACATCACTATTCCACCATGTTGGATAGGTGGTTAGCTAGCATAACGTTATTAGCCAAACCGGAGTTTCACGTGCCCATGCCGTAATAGTACTGGCGGGCCACACGGTTTAGAAACGGACTAAATAGACTACATTATAATTACGTCATTATTATGAGCTCGCAAACATGCATTATAGTGTACGCATTTCATTAACTAGAAACATGGTAGAGACTGTTTTGTAGGTAAATGGAAGTAGTGTGGTACTGTGGCTAACGAGCATAGCCTGACGAGCTGGCCGGTGTTACGTAGCCAATTTAGTGACATTTGGACAGATAAAATAACTTTGCACGAATGTCATATCTAATGAGTGTAACGATTACTAATTTATCTTCGCGTACATACAATAAAAGCATACGTGGCGAGTAATTTCAACACATTTGACGAGAAAACACGTAGGGCTTCACCAACCTTCCTTCTTCGCCTTCGGTGCCATGTTGAGAAAGGAAGAGCACTTGGGGTTTCCTCCGCTATAATGCAGGGGCAAGTAAATTGCACCGAGATATCGCGAGACTGGCGAACTGCATTGTGGTACTTGTTCGTAACCATCAACATACATACAATTATCAGTAATACAAGAAGTCAGTAATTCTATATTTTCTCTCGGTCTAAAGAAATTATTCTTACAGCCAAAGGACAATTTTACATGTCAATTTAAACATTTAAATTGAACTGTCAAGGCACAATGCTTTGGATCAATGTTAAAAAAAGGGTTGCTAAAAATTAACCATTTTTCATCATGTGTGCTTAATCAGTTTTGTGCAAAAGATGAGGACTATACTGTAAAATGCATATCAACAAACCATATCCTGACAATGCAGACAACAATTCACAATATCTCATATTTCATTTATTTCTGTGACGGTTCTCCATCGACAGCAAGCAGCAGTGTGGATTGTTTAGGAAAACTAAAAAGCCTTTAAGATCCAGAAAGGGGTAGAGAAGGGAACCCACATTGTAGGTAGTTGAATGAGTGTGGAAGAGGGGATATAAAAGGGCTTTGCCTCTGAGGTCACTAGAGCATTTAGAAAGAGTCATCAAACATGTCTCTAGACCAATCACACGCTTCGTTCTTCAGCTCGCTGCACCTATCCGGCACTTTCTTTTCATGGTGGAGGTAGGGACAGGCATGGGTGCAGGTCTGGCATTGGTTGGTTTGTCCGTCAGTCAGTGTAAGGTGAATGTGTCTCTCCCCTACAGCAAGCTGTCTGTCAGTAAGGGGTGGAGTCTCTCTTGTCGGCACTCCACCTTTAGTTCTCAGGCAGCTGTGACCTTCTGACCCCCTGACCCACTCCTTGACCCCCACCCCAGGTTCTTTGGTTGACCTAAGTGAAAAAGCAGCGGGAGATGGAGGCACCATGTCAGATTCCTCTCCCAGACTGCTGCCTCTTCTGTTCTCTGCAGTACTCTTAGCGGCTTTACGGTGGACCTTCAGACACTTCCGTGCTCTGGGCTCCTGCCGTAATGATCCCGATGTGTGTGTGAGACCTCTAGGTGCGTGTGTGAGAGCTCTAGGCATGTGCGTGAGAGCTCTAGGCGTGTGTGTGAGAGCTCCAAGCGTGTTTGTGAGCGCTTTAGGTGTGTGTGTAAGAGCTCTAGACGTGTATGTAAGAGCTCTAGGCTTGTGTGTGAGAGCAGTTTTCATAGTGACAGGGGTGGACTGGGAGAACGGAACAAAATCCACAGAGTCACCACATGCTGAACCCCTGTCTGTGTGTCTGTTAGCGTGGGGTGTGTGTGTCCCTGTATGTCTGTTAACGTGGGGTGTGGGTGTCCCTGTATGTCTGTTAACGTGGGGTGTGGGTGTCCCTGTATGTCTGTTAACGTGGGGTGTGTGTGTCCCTGTATGTCTGTTAACGTGGGGTGTGTGTGTCCCTGTATGTCTGTTAACGTGGGGTGTGTGTGTGTCTGTATGTCTGTTAACATGGGGTGTGTGTGTCCTTGTATGTCTGTTAACGTGGGGTGTGTGTGTCCCTGTATGTCTGTTAACGTGGGGTGTGTGTGTCCTTGTATGTCTGTTAACGTGGGGTGTGTGTGTCCCTGTATGTCTGTTAACGTGGGGTGTGTGTGTCCCTGTATGTCTGTTAACGTGGGGTGTGTGTGTCCCTGTATGTCTGTTAACGTGGGGTGTGTGTGTCCCTGTATGTCTGTTAACGTGGGGTGTGTGTGTCCCTGTATGTCTGTTAACGTGGGGTGTGTGTGTCCCTGTATGTCTGTTAACGTGGGGTGTGTGTGTCCCTGTATGTCTGTTAACGTGGGGTGTGGGTGTCCCTGTATGTCTGTTAACGTGGGGTGTGTGTGTCCCTGTATGTCTGTTAACGTGGGGTGTGTGTGTCCCTGTATGTCTGTTAACGTGGGGTGTGTGTGTCCCTGTATGTCTGTTAACGTGGGGTGTGTGTGTCCCTGTATGTCTGTTAACGTGGGGTGTGTGTGTCCCTGTATGTCTGTTAACGTGGGGTGTGTGTGTCCCTGTATGTCTGTTAACGTGGGGTGTGTGTGTCCCTGTGCTGTTATCAGCAGAGTGGAAGAGATCTGCTGAACAGTTATAATCATCATTATCTTCCTCTTCCAATTCAGCAGAGTGTGTGTTTGTGTGTCCGATATATAATGTATAATGAGGACTGAGTTCTCCATTAGTGACCTCTTCAACATTAGTTATGTCCAGTAGAGTTCTGGGTAAAATAGTGATTGGCTCTGTCAGACGGATGGACTGGTTCTGATTGTCTTTCTCTCTGTCGGTATCTGCAGGATTACAGACAAAATCCCCAAAACTCTCAGAAAAAGGCATGTCTTCCCAGGGAACATAGTTAGCCAGGTCGGTTAGATCACTATCTGAGAGACACGCTTCTGTTTCTGAAACACCCCTTTTGATGGCACTCGATTGTACAGCCTGTCTGTGGCTGGGCTGTGTTGGGGCAGCCCATGTGACAGAGGCAGGACTGAAAATAGGGGAGTCAGGGCCCTCACAGAAAGAGGACAGAGCACCCCAATAGCAGCTCCTGTTGTGTCCTTCCTCCTTTCTGGGTGGGCTGGGCAAGATGGATGGGGAGGTCAGCCTGCCAGGAATTTGTATTCTCCCTGGGACCTCCTCTGCACCTCTCCCTCCCCTCTTCTCCCGTTCCTGAAAGTTACACTCTTCCTCTTCCTGCTCTGCAGATGACGTTATCACACCGGGAGACTGTAGCCATGGTACCGTCTTGGTGTAGGTGGTTGTCTGGTTAAAGGAGCGGTGCAGTGACAGGGAACGACCACAGGATGGCAGCGTGGAGTCAAAGCTGCACTGAGGCGATGAGGGTAGCAGGAGAGGAGCTCTACCGGTGTTGGCGATGGGCTGCAGAGCTGGTCCAGAGTGGAGTGCATACCGGTGTATTAGGGCTCTGTAGTAACTGACCACAGAGCAGCCAGGAGCGGCAGCCATGGGGAGAGAAATCTGAGTGGCTATGAACTGACTTCCTGACTCAGTCCCAGGTGGGAGGGGTCCGGAGAGCTGTAGAAGTCCACACAAAATAGATGGGTCACATTCACTGAGGGCACTAAATCTGACCAGTGAAAAAGCATATGATGGAAAATACAACTTCCTTACGAAGTGCCTGAGCAACATTGGCAGGCAGCTGATATGATTGTTCATATGTTATTATTGTGCAATGCACAAGTTTCCCTTCTCATTAAGAATTTCAGGTTAACAGCCCATCAACCTTGCCATAAGAATACTGCTTCTACTGTAACTGAATCCCAAACCCTCCCAAAAGGTTTCTGCTTCTACTGTACCTTAATCCCAAACCATACTATAAAAATTCTGTTTCTACTGTACCTTAATCCCAAAAACAAAATGTCTTCCAACAAAGCAGTCCTCGACAGCCTTCATCAGCATCCTGCTGTGACCTCCTGACCTCTGATCCACTGCTCCTATTGGTTCGAAGGACTCCTCCACCAGCCTGGACGCACACAAACACACACACACACACACACACACACACACACACAAATGTAAGTTAAGTTAGATTGTTTCACATACTAAAAACTAGGGAGGCACTGATATGTAAACTACCATACCATTCAGTATGTGGGCACCCTGCCATCGGCCAATATATCTGTCAATCCTTAGAAACAACCTTCTAACTAGCTTTAACTCTGGATGTTCCTGCACCTCTAGCAGGGCTGTGAAGATCGAAGGGAGGGCAGTTTCTCCTGTAAAGTTGGAAAGGCTGTGCTACCTGCGAAGATGGAAAGGCTGTGCTACCTGCGAAGATGGAAAAGCTGTGCTACCTGCGAAGATGGAAAAGCTGTGTTACCTCTAGCAGGGCTGTGAAGATCGAAGGGAGGGCAGTTTCTCCTGTAAAGTTGGAAAGGCTGTGCTACCTGCGAAGATGGAAAGGCTGTGCTACCTGCGAAGATGGAAAAGCTGTGCTACCTGCGAAGATGGAAAAGCTGTGTTACCTGTGAAGGTGTGTGGCTTCAGCTCCAAAGAAACGGTTGAGGCAGCTCCCAAAGACTGTCACTCCAAATATGGTGTTCCCCCTGGTTACTCTTAGAGACAGGCGGTACCTGTGGTCCAGTTGTTGTTCCAGACACCTGTAGCCACACCTGGTGCAGCGCCACCTACAGGACATCAATAGCAGACAGTCAAACACCGGCCCGAAGCCAACAAGTTGTTCAACCTCTGTGTTGATTATGATGCTTTTATGGTTTTTACAACAACCTATAGTTACATCCCAAGAGCAAGAAAAAAACCTTAAGTGGAACCAGGCACACAACAAAACAGCCATGCATGCATGTCCACACAGCTTTACACCGCAATACTTGTGTTTCTCTGTCTCGGTATGGCATTCACTCATACCAAACCATATTGGTAGTAGTTGTTTTAAGTACCCAATGTCTGTATGTCAGTAATTTTACCATTGGAAACATTTGACAGCGTAAAAAATGCAATGCCAGTTGGATTGAATAGCGTTTGTGTCTTACCTGGCTGTATCTGTCCGTATTACCCTGGAGAAGCATCCTGTACAACAGGGGTAGACAACACACCGGTCCTGCAAAGAAACCACAGCACAGTCCACCAGGGCTCTTCTAACCGACATCGGCTGTCTTGGATTCCAGAAACAAGGATGTCTAACTAGTCGCTACTGGCTAACTAGCCATGTGTAGCTTTAACTTCGCCATATATAGCATTTCCCTATAAGACATGGTAAACATATAGCTAGTAGTAGTAGGTTGTGAAAACTGTCTCCACTTCGCAGCAGACATGTCTGTGCCCTATCTATGGGTACGATCGTTGACTTTAAACGAACTCAACTTGCAATCTAACTGGAACGTTTGTAAACAAATGTGTCCATCCATGTTTGCTCACGGCGTTCCGTACTACTTCCGATAAATATTTAAAAACAACCAAGCGAGCAGATGTTGAATAGCGCCACCCAGTGGTTGAATCAATGAAAGACTCTGGTCAAATGTTTTGTTCGAGATATGGTTTGATAAATGTAATACATTGAACATGTATCAAATAAACATATAACGTCCTATTTATCATCTTCTCATCTCAGACATTAGAGCCCTAATATTATCAGACGTTTTCTTCTGATATCGACAGTTTGTCTTCATCAACCTTTTTGGACACTATGGAAGTTGAACATGAGTCTGAACGATACATGTTTCAATAACTGATATGTTTGTCTTTATTTCAAGTAACAGAGTAAAGGCGAGTAAATACAAATTGATTAAATGTGATAACTTGCCTGTCTTGGCCACTTTTTCAGAACACTTGATATCACCTCCATTTGATTATTTTTTAAGGATAAATTCCTTATTTATATAGGAAGATAAGTTGGGATAACAGTAGACCTTGCAACTAGATTTGACCAATTATTAACTTTATTTCAAATTAAAGTGTTGTTTTAATTGTGAACTTGTGAAAATAGGCTTCCCAAGTTGGATTTCATATTGGAAACTGGTACGAAAGTTGTTGACGTTTGCACACCATCGGACACTTTTGTTGTGGAACCTTGGCGGTGTTTTTGTTGTGTATTTTTTTGGGGTATGTTTACATTTTCTTTCAAAACTATTTATTGTTGACAGGTTTCTGTTATTGCTTGATCTTGGTGCTATATTCAACACTTTACGTGCTTGTTTTATCCAAAGAAATCTGTTATTTTATCGAACTAAAGTTGTAAGGTTAATAGCTCGCTATTCAAGTTTCAGGTTCTTGTTTTTCAACACGAAATACATCCAGCATACATACACAAACAATGTGAATATTAATAATAGCTCTAAAAACGCAATACAGCTAAGATAGTTTTTTGCAAGTTGACGATTGTTTTTTTTCTTCATCCTGATAATCTGTAATAATGAGACTGTTAAATGTGTATTTGAGGTGAGTAGAAGAGGGACTTCGATGGTCTCCAAGTTCCCATCTCCATCGTGGTCGGTGAGCCCTGCCCGTTTTAGGGCGCCAGGATGAACCCCCCATCCAGGAAGAAATGTTATATGGGACAACATCAGATCAAGAAAACAAGGTGAATATTTATTATGGTTAAACACTAAGCTAGTTCCCTATTTAAACAGACATGACATCCGTGGTATATTGGAACGATACCACACACGCATTGTGCCTTATTGTGTGATTAAATGGTCTCTGATGACATTTGCAGTGTCCCAGCCCCTGAGAAACCACTCAACCCAAGAAGATCCAGCCACCGGCAACACACTGATCCTGCCCGTGACGACACACACACTGTGCATGCGAACACACATCTGGTCCAGGATGTGTCTACAGGACAGGGGTGTGTGCGAGGAGACTCCTCTATGGCTCTTGATGAGGAGATGCTGCAGGCGCTGGAAGCATTAGACCCTGGAGGAGGTCATGGAGGGACAGATGGAGGAATGGGTGGTCACGGTGGGACAGATGGAGGAAGAGGTGGTCATGGAGGGACAGATGGAGGAAGAGGAGGTCATGGTGGGACAGATGGAGGAAGAGGTGGTCACGGTGGGACAGATGGAGGAAGAGGTGGTCACGGTGGGACAGATGGAGGAAGAGGAGGTCATAGAGGGACAGATGGAGGAAGAGGTGGTCACGGTGGGACAGATGGAGGAAGAGGTGGTCACGGTGGGACAGATGGAGGAAGAGGTGGTCACAGTGGGACAGATGGAGGAAGAGGTGGTCACAGAGGGACAGATGGAGGAAGAGGTGGTCACAGTGGGACAGATGGAAGAGGTGGTCACGGTAGGACAGATGGGGGAGGCGCTCATAAAGGCGTAGTAGAGAAAGGACCAGCCTCGAACACACAGACCCTAGACAGAGGACCTACCTCGTTGCCCAGACAAGAGGTCATAGCTGGGGAAAGGCCTGGCAAGAGAACGGGGCTAATGGAGCGATCATTGGAGTATAAGGATCTGGCTCAGCGCCTGCTGTTTAGTGAAGACTCCAAGGAACCAGGACATGATGTGATGCTTCCATGTAGACCCACAGGGGCCCCGCAGACTCAGAATAAAGAGACCAATCAGAGAGGCAGCAGCTCCAGAAGGTAGGTTTGGAATTATTTGGAGTTATTTAAATTGGGTTTCATGTTTGTGCTGCCATGCTAATAATGCTTTATTTCAATAAACTTTGTTGTTGTCAGTCAGAAGCGAAGGGCTAGGAAGAGCTCTGTAACCGCTGGGACCGTAAATAGATCCTTCCAGAACGCTGATTCCCCAGTGAACGTTTCTGATGACTTCATCCTGTTCAGCCCCTCCCACCTGGCACTGGCGAGGGAGAGGGCGGAGCTTCAACGGTCTCTGAGGAACAATATGTCCGCCTCCATTCTGACACTCCCAACTGGACTGGAGGCCAGCACATTCAACACCACAGGTACCAAAACAGGATTGTCTTTAGTGTTGGGGTGTCAGTGAAGTGTGTTTTCCTCCAAGAGTTGGGGTGTCAGTGATGGGTGTTTTCCTCCAGGTGTTGGGGGGGTCAGTGAGTGTTTTCCTCCAGGTGTTGGGGGGGGTCAGTGAGTGTGTTTTCCTCCAGCTGTTGGGGTGTCAGTGATGGGTGTGTTTTCCTCCAGGTGTTGGGGTACCAGCGGTGTGTATTCGTCCGGAGGAGCAGAGTGACCTCCTGTTGTTGTCCAGCTGGGGTCTTCCCGGCCCAGTTCTGAGGCGGTACCGTTGTCATGGCGTCAGCTCCATGTTCCCCTGGCAGGCCCAGTGTCTCAGTCTGGGACAGGTGCTGCAGGGGCGTAACCTAGTCTACTCAGGTACCCTGACTTTAAACCCCCAATCTGTAACCTCTGACCTTTAATTCTGCCTCTAACCGTTGACCTCTACCCCCAGCTCCGACCAGTGCTGGGAAGACGCTGGTGGCAGAACTGCTGATGCTGAAGAGAGTTCTGGAGACCAGAAAGAAGGCTTTGTTTATCCTGCCCTTTGTCTCACTGGCCAAGGAGAAGATGACCTACCTGCAGGTTTGGATGAGGGCATGAATCAATACGATACAGGTGGGTCTTCAGAAGATCCAAATCTAACATTTTAATTTATGTGTGTGTCTGTGTGTTTCCTCTCTGTGTGTCTGTGTGTTTCTGTCTCTGTTTGTGTGTCCTCTCCAGAGTGTGTTCTCAGAGGCAGGCGTGTGTGTGGAGGGATATATGGGCAGCCGGTCAGCTCCTGGAGGGTTCAGCTCCCTGGACGTAGCCGTCTGCACCATAGAGAAGGCCAACTCCCTCCTCAACAGGCTGATAGAGGAAGACAGCATGACACAACTAGGTAGGGACTGATGGAGGAGGACTAATGGGTGGAGGCTGATGGAGGACAGTATTAGACTAATGGGTGGAAGCTGATGGAGGACAGTATTAGACTAATGGGTGGAGGCTGATGGAGGACAGCATTAGACTAATGGGTGGAGGCTGATGGAGGACAGTATTAGACTAATGGGTGGAGGCTGATGGAGGACAGTATTAGACTAATGGGTGGAGGCTGATGGAGGACAGTATTAGACTAATGGGTGGAAGCTGATGGAGGACAGTATTAGACTAATGGGTGGAAGCTGATGGAGGACAGCATTAGACTAATGGGTGGAGGCTGATGGAGGACAGTATTAGACTAATGGGTGGAGGCTGATGGAGGACAGTATTAGACTAATGGGTGGAAGCTGATGGAGGACAGTATTAGACTAATGGGTGGAGGCTGATGGATGACAGTATTAGACTAATGGGTGGAAGCTGATGGAGGACAGTATTAGACTAATGGGTGGAAGCTGATGGAGGACAGTATTAGACTAATGGGTGGAGGCTGATGGAGGACAGTATTAGACTAATGGGTGGAGGCTGATGGAGGACAGTATTAGACTAATGGGTGGAAGCTGATGGAGGACAGTATTAGACTAATGGGTGGAGGCTGATGGATGACAGTATTAGACTAATGGGTGGAGGCTGATGGATGACAGTATTAGACTAATGGGTGGAGGCTGATGGAGGACAGTATTAGACTAATGGGTGGAGGCTGATGGAGGACAGTATTAGACTAATGGGTGGAGGCTGATGGAGGACAGTATTAGACTAATGGGTGGAAGCTGATGGAGGACAGTATTAGACTAATGGGGTATTAGACTAATGGGTGGAGGCTGATGGAGGACAGTATTAGACTAATGGGTGGGCTGTGGAGGCTGATGGAGGACAGTATTAGACTAATGGGTGGAGGCTGATGGAGGACAGTATTAGACTAATGGGTGGAGGCTGATGGAGGACAGTATTAGACTAATGGGTGGAGGCTGATGGAGGACAGTATTAGACTAATGGGTGGAGGCTGATGGAGGACAGTATTAGACTAATGGGTGGAGGCTGATGGAGGACAGTATTAGACTAATGGGTGGAGGCTGATGGAGGACAGTATTAGACTAATGGGTGGAGGCTGATGGAGGACAGCATTAGACTAATGGGTGGAGGCTGATGGAGGACAGTATTAGACTAATGGGTGGAGGCTGATGGAGGACAGTATTAGACTAATGGGTGGAGGCTGATGGAGGACAGCATTAGACTAATGGGTGGAGGCTGATGGAGGACAGTATTAGACTAATGGGTGGAGGCTGATGGAGGACAGTATTAGACTAATGGGTGGAGGCTGATGGAGGACAGTATTAGACTAATGGGTGGAGGCTGATGGAGGACAGTATTAGACTAATGGGTGGAGGCTGATGGAGGACAGTATTAGACTAATGGGTGGAGGCTGATGGAGGACAGCATTAGACTAATGGGTGGAGGCTGATGGAGGACAGTATTAGACTAATGGGTGGAGGCTGATGGAGGACAGTATTAGACTAATGGGTGGAGGCTGATGGAGGACAGTATTAGACTAATGGGTGGAGGCTGATGGAGGACAGCATTAGACTAATGGGTGGAGGCTGATGGAGGACAGTATTAGACTAATGGGTGGAGGCTGATGGAGGACAGCATTAGACTAATGGGTGGAGGCTGATGGAGGACAGTATTAGACTAATGGGTGGAGGCTGATGGAGGACAGCATTAGACTAATGGGTGGAGGCTGATGGAGGACAGTATTAGACTAATGGGTGGAAGCTGATGGAGGACAGGACTAATGGGTGGAGGCTGATGGAGGACAGCATTAGACTAATGGGTGGAGGCTGATGGAGGACAGTATTAGACTAATGGGTGGAGGCTGATGGATGACAGTATTAGACTAATGGGTGGAGGCTGATGGATGACAGTATTAGACTAATGGGTGGAGGCTGATGGATGACAGTATTAGACTAATGGGTGGAGGCTGATGGATGACAGTATTAGACTAATGGGTGGAGGCTGATGGAGGACAGTATTAGACTAATGGGTGGAGGCTGATGGAGGACAGTATTAGACTAATGGGTGGAAGCTGATGGAGGACAGTATTAGACTAATGGGTGGAAGCTGATGGAGGACAGTATTAGACTAATGGGTGGAAGCTGATGGAGGACAGTATTAGACTAATGGGTGGAGGCTGATGGAGGACAGCATTAGACTAATGGGTGGAAGCTGATGGAGGACAGTATTAGACTAATGGGTGGAAGCTGATGGAGGACAGTATTAGACTAATGGGTGGAGGCTGATGGAGGACAGCATTAGACTAACGGGTGGAGGCTGATGGAGGACAGCATTAGACTAACGGGTGGAGGCTGATGGATGACAGTATTAGACTAATGGGTGGAGGCTGATGGATGACAGTATTAGACTAATGGGTGGAGGCTGATGGAGGACAGTATTAGACTAATGGGTGGAGGCTGATGGAGGACAGCATTAGACTAACGGGTGGAGGCTGATGGATGACAGTATTAGACTAATGGGTGGAGGCTGATGGAGGACAGTATTAGACTAATGGGTGGAGGCTGATGGAGGAGGACAGTGTGTTGTAATTACTGTGTTAGATTACTGGTAAAATATTCGACCCTGTAATCTGTGTGTGTGCGTGTGCTCATGCGTGTGTGCAGGTATAGTGGTTGTAGATGAGCTTCATATGGTGGGAGACTCTGGAAGAGGCTACCTGTTAGAACTTCTCCTCACTAAGATCCGATACACCTCCCTGAAACACAAAACAGCACAGTAAGTATCCTCCTCATTAAGATCTGATATACCTCCCTGAAACACAAAACAGCACAGTAAGTATCCTCCTCATTAAGATCTGATATACCTCCCTGAAACACAAAACAACACAATCAGTCCTTTCTGTTTGTGTCTATAAACGCTCTCGTTACATTTTATAATAATTTCAAAATGTTTTAACTACTAATACTTTGTCACAGAAAGCCAGAATTGTATTTTAGCCTTAGTTTAGACCGGATCAGACATCTAAATTCACTCTCACGTCACACAGCCTTCGCAGAATACTAGTTAACTTAAAGGAAAGTTCAGCTAATAGACTGTTCTGGGACTACTAGTTCATGTTAAGGACAGTGTGTGTGTGCAGCTCCCTCTCAGAAGGGGTCCAGATCGTGGGTATGAGTGCCACCCTGCCCAACCTGTCCCTGCTAGCCGGGTGGTTAGATGCTGAGCTCTACCAGACAGACTACCGTCCCGTCCCCCTGAAAGAGAGGCTGAAGGTGGGGAACAAGATCTATGACTCCAGCCTCTCCCTGCTGCAGAACTTCAGCCCTCTAATCACTGTCAAGGTACCAGCCAGGAAACAACAAGTTCACATCCAAGAAGTTCTGGATGTTTTTCCACCTTTTTCTTGAGGATAAATATGCATTTCGATGATGTGTCTTTATCTAGTTACACATATTGTGCGTTTACTTTCTTTATTGACTTGATATATGTGTATATATATATATGAAGTGTGTTTGTTTATTTACTTATATATAAGACCAATGCCTCTCTTACAAAACAGTGACCCAATATACAGGCTTTACATAAATGTGTGTGTGTGTGTGTGTAGGGTGATGAGGACCATGTTGTCTCTCTGTGTTACGAGACAGTCAGCGAGGGTCGTTCTGTCCTATTGTTCTGTCCCTCCAAGAATTGGTGTGAGAAACTGGCTGACAGCATCGCTAGAGAGTTTTATAACCTCAGACACACAGGTAATTACACACACGCATGTTTTACTGAAACATTATACAGGTGTGGTATAACACAGAACGTGTTTCCCTCCAGAGGTATAATACAGAACGTGTTTCCCTCCAGTGGTATAAGATAGAACGTGTTTCCCTCCAGTGGTATATTATATAGAACGTGTTTCCCTCCAGTGGTATAATATAGAACGTGTTTCCCTCC
Source organism: Dallia pectoralis (assembly GCA_029465975.1). NCBI lineage: Eukaryota > Metazoa > Chordata > Actinopteri > Esociformes > Umbridae > Dallia > Dallia pectoralis. Next base: position 16,113,571 of record CM055746.1, on the reverse strand, counting down.
AGTGGTATAATACAGAACGTGTTTCCCTCCAGTGGTATAAGATAGAACGTGTTTCCCTCCAGTGGTATAATATAGAACGTGTTTCCCTCCACTGGTATAATATAGAACGTGTTTCCCTCCAGTGGTATAATATAGAACGTGTTTCCCTCTAGTGGTATAATACAGATCTTGTGTCCATTCTCTCAGTGGGTCAGAACTCCTCAGAGGTCCGGCCCGTGGAGTTGGACCAGGAGGGAGTGGTGGACGTGCTGGCTCAGCTCAGACGCACTCCGGCTGGGTTAGACCCGGTCCTACAGCGCACCGTGCCCTGGGGAGTTGGCTTCCACCATGCTGGTACACACACACACACATACAAACAGGCAAACACACACATTGCACACAGGCCGTCAAAGACACTAGTATTGTTAACTCTTCCCGCTACAGGCCTGACGTTTGATGAGAGAGACGTTTTGGAGGGGGCGTTCCGAGGGGGTGTGGTCAGAGTGTTGGCTGCGACTTCAACCCTGTCGTCAGGTGTCAACCTACCCGCACGCAGGGTCATCATACGAACTCCGACCTTTAATGGACGTCTCCTTGACCCGCTGACCTACAGACAGATGGCAGGACGTGCCGGGAGAAAAGGAGTCGATACTGAAGGTGAGGTTGATATTAATGGTGATGAGGGGGTTGGGGCTAGATACTGAGGTAGAGTAAGTCGACACTATAAGGTCAGGAGGTGGGCAATTTCAAGTGATGTAGGAAGAAGACATTTTGAGAGGGCCATTCAGCTCCTCTCCGTTCTGACCATCCATGTCCTCCTCTCCTTTCTTCTGCTCTCTGTCCTCTTCAGGGGAGAGCGTGTTGGTCTGCAAGGAAGCGGAGCGTCAGAAGGGGATCTGTCTTCTCCAGGGCTCTTTGCAGCCAATCAGCAGCTGCCTGGTGAAGGAAGGGGATGGTCTAACCACCGGCCTGCTCAGAGCCATTCTGGAGGTAACCTAAGCCCTAACCTTTCTAAGCCTCTCAGTTTCATCTGGGCAGAGAAAGTTTAATATTGGCCAATATGAGAATTGTCAAACGCTTGGGCATTTCCTACTTTGTACTATAATCCACATTGTAGAATAACATAATAGATTTTTAACTAAACATATTTTTTTCTGATGCAAGTCTAAGACTGCACATCATCCTGAGAACACCATCCCTTGAGTGAAGGATGGTGGTGGGAGCATCTGTTGAAGCAAAGAGATTCCTCTTTCAGTACGACAACATTCCCACGCACACAACCAAGCCCATGTCACGACCTCAATCCAATTAAGAATTTGTGGAAAGTCTTAAAAATTGCTGTTCACCAAAGTTCAGCTAAGAAGAATGGGCAAGAAGTTGTGTCCAGATGTGAAAAGCTGCAATAGATTTATTCAAATCGATTCCTGCCTGAAATTGCAGCCAAAGATGTTATATCTACACAATGATGTCAAGTTTGTTGGTTTTTATATAAATCAGTGCCAGCTGCTTCTTATTAATCCCATTTTGAGTTATTATTTATACCCTCCGTCTGTCTTGTCAGGTGATTGTTGGGGGCGTGGCCAGCTCTCCTCAGGACATCCGATTGTATGCATCCTGTACGCTGTTGGCTGCTGACGCTCACCATGGCAACACATCTAGACCAGGGAGCACCATGTCGAACGGGGTGGGAGATGGACAGGGGAGCGAGGGAGCCATTGAGGCCTGTGTTGAATGGCTGTTGGAGAATGAGTTCATATCCATCCAAAAAGATGCAGTGGTGGACGAGAGGACGAGTGAAGAGGGGGAGGAGAGGGCAAGTCAGAGAGGTGCAGGGGGAGAGAGGTACTGCCCCACCAACTTGGGATCTGCCACCCTGGGATCCTCCCTCTCCCCACCTGAGGCTCTGGGCATCTTCTCAGACCTACAGAGGGCCATGAAAGGCTTTGTACTGGAGAATGACCTCCACACACTCTATCAGGTACACACACACCTCACCTCGCTCCAGATCATACCGGCTTAACCGTGTTTTATCACTGTGGTGTAACTTTTCCCGTCTCGCTCCAGATCACTCCTGTGTATGCTGAATGGACCACTATAGACTGGTATCAGTTCTGGTGTTTGTGGGAGGGCCTTGGCTCGTCCAATAAGAGGGTGGCAGAGCTGGTTGGCGTTCAAGAGAGCTTCCTGGCTCGCTCTGTAAGTGGAAAACTAATCGCCAAAACAGACCGACAGAGACGCCAGATGGCTATACACAAAAGGTAAAACAAGCCACACACACAGATAGACATCACACACATAGATACACACCACACACATGTGTCATTCGCCAGATGGTTTAGGGTTATGCAAAGTGCACGCATTAAGTTAAATTAAGTTTATACACTGTAGACAAAAGTCCCTGATGGGTTGCATTTAGGAAGAAATTAAGAGGAACCAGGCTCTGATGGGTGTTCTGGCTGTGCTCGGTGTACTTTTAATAGTTTAATAATTATTAAATGCATTATGGTCATTGTTCTTAAAGGCACCAGAGATTGTTGATGTTCAGATGTTTGTGAGGTCCTGGGGTTGGTGATGTCCGGGGGTTGGTGATGTCCAAGTGTTGGTGATGTCCAGATGTTTCTAATGTCTGTCTCTGTCTCGCTCTGCAGGTTTTTCACTACTCTGGTTCTCCAGGACCTGGTTAATGAAGTTCCTTTGGGAACTGTGGCAACAAAGTACAACTGTAGCCGTGGGCAACTTCAGTCGCTACAGCAGTCTGCCTCCACATATGCAGGTAACACACACACTCACTATTCATGATCCTGACCCTTTACCCATTCATTAACCCCTAATAAATCTGGTTTAGACTGTACTATATGACATCATATTTAGACCTGGTCTAGTGACATGTAGTCTGTACCATATGACATCATGTTTAGACCTGGTCTAGTGACATGTAGTCTTTACCATATGACATCAGGTTTAGACCTGGACTAATGACATGTAGTCTTTACCATATGATGTGTATTTACTTCCCTCGTCACGTCCCTGTATGTTCCAGACATTGCCGTAACCATAGTATTAGTTTGGTGACTCTGTGGTGTCTCGTAGGCATGGTGACTGTGTTCTGCCGGCGTCTGGGATGGCACAGTCTGGAGCTCCTCCTGTCCCAGTACCAGACTCGGCTGAGCTTCGGCGTTCAGAGGGAGTTGATGGACCTAGTCCGGGTCTCCCTGCTCAACGCCACACGAGCACGAACACTTTACGACCACGGCCTCGCCACCATCGCTGAGCTGGCCAGGGCAAAGGTCACAGAGGTCGAGAAGGCCCTGCGCAAGGCTGTGCCATTTAAAAGGTGAGGAGAGGGGGCTGAGTGTGTGGTGGTGAAGTGATGATGAGGAAGATGATAACAACATTCCTTTCCTCCAGCTCCCGGCGGGCAGTTGATGAGAGTGAGGTGGAGGCGGCTGAGAGGCGAACATTGCGGTGTGTCTGGGTCAGCGGGGGCCGGGCCTTAACAGAACATGAGGCTGCTGTTAAGATTGTCTCTGAGGCCAGGCTTCTCCTTCAGCAGGACCTCGCTCTGTTGGGAGTGTCATGGGACCCTGGGACCCTGCCCGTGGACACAGGGCTCCCAGAGACACGGGCCCCGGAAACACAGCCTCTAGAGCCGCACCCCCCAGAGACAGGCCCCCCAGAGACACACCCCACAGAGATGCTCCCCCGAGGAAAATGCCTCCCACAGACATGCCTTCCAGAGAAACGCCTACCAGAACCATGTCCACCAAAGCCCCGCCTCCCGGAAACACAGACACCGGAAACACTGCCTCCACAGACATGTCTACCAAATACACGTCCTAGCAGCGAACACGACAACAAATCTAATAGCCAATCTGGGATGGACTCCCCAGAGACAAAAAGGGACAGCTCTAAATCCGGGAGAGGTGGAAGCAGACATAAGATAAGGGAGAGGGGGATAAAAGACAGAGAAACAGATAGAGATGTTATTGAGCAGAGAGAGATGCAGGAGAGAGTGGTGGGGGAGAGGAGGATAGAGGAGAGGGTGGTTGGGGAGAGGGGAGTGGAGAAGAGGGGGGTGGGGGAAAGGGGAGTGGAGGACAGTGGGATGGTGGAGAGGGGAGTGGGGGAGAGGGGGATGGAGGAGAGAAGGGTGGGGGAGATGAGGACGGAGGAGAGAGGGGGAACGGAAAAGGGATTGCAGGAAGGAGCGTTAGAGGAGAGGGTGATGGAAGAGAGAGAGAGGAATCGGGGGGAACAGAGGGAGATGGGGGGAGGAGGAAAGACTGAAAGAGTGGACTCTCACCCTTTTTTCGGGGAGAAAGAAAACACCCAGGACCTGGCTGAGCTAATCAGCAGCACTTACCTCCCTCTCCTTCCCTCCACCCACCACTCCCCCTCTCCCTGCCCACCTCCTCGGTTCAGAGCCCTCACCTCCCGGGTGAAGGAGCCTCAGGCCAGAGCCAGTGTTTTAGGTGGAGCAGTCGACAAAGACAGAGTTGGGTGGAGATCACCTGTGCCGGCAAATGGAGGACAACAGTCTCGAGCTCTGAGGAAAGTCCTGCGCTCCATTAAACCTGAGAGGCGAGAGGAAGAGAAACCCCTCCCCATCTCTGTCTCCACCCCAAATCAACCTTACCCAAGACCCAAGGCATCGCCCGAGCTCCCTCCTCCCCAATTTCTCTCTTCCCAGACACCCCCTCATCTCTCTCCCGTGGCCAAACGGCAAAGGGTGGAAGAGGAGAAGTGTGGTTCTCCTGAACTATACGAGAGAGAAGAGGATGAAGGGATGGAAGAGGATCAAGATGAGACGGAGGGAGGGTTTGGAGAAAGTTTTGAGTTGGACACTCAGACAGAAAGAATGATTCTACAAACTGACCACACAGTGAAATGCCACATGGTGGGAGAGACTGAGAGATCGGGGAAGACTGGGAGAGCGCGGGAGACTGAGAGATCGGGGGAGATTGGGATAGGGAGGGAGACTGGGAGAGGTGAGGAACCCACCAATCTCAGTCCAGTGAACCCCTTACTGGCCAAATGTTGCTATGACAAACCCTGTACCCATGATTTCCATGACAACACTGCTGCTAGATACAACATGTCCCTAACTGACAGCCAGATGGAACACATCCTTGATGACCAGGTACACACATACACACATTCATCCCGTTGTCCTTCATATACAAGTGACCTTAATACTTTACGTGGCTTTTCCAATGCCCATCATATGGGAAGGCCTCAGGAGGGGGGTCAATTTCTGGAGATCTTCAAGCAGGCATCGAGGCTGGTTCCGGCTGGTTTTAAAGCAAAAAATGATATATACCACAAACTGCTGTTGTATTAAGAAAATGTGTAATTATTTTTCAAACTGATGCGCTTACCTTGTTCATTATTGAGAAATCACATTCCAATCAGTAGGCAACATAAGCCACAGCCAGAATCTTTGGGAAGCTTTCTCTAAGTTTCTTCACAACCCCATTCACACGCCATGAATTTTAACAAAATAGTCTCACATAAGCATATAATTATTACCCGCCATAACGGGTGCCTTGTCAGTCCCAAGTCCATGGAGTTTCTCTGTTGGGAGATCCTTCTTAAAGAAAAGTCGTCTTCTCGCCACCACAGACTTTCTAAACTGCCGGCTTGTGATCCCTGCAGTCGATAAAACATTCCTAAAAAGTGATGGAGGCACATTCAGCCACTCTGGATCAAACCCAATGCCTCTGTGGTTGCTGATGTCCTGTCTACAAGGCACAACATAATAGAAATAATGCCACCTTTCCTGAGAAATCTGTTTTTCTAACCAGCCCATCTGTCTATGTTACCAGTTGACTCTGACCTAGCTGGCTCTACCACACCATCCTACCTCTCAAACATATCTCTCATCATTCATTATCCCTTCTTCTAATACCTCTGGTACAGACTGTCCTCAGGATGCGAAGCCATGGAAAATATTTTTCAATATTTATCTATATTGAGGGAGCACACGCAGTCTACATTAACTTATATATACAGCCATTTACAGTAACGGTTACTGCGTGCTTAACTTGACAACCCCTAGCGAGCTAGCTAACCATCTGCCCTTACTTCATCGTTGCTAATATAACTTATTTGAAAAGTTGGGTCTCCAAGATCGACATTGTTGAGTTTTGTACAGACTAGCTAACCAGATTTAACTTGAATACATCCGTTTTGGACACATTTGCTAAGAGAATTGTTATACTTATCGTTCGTTAATGATTTTACTCAAATTCCTCCGGCTGTCCTCTGAGGGGAGATAGACGTCGGTTCGTCCTGCGCACTGAGGGGGTCGGGGGGGTGCTATACAGAGAGAGAGAGCGCGAGAGCGCGCCAAACGGGCTGAGAGGATCATTTAAATATTCGTTTTGCTATTTTAAACGGTAAAACAAATATAAATCAATATGTGGCAGTCATTTTTGTAATTGTGTCAGCCAGAAATAAATGAATAGGAATCACTGTGCTTTTAATATAAAGGCACTATTTGTAAAAAATAATAATAACAACTACAACATGTTATTTATAACTTTTATGTTTGTATGTGCTCTTCCTTACACAGATCTTGGTTGGCGATGAGGAAGGTGATGTTGTTGAAGATGAGCCCCTCCCACCCCCTGATGCATGTCACTCCTCACTGACCAATGAGAACAGTTTAAACGGCAGCAGCAGCTTTCTATTTGACAGCCTGTATGACAGCTCGCTCTTGGCTGGGGATAGCCATGACTCTGACCAAGCAGAGGAGGAGGGGCTTGTTGCCATAGATACTAGCCTCGTCTCGAACCACCAGAGGCGACACAGTGGCCTCTTAGCCAATCAGGAGGCAGAGGAACAGGAGGCTGTCCAATGGGGTGAGTCATCCTTCAACCTATCAGAATGGGGCGACTCTCTGCTTGTGGGAGATCACTTCCTGGAGAGGCGGAGCCTGCTGACACGCCAAAAGCGACTGCAACAGGAATACAGCTGTGAACACCAAGCCAATCCACCGGAAACAGAGCATCAAGAACCAAACTTTAGCTGCTGCAATGGTCAAATAGACAGAAGGAATCAACGCTCTATTGGACTAGAGAGGGAACCTGAGAATTTGGAGGGAGGGGCGGAGGGAGGGGCGGAGGCAAAGGGAAGGGCGAAGGGCATGGCGAAGGGAGGAAACAATAGAGAAAGAGATGTTACAGGCTATGAGGGGAGCCTATTTAAACGACCTGCAGCAAGAAGCGATGGTACAGAGGGAGAGAAAGACAGAGCGGGAGAGAAAGACAGAGCGGGAGAGAAAGACAGAGCGGGAGAGAAAGACAGAGCGGGAGAGAAAGACAGAGAGGGAGAGAAAGACAGAGAGGGAGAGAAAGACAGAGAGGGAGAGAAAGACAGAGAGGGAGAGAAAGACAGAGAGGGAGAGAAAGACAGAGAGGGAGAGAAAGACAGAGAGGGAGAGAAAGACAGAGAGGGAGAGAAAGACAGAGAGGGAGAGAAAGACAGAGAGGGAGAGAGAGACAGAGAGGGAGAGGGGGAGAGAGATGGATGGAGAGAGCAGATAAGAGAGTCTGGGGATTTTCTCCACTGCTGCGCGGGACTTCAGTACATCTTTGACCGCTGGCCCAGCATGTCAGACCAACTTTCAATACAGACACACACTCCCTCAGTACAGACACACACTCCCTCAGTACAGACACACACTCCCTCAGTACAGACACACACAACCTCAGTACAGACACACATTCCCTCAGTACAGACACACACTCCCTCAGTACAGACACACATTCCCTCAGTACAGACACACACTCCCTCAGTACAGACACACACTCCCTCAGTACAGACACACACTCCCTCAGTACAGACACACACTCCCTCAGTACAGACACACACTTCCTCAGTACAGACACACACTCCCTCAGTACAGACACACACTCCCTCAGTACAGACACACACTCCCTCAGTACAGACACACACTCCCTCAGTACAGACACACACTCCCTCAGTACAGACACACACTCCCTCAGTACAGACACACACTCCCTCAGTACAGACATACACTCCCTCAGTAGAGACACACACTCCCTCAGTACAGACACACACTCCCTCAGAACAGACACCAACTCTGTCAGTACAGACACACACACCGACACATTGTGCGGATATTGAGGACAGCTTAGTTGGTTTGTCAGGTCTTACAGCCCTGGAGGACAGAGAGGCAGAAAAACATCCAGAGAAACCAGGAGAGAGATCAGTAGGAATACCAGGGGGAAGCTGTAGACAATTGGGGAAAACAGAAGGACATCTTCGGGAGACACCAGGAGAGAGAAGGTTTGGTGGAGCTCCTGGTGACCTTGTTCCCCCTACACCTGAAACTGAACATGTCACCCCTAGACTGAAACTGACCACCACTTCTGTCCAATCACCTCTCAACAGAACCCTAGACCAACCAATCCGTATCACCCATTCTTGCAACCAAATAACTACCACCTCTCGGCAAATCCACCATTCAGCACTCTCCAATCTCCTCCCTGACCAGTCAGTAATACCCATAACAACCCCACGGCCTCCCCCAGCCCACAAACCTCTTCTAGCCTCGTCCCCGAGAACCCCCCCAATCCCCCCCTCCTCCTTCCCTTTGACTGATCAGGGCTTCACCACCCAGCTCTCCCACAATGCATCACTGCCTCCCAGCAGCGGCGGGCTGGCCATCATAGACGTGGCGAGCGACAGGCGGCTTTTCTACACGTTCATGGATGAGTGGCGGAGGAAGGTCCGGTTCTCCCTGGTTCTAGCCTGTCAGGCCGACAGAACCACGTCACATGGAGGGAGAACAAACACAGGTCACTCCCCTTCCCCTCCAATGTTGCTAATGTTTTATGCCACAGAGTTCTAGATTTTGATCTGTGCATGCGGGTGTGTGTGTGTGTGGTGTGTGTGTGGTGTGTGTGTGGTGTGTGTGTGTGTGTGTGCGCGCATGGTGTGTGTGTCTGCGTTTGCATCCTCCAGTGAGAGGATCTGAAGGTGTGATGTTAACTGGACTGGCTGTCTGCTGGGGAGGAACTGACTGCTACTACATATCACTGGACCAGGAGAGGAGCACCGGTACTGTACACATACATTAGATACACACACACACACACACACACACAGAAGATATATTAATACACACACACACGCACACACAGAGAAGATATATGCACACACACAAGAGATATACGCACACACAGAAGATATACACACACACACACACACAAGAGATATACACACACACACACACAAATATAATTCATCAATAATATCATAAGATCAATTTTGCTATTTAGAAGTATATATGAAAAATCATTGACTTAGAACAAACCTTCTAGAGATGAGCTCCAGTCTGGCCCCACCTCCTCTGGCTGTGGATTTGTCAGTTGAAGAGAGGGTTGAGCAGGTGAGGGCCTGTCTGAGCAGGTCATTGGCTGATGGAGCAGCGGGTGTGGCCATTCTGTATGACGTCATCCATGTTTACAAAACACTGGTGTTGAGCTGCAACATCTCCCTGGAGGGACCCTGTGAAGACTTGAAGGTACACACACACACACACACACGTGTTACACACACTTATGTTAGGTTTTACTATCAAGTGTCAAATTAGTACCATTGTAAATAATAATTAATTTCCCTAACTCATCCCTAACCTTAACTATTCCTCTAGTAAAACTTTACGGTGGATGGATAATTTATGCAGGTGGATGATTTAAACGTTGTGTGTAATATATTGGTGGATGATTTGAACTTGGTGTATTATATATTTATATAGGTGGATGATTTGAACTTGGTGTATTATATTTATATATGTGGAAAGGTGGCTTGCTGGCTGTTGGACCCAGACAGTGAAGAGAGAACTCTAACCAACATGGTGACCTGCTACTGTCCCTCTGAGTTGCTGCTGGACGGACACACATCACCTCACACACTCTCCCCTCGCCTGCGAGCGGCCACAGAGAGTGTTTTAGTTTATGCCACCATGAACCACCTCAATGGGCTGCTGGAGAACCACGGACTGCTTGGTATATAACACACACACACACAACGTATCTAAATGCTTCAGTTTGTTGAAGAACCCCCTGTGGACACAAAGCTATCTTCCTAACTTTCATAGCACTTGTCATTTTGTGTTTCTCTATATGTGTGTGTGTGTTTCTCTGCGTGTGTGTGTATGCGGTGTCTGTGTGTGTTTCTATCTTTGTGTGTGTGTGCGGTGCACGAGTGTTTCCTGTGTTTGTGTGTCTGCGTGCTGTGTTTTGCTGTCTCCTCTGGTGTAGATGTGTTCTGCCGTGTGGAGATGCGGTCCCAGATGTGCCTGGCTCTCCTGGAGCTGAATGGTGTTGGCTTCAGCTGGGAGGAGTGTGAGAGACAGAGACTGGTGATGCAGGCCCGGCTGAGCTCTCTGGAGACCCAGGCCTACAGTCTGGCCGGACACAGCTTCTCCCTCACCAACACTGACCAACTGGCACAGGTAGGGCCCTGGGGTCAAATATTATAAACACTGACCAACTGGCACAGGTAGGGCCCTGGGGTCAAATATTATTGCAAAGGTAGGGCCCTGGGTTCAGGTCATGTGGGGTCATCTAGGGTTGTGTGGAATCATCTCAGGTCATGTGGGGTCATCTAGGGTTGTGTGGAATCATCTCAGGTCATATGGGGTCATCTAGGGTTGTGTGGAATCACCTCAGGTCATGTGGGGTCATATATAGAGTATGGCAATTTGTGTAGTTCTCTCTTACTATGTCTTTGGCGTGTTTTTCTGCTGTCAGGTGTTGTTCCTGGAGCTGCATCTGCCTCCTGATGGGGATATCAGTGGAGGAAAGGGTAAGAAGACCCTGGGCTACGGCAGGAGAGGAGCACGACTTCCCCGGCTGGGAAAACACTTCAGGACCACCAAGGTAACACAGACACATGGTAAAGTTACTGGTTCATATCATACATCAGAACAACATCCGGTTTGAATTAAGTACCTCATCAGGACATCCTGGAGCAGCTCCGCCCCCTCCATCCATTGCCAGGGTTGATTCTGGAATGGAGGCGGATCACCAACGCCCTGACCAAGGTGGTGTTTCCCCTGCAGAGAGAGAGGAAACATCACCCTCTGCTGGACATGGACAGAATACACCCCATCTCCCAGACACACACCTCCACAGGTAACACCCCACCACAGGTAACACCCCACCACAGGTAGCACCCCACCACATGTAACACCCCACCACATGTAACACCCCACCACATGTAACACCCCACCACAGGTAACACCCCACCACATCTAACACCCCACCACATCTAACACCCCACCACATCTAACACCCCACCACAGGTAACACCCCACAACAGGTAACACCCCACCACAGGTAACACCCCACCACATATAACACCCCACCACAGGTAACACCCCACCACAGGTAACACCCCACCACAGGTAACACCCCACCACAGGTAACACCCCACCACAGGTAACACCCCACCACAGGTAACACCCCACCACAGGTAACACCCCACCACAGGTAACACCCCACCACAGGTAACACCCCACCACAGGTAACACACCTCCATGGATAACTCGTAGCTAATTCTCATGACTGGAACATGAAGCACAAACACTGTAGCTAATTTTGGTTTGAACGGCCAACACAAAGCTGAACCGCTCTTATTCCTGGTCTAAAAATGGCGATGTGTGTATTTCAGAGTTTTTCCATTGTTTACCCAAACACACATTCATAATAATACTGCATACACACAAGCACATGTCATTCCGTGTACATGTTTTGATGTGTTCATGTGGCTGATTGTAAGCTTGTGTGTCTGTTTGTTTTTGTGCAGGCAGAGTGAGTTTCACAGAGCCTAACATCCAGAACGTTCCGAAGGACTTTGAGATCCAGATGGTCTCAGTGGTAGAGGAGAGCCCTCCATCCCATAATGGTCGCCCGACTGGGTAACTCATATTATTCATACAAAAGCCTAACAATGACACTTTTAAGTGTATAACCTCATATTATCTATATCGTTGTTTATCTAATGTATATAATACTCTGTATCAATATATTATGTCATATTTAGTGTTAAAAAATCCAAAACCGCCAATAAATATAACCACAATTGGACTAGCCAGAGTACATATAGACAAGCCAGTTTGGAATGCATTTTTTTTTATAACTGATTGTTTTCTAGTAAATTATTTTGGTAATTTAATGTGGACGTTTCTGTAGTACAACCGTATATAAATAAATATCAACTAATGTCTGGCCCTTTTAGATGTCAGAGAGTCCCAGCCAGCTACAGTGTATATAAGACTAGGATGAGTACGTTTGAGTCAGTTATAAAACACATCTAGAGATTTCAATACTGAATGTGGTGCATTTACCCATAATACCTCACTGTTGTCAACCGCAGACATCACAGTGACTCGAACAATAGATTTTCTGGCCGGAGATTAAATAAACAATTTATTTATATATTATTTATATTTTATAAATAATAAAAAATGTATCTTCATCAATGTGTTTATCTGATTATCTTGATTATCTAATCAAATCCCAAAGTGCAACAGAACTGTCAATTATAGTTGTTTTCCCTGCATTAAGTGAATTTTGCAGTGTGCTAAACAACAACAAATACTCTGTGAACAGCGACAAATTGCGATAAAAAAAATCCTCTGCAATTTATATCATATATTTTAGGTAAGGATGCTGTGTCTTGATGTCTTTGTGTATCTTTTTCCAGGAGGGGGCACTCCAGGCTAATAAGACCTCCAGCACCTCTTGAGAGGGGCGTGGCCTTCTCAGTCAGCATGAGACATGCCTTTGTACCTTTCAAAGGTAACACCTTGATAATATTGGCAACTGATTATTCTCTCACCTCCAGGAGGGATGACATTATCTGATTATTCTCTCACCTCCAGGAGGGATGACATTATCTGATTATTCTCTCACCTCCTTCAGGAGGGATGACATTATCTGATTATTCTCTCACCTCCTCCAGGAGGGATGACATTATCTGATTATTCTCTCACCTCCTCCAGGAGGGATGACATTATCTGATTATTCTCTCACCTCTAGGAGGGATGATATTAGCAGCTGATTATTCCCAGTTGGAGCTCAGAGTGTTGGCTCACCTCTCTAAGGACAGACGCCTTCTACAGGTAACACACACACACACAGAGAGAGTGAGACACAACAACACACACACACACACACACACACAGTGAGACACAACAACACACACACACACAGTGAGACACAACAACACACACATACACAGTGAGACACAACAACCCACACACACACACACACACACACACACACACACACACACACACACACACAGTGAGACACAACAACACACACATACACAGTGAGACACAACAACCCACACACACACACACACACACACACACACACACACACACACATACACAGTGAGACACAACAACACACAGTGTAGATAATATATTCTGTAGCTACTTTGACCTAAATGTGTTTGTGGGTGCGTGTGTATTTGGGTATGTGTGTATGCGTGTGCATGCGTGTCTGGGCACCCATGTGTGTGGCAGGTGTTGAATGGAGGAGCTGATGTGTTTCGTTGTATCGCTGCTGAATGGAAGAACATCCAACTGGACACGGTAGATGACACACTCAGACAACAAGCAAAACAGGTACACGCACGCCCACGCGCACGCACACGCACACACACACACACACAGTCGGGTTAACTCTATGAGACTGACTGTTTGATACAATTGAAATCATGAAGCTATGTGTATTCATGATCAACTTCATGTTTATTTTATATTTTGTTATGTGATTAACTGGTTGTGTGTTTCTGTATGTGTGTGGTTCTAAATGTGTGTGTGTGTGTGTGTGTAGATCTGTTATGGCATTATCTATGGGATGGGTGCCAGGTCTCTGGGAGAGCAGATGGGGATTGAGACAAATGATGCGGCCACCTACATCGAGAGCTTCAAAGACCGTTATTCAGGTACACACCGGGATAGAGTTTTTTACAGTGTGTGTGTTTATTTTAACTGTGTGTTTTACCTGTGTATCTTTTGAATACTTGATGTGTGTGTCAAGGTATCAATCGGTTCCTGAAGGAGACGGTGTGTAGCTGCGTGAAGAAGGGTTACGTCCAGACCATCCTGGGCCGGAGGAGATACCTTCCCAACATCACTCACAGCAACACACACCCCAGGGCACATGTATGTAACACACACGCTCACGCCAGGGCACATATATGTAATACACAGAGTAACCCACACACACACCCCAGGGCACATGTATGTAACACACACACACCCCAGTGCAACATGTATGTAATACACACGCCATGGTACATGTATGTAACACACACACACACATTTCCCAGGGCACATGTATGTAACACACACCAGGATACATGTATGTAACACACACATGCCAGAGAATATGTTTGTAACACAAACACACCAGAAAATGTTTTGTTGCCTTACAGCCTGAAATTAAAACGCATACAATCAGGCTTTTTTCCCGGCTTTAGTTACACACAGTGACCCACAATATCAAAGTGATAAAAATAAATACATAAAAAATGAAAGTGCAAATCAATCCCAGAACAACAGCAAAGGACCATGTGTTGATGCTGGCAAAAACAGGTACATAAGTAAATAAATGGAAATGTCCACAGTAAAACATGTTCTATATAAAAGGCTGCTCAGTAAGACGCTACTGCTCCAAAACCACCACAAAAAGCCAGAGTATGGTTTGCAACTGCACATTTTTTTTAGAAATGTCCTCTTGTCTGATGAAACAAGCATTGTTCTGTTTCTGTTGGCCATAATGACCATAATTATGTCTGGAGGAAAAAGAGGGAGGCTTGCAAGCAAAGAACACCATTCCAACTGTGAAGCACAGGGGTTGTAGCATCATGTTGTGGGGGTGCTTTGCTGCAGGATTGACGCACTTCACAAAATAGCTGGCAGCATGAGAAATAAAAATTATGTGGATATATTGGATATGCTGACTGGTGTGTGTACAGTTTCTTACTGACTGGTGTGTGTGTGTACAGTTTCTTACTGACTGGTGTGTGTGTGTGTGTGTACAGTTTGTTACTGACTGGTGTGTGCGTGTACAGTTTCTTTCTGACTGGTGTGTGTGTGTACAGTTTCTTTCTGACTAGTGTATGTTTCCTCCAGGCTGAGCGTCAGGCTGTAAACACCACAGTTCAGGGATCAGCAGCAGACATTGTCAAACTGGCTACAGTCAGCATCCAAAACCGCTTGAGAGAGACCTACAGTCAGACCCCCCGGTCACACCAACATACAGGTACCCCAATACCCCCCACCCCCTGGTCACACCAACATACAGGCACCCCAATACCCCCCACCCCCTGGTCACACCAACATACAGGCACCCCAATACCCCCCACCCCACGGTCACACCAACATACAGGTACCCCAATACCCACACACCCCGGGCACACCAACATACAGGTACCCCAATACCCCCCACACCCCGGTCACACCAACATACAGGTACCCCAATACCCCCCCACCCCGGTCACACCAACATACAGGTACCCCAATACCCCCACCCCCGGTCACACCAACATACAGGTACCCCAATACCCCCACCCCCCGGTCACACCAACATACAGGTACCCCAATACCCCCACCCCTCGATCACACCAACATACAGGTACCCCAATACCCCCCCCCCCCGGTCACACCAACATACAGGTACCCCAATACCCCCACCCCCCGGTCACAGCAACATACAGCTAGATTGGTATTGCATTGAAATGCTATATAGTCTGTAGTTGTTAACAGCGCTGTAGTCCAGGTACATGTCCACAATGTATTAATACAGTTTTATTTATTCTAGTTAATCGTGGTCAAGTCAAAGGTCACAGAGGTGCGTTCTTCATCCTGCAGCTTCATGATGAACTGATCTATGAGGTTGCCGAGGAGGATCTTATTCAGGTAATAAAGCTTCATAAAGGTACATATAAGCAATTCTGTTGTGTCGTCACAAACTATAGGGTTGGAGAATCGATTAAGAGAACAGTAGAGCGGCACTCGCACTATGCAGTCGTTAAATGGGATCTTATTTTGATTATTGTGGTTGATAATTACTCTCTTGCAGGTGGCCCAGATCGTGAAGAGTGAGATGGAGAGGGCTGTGAAGCTCCATGTCAAGTTGAAAGCCAAGGTCAAGATGGGACCTAGTTGGGGCAACCTACAGGACCTGGACATCTGACTGCTGAACTACAGGACCTGGACATCTGACTGCTGAACTACAGGACCTGGACATCTGAACTACAGGACCTGGATGTCTGACTGCTGAACTACAGGACCTGGACATCTGAGCTACAGGACCTGGACATCTGACTGCTGAACTACAGGACCTGGACATCTGACTGCTGAACTACAGGACCTGGACATCTGACTGCTGAACTACAGGACCTGGATGTTTGACTGCTGAACTACAGGACCTGGACATCTGACTGCTGAAGTACAGGACCTGGATGTCTGACTGCTGAACTACAGGACCTGGACATCTGAACTACAGGACCTGGATGTCTGACTGCTGAACTACAGGACCTGGACATCTGAAGTACAGGACCTGGATGTCTGACTGCTGAACTACAGGACCTGGACATCTGAACTACAGGACCTGGACATCTGACTGCTGAACTACAGGACCTGGACATCTGACTGCTGAACTACAGGACCTGGACATCTGACTGCTGAACTACAGGACCTGGACATCTGAGCTACAGGACCTGGACATCTGACATCTGAGCTACAGGACCTGGACATCTGACTGCTGAACTACAGGACCTGGACATCTGACTGCTGAACTACAGGCCCTGGACATTCAGACCTCCTGTTCTCCAAACCACCTAAAAAGAAATATTATGGGCATTTTGGCCAATATTTTGGTCCAATATCCTGAGATATTATGGACAACCCAATGCTTTCAGGTGTCTAGTGAATGTCTCCACACCGCAGGACAGAGAATTCCAGACGCCTTTTATGAGATGGATTTTTTCCCAGGCAGACCGCATAATAAATGTAATCAAATGGACAGCACTTTAATGACCAGCATGGACCTGCTTTAATGAAGAGGAGACCGGATGAGGAAGCAGGTTTTTAACACGCAGAGATATTGACATGCTGTACAAAGGGGACGTATTGACTCTTTCTCTGGTTTACATTCGTAATAATAAGTATAAAGATATAATTTAGGCTGGAATCCAATCACTTCACGTGATCGGTGCATAAATGCCTCTCCAGTTCATCACATCGATTTCCTCAGAATCGCAAAAAGCTTTTAAATCCAATCCCTGTAGCTCTTAGGTTATCCTGTAACAGATTAAAATCAGTCTAAAAAAGGCAAGAGCTGAAAAACAATATGAATTGACTGTAAACTAATTGTCTGTTTTAACAAATATATATATTTCTGCCGTAAAACTAATTACTCATTAATTTAAATGATTGCTGTTATGCCAATTACATATTGACTAATACGTTGTGCTGTATAGGATAGTACCTGGATTGTGGCTGACTCATTACCCTGATGGATATCGGCATTACTGTAAATCGCTTTGGATTCAAGCATCTGCTGAATTACTCTGTATTTATTATTGTCATTAATAAAAAAACTAATTTTTAAGGGTTTTGTTTTCAGAGTGACGTCATTTCTTTCACCAGAAGGCCAGAGTTTGTAAAGTACTGAATGTTTTCAATATCCAGTCCACAGGGCTCCACCCCTGGTCCCCTCGTCCAGAGATTCTTATAGCAGACAGCCTGTTTGCCTTCTAAACAGCGCACACCCAGACGGACATCCAGATGGAAGCACACCCACATGGAAAGACATCCAAACGGACACACATCCAGCACACACACACACATCTAGACACACACACATCCAGGATATGGTTGGCATAAATGATATAATTCACTTTAATGGGTGATGTTAATAAACACAGCAAACAGCATGGGACTGTTAACAGTTTCTAACAGCTCTGGCTTGATCTCATGTAATTACAATAACTTCCTCACAGGCTCCTGTGAAACATCTCCTCCAAGCCATTCTGCTTTGTAATACCAGGAAGAAAAGGGTTTAGAAATGACTACGTAACACATTTACATTGTTTAATTACGTTTTTATTTTCTGCTTTAATTTTAAATTTAAAGCTGGGTATTTATACAGAGCTGTCTTACAGAATATCTGTTAGTCTTTGTGCGCTAACTCAGGATTTGCTTCAAAACCCAAGAACATTGTAAATATCCTTCATCTTGGTTACTTAGCTCAAGCAACTGAAAAAACAACAACCATTTGTATCGTAGCGGAGGGTATAACTGTCCAATATGATTTGATATATTGTTAGACATGGCCTATAGGATAACTGGCTACATTCCAATATGATTAGATATATTGTTAGGACATGGCCTATAGGATAACTGGCTACATTCCAATATGATTAGATATATTGTTAGGACGTGGCCACAGCTTGGAGATCTCTGAAGCTTAACTGGGACAGGAGACTCAGAGGATGGTCTATTTGGGAGTGTTGTGACAGTAAATGTGGCCAGTGCCTGATGTCTTCTCACATGAGAACACACTATCAACTAAATATGCAGCATTATCGTTTCATCTTCATCGGGTCTTCTTCCTGCGGTCGTGGGGTTCCTTTTCAATCTTCTAGGAGAGGAATGTTCTGACGGTGCCCTTGACCAGGCCTCGACAGATGGGACATTTCCTCAGCGATGGAGCACACTCCTTACACACCACCAGGTGTCCGCATGGGATGAACACGATGTTCACCTCCTTGTCCATACACACCTTACAGGTCCGCTCCTCCTGCAGACGACGAAGCTGCTCCTCCATTGGGAGGTCTGAAGGGAGGAAGGAGACACAAGGAGGTAGACACGGGAGGAGGTGACACGGGGAGGAGGTGTCACAGGGAGGAGGTGTCACAGGGAGGAGGCGTCACAGGGTAAGGAGACAAGGTGTGGAGAAGGATAAAAAAACTATATTATGGGATAAATTATGAGTGAAAATCTAAAAACCTCTAATCCAACACAGACAAAACAAACAAAAGTGACATGCTAACATACAGACACACATCACACTCACTCACAAGCACAGGGTAGAGCCAGGAAATGAGGCCTCAGAGCCCGCCCACCACCCTGTCAATCAACACTGACAGCCAATAGCAGCTCTCTAGAGAGGAACTCCCACAACCCCATTGGACGGCGCCGTCCATCCTCTCAGGTTTCACCATTCAAAACAACCTGAGCGTTTTCAAAACAACCGGGAACGGTTATCCAACTGGAGATTAGTCTTGGGAACCAAAACCATAAAGACCACAATCTTTTCGTCAGCTCCCAGTTGTCTTGAAAACATCAGTAGGTCATATTCCACATGCCAGCAGGTCTCTAAGCGAAAAGCTATAAGCAGAAAGAAGCTGGTGTGCGCGTGTGTGAGACTGTGCATGTGTTAGACTGTGCGTGACTGTGCGTGTGTGTATACCTGAGAGATCTTGACTCGGTGACGCTGCTTCATTTGCCTGGGCTGAAAGGTGCATCGAGAACAGAAATTAAACATAAGTTTAAAATTAAACTGGATTGAATGAACTGAACTATAAGGCCGTGATTATGTTACTATAGGACCGTGAAAATGCCAGGCTCTTAACAGACTGATAATGTTTGTAGAAGGTAATGCCAGGTTCCGAACAAACTGATAATGTCTTCAAGTGTATCAAGGAGTCACCCTTCACCCAGTGCAGTAGGCTTACATATATCAGTGGTGTATCTGACCTCTGACCCCAGCCCTACCCAACAATCACTCACAGTGAAAAGGCCAGAACAACACAACACACCACACACCCCTACTTCCTCCATCCATAAGCCCTCAAGGATCAGCGGGTCAGGGGCTAGGGGTCAGGGGGTTGGTGTTTTACCCATGAGGTCTCTGAGCAAGTGTACATCATTCTTCTGGATCCAGTTCCTAAAGACTTCGGCAGCTGCATTCCCTTTAGCTAGAACCAACTCTATCAGTCTGGCCGTCTGCTGCTGTGAGGGCGAGCCTTGAAGCCCTGTGTACTCCTCTGCACCTAGGAGTCAGAGGTCACAGGTTAGAGGTCTGACGGGTGCTCTCATGGCACATGGGAGACACGTGATCATCTATCTGAAATCCCTCCAGCTAATAACTTCCACCTTCGCAACAAGCCATTGGTTTAGGAGAGAAATTAAGTGCGACAGCTAATTAAAACAAACACATGGCATCCTAAGCATGACAATGTCCCCTTCTCTGCCCTGGGGAATTGGGTTTTAACAGAAGTACTAGCAGCAACAGCGGTAATAATATTATAGTAACAATACTGTAGTATTAACAGGACGTACTGATGACGTTCTGTTCTCTCAGGTGTTCCAGGACCGACTCAACACTCTTCAGCCGCTGAACCAAAACTGCCTGGTGCCTCTTCAGAAATGAATGACCATCTAGGAGGGAGACAGAGAGAAAGGTATTAGAAAGAGTATTGAGCTGACTATGATATTATGGTCATGTTTGTGCTACACACGCCCGGTGCTACACACGCCCGGTGCTACACACGCCCGGTGCTACACACGCCCGGTGCTACACACGCCCGGTGCTACACACGCCCGGTGCTACACACGCCCAGTGCTACACACGCCCAGTGCTACACACGCCCAGTGCTACACACGCCCAGTGCTACACACGCCCAGTGCTACACACGCCCAGTGCTACACATGTTACTAAAATTGCTGCCGTACCAGAAGCCATCTCCTCAGCCAGCATCTCCCTCTCCTCTTCCTTCCTCTGGTCCTCGGCTGCCAGCAGGTCTGAAACCAGCTCCTGGACTGTCTTGTAGTTCTCACCACTAATCAGGATCTTACTCTGCACCTGAAAATAGACAGGACAGCCACACCCTCAGCTCAATGACATACCTACTGTGATAACAATAAACATTATATATTATTTCATTTTAAACAGAAGTAGAAACTGCTGGTCCGAGATACCCTAATGCTATAACCAATTGGTTAAAATCTTAATTAGAACAGTTAAAGGTCATGTGATGTCATAGCTGTGGTATATGAAACAGTAAACTAATGGCTATCAGCCAATCAGCATCCAGGATTCAAACCACCCTGTTTTTCAAACCTGTGAAGATATAGCTGTAAAAGTGAAATAGCACCTCTGAAGAGCTCTTGGTTATTATAACTCTGTCAGTACGAGCTGATTATTTACCGTCTGCTTGACCAGGCCACGCTCAAAGCCCATGTCTAGAGCAGAAACCACCACTGGTGTGTTCATCATCACAGCATCCTCTGACCGTTCCTCACCAGGACCCAGATGGACCACTAGAGAGAGGAGATGCAGACAGTCAGAACAACAGCCTGGAGATGCAGACAGTCAGAACAACAGCCTGGAGATGCAGACAGTCAGAACAACAGCCTGGAGATGCAGTCAGTCAGAACAACAGCCTGGAGATGCAGACAGTCAGTATGAACAACAGCCTGGAGATGCAGACAGTCAGTATGAACAACAGCCTGGAGATGCAGACAGTCAGTATGAACAACAGCCTGGAGATGCAGACAGTCAGTATGAACAACAGCCTGGAGATGCAGACAGTCAGTATGAACAACAGCCTGGAGATGCAGACAGTCAGTATGAACAACAGCCTGGAGATGCAGACAGTCAGTATGAACAACAGCCTGGAGATGCAGACAGTCAGTATGAACAACAGCCTGGAGATGCAGACAGTCAGTATGAACAACAGCCTGGAGATGCAGACAGTCAGTATGAACAACAGCCTGGAGATGCAGACAGTCAGTATGAACAACAGCCTGGAGATGCAGACAGTCAGCATGAACAACAGCCTGGAGATGCAGACAGTCAGTATGAACAACAGCCTGGAGATGCAGACAGTCAGTATGAACAACAGCCTGGAGATGCAGTGTCAGAACAACAGCCTGGAGATTGAGCCAGTCAGTCATTCAGCATGAACAGCAGCCTGGAGATGCAGCCAGTCAGTCAGGATCCAGAACAGCATTTGCATATGCAGGGTGTCATTATCAAACATCAGAAGATCATATTACATAAAAATATTGCAACAGCACCAATTGACAAAAAACAGAAGTCTGACTGACCTGGTGGGTCCACAAACTCCCTGGAGCTGCTGTCCCCATTGGTCAGGAGCTATAGTGGGGAACCAGAATAATACTCATCGTTATGACATTCATATCTGATCAACACGTTGTCTTAACATTCAGATGTTATTAGATAGATTAGGGGAAATAAATCATGATGCATTGTCTCATTCAGTAGGCTGATGATGTGCTGTTTTAGAGAAATGATGTTGTCTTAGTGTCTAGTTGTAACATTGGCCTGTGGTTACAGGGTAATAATGTTGTCTACAGTGTGTAGTATTAACAGACGGTCTGTGGTTACAGGGTAATAATGTTGTCTACAGTGTGTAGTATTAATAGATGGTCTGTGGTTACAGGGTAATAATGTTGTCTACAGTGTGTAGTATTAACAGATGGTCTGTGGTTACAGGGTAATAATGTTGTCTACAGTGTGTAGTATTAACAGATGGTCTGTGGTTACAGGGTAATAATGTTGTCTACAGTGTGTAGTATTAACAGATGGTCTGTGGTTACAGGGTAATAATGTTGTCTACAGTGTGTAGTATTAACAGATGGTCTGTGGTTACAGGGTAATAATGAGGCCTAGAGTGTTTTACCTGTTCAAAGAGGCGAGGGAACCGCGCCTGAACCTGATGGACAAACTCTTGACCTTTAACCTGAAGCAGATACTCACACCTAGAAGTAACACACAACCAACCCAAGAAAATGGTAATTCAGCTAAAATTTAAAAGGGGACAGTACCAGGCCACACACACACACTCACACACACACACACACACGTAAGAGGTGTATACCTGGGGAACCATTTTGCGTGCTCCACCCAGGGGTCGTCACCGGACTCCCAGCACCTCAAGCCTCCATCACAGCAGAAACACTTCACATCGTCATTACGGCCTGCAACACACAGACACTAAATAAACACACATTACATGAATACGTTTTATTAACTGAATGTAAATCTGGCCCTTACCAACGTAGTAGAATCCGGCTGTGGCCAGCTGGTCGGGTCGTACTGGGATGCGTGAGGGCCACTGGACGAAGGTCAGCAGCCTCTCCTCACTCTGCTGCATGGCCGGGTTGGAGACATTATTGAGCCCTAGCGCCACAGGCCCAGGGGGCCCTCCTACACCCCCGGGGCCCCCCGTCAGAGACACGTTGTCAGAGCGGTCTCCTCTGACAAAGCGACAGTTTGGGTAGTGCCTCTGGTGCTCCGACACCGCCCGGTCCCCCGGCTCCCAGTTACTGAGCTGGACAAACGGATTAACCAATCAGTGATTGCCACACGGTCGCCCTGTCCCAGGTGGGAGGAGCCAGCCTGGTTAGCGCATTTCATAAGGCAGTAATATAGTATACCTGTCCTCCGCAGGTGAAGCAGGCCACCCGGTCGCCCTGTCCCAGATAGTAGAAGCCAGCCGTAGCCAGTTCGGCGGGCAGGATTATAGTAAGGTTCCAGGAGTGGAAGGAGTCCAGACGCTCCTGCTCTCTTCTCATACTGGGGTTGTGACAGGTAGGGGCCCTTTGGTGGGACCTGCAGATACATCAGATATATTCATTATTAATATGACTCATTTTGATTAGGCTAAACATCATTACCATAAATATCTTTACTATAGTAGCAGGAAATCCTCTAGTTAGAACAAATGTAAGACATTACAAATATCTAAGTCCGACTAAGACTCAGATCCTTACATGTCCTCAACTCCCCGGGAGCTGAGTGGGCTGGAGGGGGGCGGGACAGAGAAACCCATGTTTAAATATCCAACAGGCTCCTCCGCTGGCACCAGGTTGGGGGCGGGGCCAGGGCATGACACCTGGAGGAGATAAGAGGTTATTGGACGATCGCCACCACCATCATCATCAACACCACCATTGCTATTACTGTCACCCCCAACTGGTATCCACTGATGAGGTCTCTCCTGGTTAGAGAATATCTATTAGAAAGAGAGCTTTCTCTGGTTGATCGGCCATTTTGGGATTCCTCAATGTTTTTGGGCACTTTTTTTCTTTTCTTACCTATATTACTACAATGTGGGAGGCAGAGACGACACCTTTAGCTTAAAGTCATGTCCAAGCCACATTTTTGGGGGATTCTACCTGGTCCTAGTTCTGAACAGATGAGACGGTCAGAATAAAAGTGTATTTTGGGGATTCTACTTGGTCCTAGGTCTGAACAGATGAGATGGTCAGAATAAAAGTGTATTTCAGAGGTACTATAAATCCCCTGATAGTAGCACAAGAGACAAATGAGTCTGAGACAATCACAAGGGCTTTAGTCACTGGTTCACCTGTGTTCCTGCAATTCCACCACTAAGAGGATGAATCACATGTCAGACTTCGCCCCACATTACATAACCGGGTTGGGTCACTCACATAGAAGGTCCACCCGCATAACTGGTTTCATTTTAGTCTACAACTCTGATGTCAAAGTACAACATTTTCTCAGGAGGATCTGACCTTTTGCAGCTTCTGAAGGCACTGTGATCTGACATTTTTAGGTATTTCTGACTAGCTGGCCGTTTGAATGTTTTAATATCTAGATGAATTAGGCCTTAGAAGGCAACACACTTCCAAGGCTATATATGGTTATGTTCCAACACCACCTCCTCTTCCAACACCACCTCACCGGTATGACTGGGGCACTGCGGAGCGGAGAGAACGCGCTGTGTGAGGAGGAAAGCAGGTTGGCTGTGGAGGGGAGGGTCTGGATGAAGGAGCAGGAGGGAGACAGCTGTCTATGTTTCTCTATAGGACAGTCTCCCGGCTGCCACCCCTCTGCCGTCACGTTACACCTGGAACACATTAATCAACCAATCAGATGTTACAACTGGAACACAATAAGTAGATGAATTAAACTGTCTAAATGTAAAAATATAGCAAGTTGTAAAAAATAAAAAATAAAAGGAACTCTACAGTAGGTGTATAAACATTTTCACATGACAGATCTGATTGTCTGATGACATCAGTAGAAACTAGAAATGATTTGTTGTATCATAAAGAATGCTGATCAGTTTGGAAACTCTTTGATGTGGAGTTCTGCTATTATTCACCAGTAATCTATTGAGCTCAGTATACAAATATATCAACAGACATGGAGTTCTGCTATTATTCACCAGTAATCTATGGAGGTCAGTACACCAATATATCAACAGACATGGAGTTCTGCATTTACTCACCAGTAATCTATGGAGGTCAGTTTACAAATATATCAACAGACATGGAGTTCTGCATTTATTCACCAGTAATCTATGGAGATCAGTACACCAATATATCAACAGACATGGAGTTCTGCATTCACTCAGCAATATTCTTTGGAACTCTGTCGACCAGCATTTTAACAGAATTTGAGTATGTTGCCAACCTTCTCCATCTGACAAAATCTCAGCTTCAGTTGTTCGGGTCACAACAATGAACATTTGTGTAACGCAGACCAAATGAAAAGATGCTTGAGGAGTGTTTGATGCAATCTGTCAAAGAATGTTTGAGACAATGTAATGGTCTGGGTGTGCTTTAATGGTTGAATTGATATTTGGAAATTATTCAAAGAAATTAGTGTATCCAAACATAGTTTTGATAGTCCCAATTCACACGTTGGCCATTAAGAAAATTCCCTTATGCATAACGACCTACAATCAGTGGATTGAGCGCTATGGTAGCCAGATTAGCAAACACTTTTTTAAAGATTAGTGAAGACACATGCACATTCTCTTTGTTGAAACAAGCCCCACCCTTAGTGACCAAAGGGCAGTTATAGCCATGGCAATATCATTAAAGGCCCACCTGAAACACTGGACTCTGTCACCAACGCCGGTATAGAACCATCCGGCCCTCGCAAGGCTTCGCTCTGTTACCGCCGACGACAGGAAGGGAGCAAAGGTCGAGATACGGAAGAGTTCTGAAGAATCAAGAAAGGTGTCAGTTGGTTTAGCTGCATTATGAACAATACTCACATGACTAACAACTATAAATATATATATATTAACAAAACCTTCAGACAAATAACACAATAAACAAGATAAACGCTCTAGTGGATATAAAAAGTCTACACACCCCTAAAATACCAGGTTTTTGTGATGTGAAAAAATGAGAGAAAGATAAATCATGTCAGAACTTTTTTCCTTTAATGTGACCTATAACGTAAACAAATCAATTGAAAAATATTTTGGCAATATTTGCCCTCTCTTCTTTGCAAAAGCGCTCCCCATTTATAAGAGGGTGTGTACACTTATGCAACAGGTTTTTGTAAGGTTTTAAACCCCCCTCAAAGATTTCAGTTTGTCTTGCACATTTCTCGCCTTATATTGGCCAGGACGCCGTTCCAAAATAGGTTTTTGATCTCAATCTGCCTACCTGGTTAAATAAAAGAAATAATTTAAGGTGGAAAAAGTTCTGACATGACTTATATCCGTCTCATATTTTCACATCACAAAAACCTGGCATTTTAACAGGGATGTGTAGACTTTTTATATCCACTGTACGCCAGCTGCAGATCATAGTGAGTGCGTATGAAATCCTCATACAGGGAATACGACCTCTGGGTCTGGGGCATACGAGGCTCACCAGAGGAGTTGTCGTACTTCAGGTCCGCAGGAGCTCCATTCCGACACAGAGCCATGAGGAACGGGTTGTTCTGCAGCTGAACCAGGGAGTCCATCTCCAGATTGTATTCCTCTACTGGTCCTGCTGCTTGTCTGTTCTGCCTAATAGCGTCTATAACCAACCCACAGTGGCTCAAATCCCTCTCAGAATATACAAGCAATAAACCGTTGAGGCGTCACGGTAATCAGGGTTTATGTAACTGTCTCACCACAATTAAACTTTAGTTTCTAGTTAGACTATAAAATACAGGTTCTACTTAGTTATTAGGTGTATAGAAAAAGAACAGAATAAAAGGGATATTCTCCTCAGGGAGAGAGGGTTCTATAGATCCAGGGCTTTCATACACACCAACACATGCTCGTAGCACTATACTTGGGACTTTTTGGAGACCAAAATATATTTCTACAAAAAACCCTATTTTCTCTAACCCCAAAAATTACCCCTAAATATTAAGACCAAAAATGCTGGGCAAAACGTTCTCTGGTTTTCCATTGGTTTATCATAACATGGACCTCTGCTTTTATACACACACACACACAGTATTTTCCTGCCCTATGACACATCAGCCTGGAAATGAAACTGAAGGAGTTTCTGTTTAAACAGAACTGTTGTCTGAAACCCCCATGATGATACTGGTACCACCCTGGCTCTACTGCCGACCTGGGGTCCATACCTGTTTAGTGGTACCACCCCGGTTCTACTGCCGACCTGGGTTCCATACCGGTTTAGTGGTACCACCCCAGCTCTACCACTGACCTGGGTTACATACCTGTTTAGCGGTACCACCCCGGCTCTACCACTGACCTGGGTTCCATACCTGTTTAGCGGTACCACCCCGGCTCTACCACTGACCTGGGTTCCATACCTATTTAGCGGTACCACCCCGGCTCTACCACTGACCTGGGTTCCATACCTATTTAGCGGTACCACCCCGGCTCTACCACTGACCTGGGTTCCATAACCCTGTCCCCTCCAGATGAGATGGTGGATGTTTAAATTAAATAAACATCACATGAATCAAGTGTAACAAATCATTCTGGATCTAAGATACCATGGTTGCACTCACATCTCACTTACAGACTACCCTCTGAATACATAGGTCTGTCTGTTTCACATCTCACCTACAGACTACCCTCTGAATACATAGGTCTGTCTGTTTCACATCTCACCTACAGACTACCCTCTGAATACATAGGTCTGTCTGTTTCACATCTCACCTACAGACTACCCTCTGAATACATAGGTCTGTCTGTTTCACATCTCACCTACAGACTACCCTCTGAATACATAGGTCTGTCTGTTTCACATCTCACCTACAGAATACCCTCTGAATACATAGGTCTGTCTGACTCACATCTCACCTACAGACTACGCTCTGAAAGCTGGCGTATGGGGGAGGTAAAACATGACAATCATGGACACACACACACACACACACACACACACACATAGCCCTGGGTAATCATAGTCAACCCTCTCCCCCTGAGTGGAACATCCCCTATGGGGTGGTTCAGGTCTCCATGACAGCAAGGATTAACCAGACATGACAAAAAAATGTGATGTGTTTCTGAGAGAGCGTGTGGGAGTTGGAGCTGGTCTTCAGAATTAGCGCTGATGACACCTGTGAGAGAGGGGGGGAGGGGGTGCTTGGTCATGAACTGAACACATTACCTGAAAGTTTCAGTGGACACTTGCCAATGTGTTCAATGGAAATTACAACCTGCAGTGTTTTGGGCACAATTTGCATTCAGGGTAAGGCTGCAGGACTTTGATGAAATATCGCAATATTGCATTGGAATATTGTCCACTGCAATGCACATTTGAGTCATTCAAAATGAAATGAAATTTTCATTGAAAACAGTCAAATGCAGTTTTAATTTCCATTTACAAATAGTACGTTTCAAAGTGCATTTTAATTGAGACTAAAATAATGCTTGCACAAACAGAAAATTAGACTACATTGTTTATATTCCATTCTAATTTTTGCATTAACATTTTAATATTAAAGCAGTGTACGTCTTTTAAAATGAAATGCTCATTTTAATATTGTCATAGGAGGCCCATATTTAATTTGGAATATAGCATTTTTATTATTATTTCATAACACTTACAGATATTGAAATTTTAAATCAGGTACTGACTTGGACATGGTTCAAATACCTGACTATACGGACATATTTCAATGTACTGCTGCTAGTAGAATGTTCTTTTAAACTGCAGACGCCTCTGGCAAAATGGCAGCAGAATGTGGTGGGTGGAAGGAGTTTCAACGTAACAAATACCAAGCATAACCCAATCGTCAGTTTACGAAATGTCAAAAACGTGTAAAGCATAATTCAGGGAAGATTATTATCCGTCCAGAATTGTGACAATTGTACTAAACCGGATTTTGACAGTAAACTGGTTTGTTCGGGTTCAGAAAATGGCGTCATTTAGTGCGTACATGTCAATACGAAACATTATTATTGCGAAACGACATAAAACATCCAATAACACGCAGAAAAACCACAACGGCATTCATGTAATAATATAAACCGACAACACGATTCACAATGCAAACATTTAGTTGTGAATTAGGAACCCATGGTTATATAATAATAACAATGTCTCCCATACGCAGTTACAGCGGCCTTATCTAGTACAATACATTGTCTTTAGAAAAACAGCAAGAATAATAGCTCAACACTGGTAAAAATGTTAATACCCCATAATAACCCGATGACTCACCCTCAAATACCCAATAAGGGAAAAAACCTACAGGTACAGACGGGAAACCTCACAGTCACTTTCGATTCGGATGAGCCAATCTGGGATGGTTCATTCTGATAAAATTAGTCAGATGAGCGGTAACATAAGGGTCATTCCACGAAATTGGTGCTTTTTCAACTTGAAAAATATAATTGTTTCAAACTGATTTTTTTCAATACCCATTAATTCAAGACATCTTAACATGACAAGAAATTGTGTTGGGCCATCTCAAGCTGACATTTATAATTTAATGACTGTTTATTAATTTAATGTTTTCATATTTTCCTCAGTCCTGTTACCGACTAAAATGTTACTATATATACTTCCAATTACAAATATGCAACAGTTTGCACATATACAAGTAGTATTTTGGTCCCTCTTTTCATTCAAATTATGTCATATTTAAAAAAAATCTGTTTTATATCATAATTGCCATTCATATTGCTGAAAATGTCCTATTTCAGGGATGACATCACATTACAATTAAGAAATATGTATACTTTGACAAGACATTTATTTTAAAAAGGGTCCTGTCCAAAATGCAGTATAGTGATGTTACAATGGTGAGATCTGTTTTACTGTCAAATGTCATTTTTCTTTTAAAATATCAAATTAATGACAGTAACAGGACTGAGCTCTCAGGGACAGGCCAAAATCCTTACCCATAGCATATCATATGTGATTTTAATTATTTATTATTTAAATGATATCTTATTGGCTTTTACCCGGTCTTATATTGATGCATATGATGTATTGTAACATTAATTTTTAAATTGTAAATTACACATTTATTTGTTGTTGTTAAAGCAACTTTAGAACTGATTATTTGTTAGTGACTCAAAAGGCACCGATTTCACGGCATCGCCCATAAATTCCATTGTTTAAACGTCACCAGGCTGGGAATTTACCAGCTTCTATATTAGTTTAGCCCGAGTGTTTCACGCTGTACTGATGATAATACTGGGTTTAATTTAGGTGTCATTATATAAACCCCTATTATACACAATCTTTAACCAAAATAAAATTAAAATGTTTGTTAAGAACCTGTTATTACAAGGAGATATCATGTGACGTTTGCGTTAGGTCACATGATGATGGCTCTGAATAAAACATATTGCGTATTGAATAGTTTACCTTTTAGCCGACAGGGACCCTGGTGCGATTCATTCAATGGTTATCCCTCTGCAAACAGTTGTGAGCTTGTTATCCCTTTTCTGTAATTGAATGACTGGAGAAATACACCTAAATGTTCCAGCTCCAGTTATGACAATATGACGTTCGTCAAATATTTTCCTACGGAAGCGGGAGGAGCTGCTGCTGGTGGGGAGGTGCTGCACTCAGTGTCAGTTTGTTTTGCATTAATGGAGGGCAAATGGAGGGCAAGCACGCTGGAAAGTTAAGTAGCTTTAGCCGGTTAACTTCTTCCTATATCTCTTGACTCTGTAGGTTAGACTTTTAGCCGACTGGCTAGTTAGCTGTTTGATGTTATTTAAATTATTCAGCTAACCTTGCCTGAAGGTGGTTACATAACTCACTCGTTATTCAGATAGTACTGCCCCCTGCTGGTCGGACCCTGAAGGATCCCAT
This sequence comes from Dallia pectoralis, assembly GCA_029465975.1. Taxonomy (NCBI): domain Eukaryota; kingdom Metazoa; phylum Chordata; class Actinopteri; order Esociformes; family Umbridae; genus Dallia; species Dallia pectoralis. Next base: position 16,082,487 of record CM055746.1, on the reverse strand, counting down.
AGCCAGATATTAACAGTATGGTACTACTACACCGACAGATACTGCCCCCTGCTGGTCGGACCCTGAAGGATCCCATAGCCAGATATTAACAGTATGGTACTACTACACCCACAACATCAGCTCCCAAACCGTGAATCTGGTATTGAACCATGTAAAATCCTCAACAGTTGCAGATCTTGTTTTCTCCGGATCTATAGTTTGCTGAACCGAAACACCTGAAGTCTCCCCTGAATGTGTGAAAAATGTCAGTTATAGCACAATAAAACAGCTGTGCTGTACATACAGTGAGATGCTCAGTATTCTGCACAAGTGACAGGAAATCCACCCGACATGTGGAAACGGAGGTGATGATGGTCTAGGATATTGGACAGGCACACAGCAGCGTATTAGACACAAAACCCAAGTGTAGAATTTTAGGAGCCTCCGTACACCAGGAGATCTAGTCCAGCAGACTAAAACAACCAGGACCACAGAAATAAACCTGGAGAGTTCCCAGCGTAAATCTGAGGATTCGGCTACAAACACCATTATACCAACATCACAATGACATCACCAAAAACTAGACAGCTGATTGTCACATTGTTTATTATGCTATAGCCCAGTTTGATATAAAGATAAATGGTACTTGAAAAAACACATGCATATAGAAACGTCAAAATAAATACAAAATGAGCATCGGTTAGTATTTGGTTGTTCTAGGGTGATGTTCACTAAAGCTTTGTAACACAGGGCACACAGACAGTTAATAGTTAGGTATGTATACGATCTTTAGATACTGGAGTATAAAACACATTTGCATCATGCATAAGAAAAATAACATAAGTTGGATGTATGTACAGTGTGTGTGTGTGTGTGTGTAACTGTCCCAGACTGTAATATTTGTTCTAGTAGTGTTATGTACACATTACAACTGGTGACAAGGAGGAATATAAACATAAAACACGATGTATAGAAATATTCGGCCTATCTTCTCCTGCCTGCTATTTAGCTGCCTGCATGTTTATACAAGCCCATGAGAAATTATACTGCTTCTCAAATATATAGTTATGCTTATCAACAAACTAAAATATATATGTGTGTGTGTCTATCTGTCTGTCTGTCTGTCTGTCTGTCTGTGTGTGAGGATGGATGACAAGTCAATATAGATAATTGCTGCATTAATGGGGGGGTCAAAACAGACAATAAATTCACCGGACCTCCACTGGGGGGCGCTGCATTATTTTGCCACTGTACCTGAAACACCCGGTTGCATGTCAATCAACTGGAGGGAGTGTGTGAGGGCCGTTGGCCTGAGAGAAGAGGGACATGAAGACTAGATACATCTACACCAGTAGCCGTTAATTATCCAGGGCACGGGATCCAGCACGGGAGGAACCAGGAAGTAAAGGCCAGAGTGTGTATTCTATCTAGGACACCTGGAGAGGCTCCAGTCAAGCTAATCAGAGAGAAGGTAGGATCCAGAGAGGCACTTCAGACAGCACGGGAGGAACCAGGAAGTAAAGGCCAGAGTGTGTAATTACCATATTGTATGCCAGAGCCCAACACACAACACCACAGCTCAACAAAACTCAGGGAGGAGTGTCATGATAGTGTGTGTTAGCAGTGCGTGTCTATAGTGTGTGTGTGTGTGTTTTTGAATGTGAGTGGGTCTATAATGTAGCTGTGTTTGAAAAGTGCATATGAAGAGTGTATATGTGAAAAGTGTGAATAGTGTCATGTTTTTTTATGTGTGGCTGTGTGTTGGTAATTTAGTGTGTTTCTACAGCCAGAGAACAGTGTCCATGTCACTGAGGAGTTCTGAACTCAGAGCTTCCTGGATGCTGGGCATTAGCTCCTCCCCATCCATTGACATACACACCCCAGGCCCCGTCTCCAGGAACGCCATTGGCTGGGCTGCTCCAGAGTCACCTATCACAACACAGAATACTATAAATAAGTTTGCAATCACAAAATAGACTACTAATTAGTAGGATGATGGGGTGTATGTTACCTGTGTCTATGAGTTAGTAGGATGATGGGGTGTATGTTACCTGTGTCTATGAGTTAGTAGGATGATGGGGTGTATGTTACATGTGTCTATGAGTTAGTAGGATGATGGGGTGTATGTTACCTGTGTCTATGAGTTAGTAGGATGATGGGGTGTATGTTACCTGTGTCTATGAGTTAGTAGGATGATGGGGTGTATGTTACCTGTGTCTATGAGTTAGTAGGATGATGGGGTGTATGTTACCTGTGTCTATGAGTTAGTAGGATGATGGGGTGTATGTTACCTGTGTCTATGAGTTAGTAGGATGATGGGGTGTATGTTACCTGTGTCTATGAGTTAGTAGGATGATGGGGTGAGTTAGTATGAGTTAGTAGGATGATGGGGTGTATGTTACATGTGTCTATGAGTTAGTAGGATGATGGGGTGTATGTTACCTGTGTCTATGAGTTAGTAGGATGATGGGGTGTATGTTACCTGTGTCTATGAGTTAGTAGGATGATGGGGTGTATGTTACCTGTGTCTATGAGTTAGTAGGATGATGGGGTGTATGTTACATGTGTCTATGAGTTAGTAGGATGATGGGGTGTATGTTACCTGTGTCTATGAGTTAGTAGGATGATGGGGTGTATGTTACCTGTGTCTATGAGTTAGTAGGATGATGGGGTGTATGTTACCTGTGTCTATGAGTTAGTAGGATGATGGGGTGTATGTTACCTGTGTCTATGAGTTAGTAGGATGATGGGGTGTATGTTACCTGTGTCTATGAGTTAGTAGGATGATGGGGTGTATGTTACCTGTGTCCATGAGTTCCACAGTATTCAGCAGGTCATCAGGAGTCCGTGTGAAGCTGCTCACACTCAGACCGCTGTCGGTGCTCTCATTACGAGAGTGGGCCCTACACACACACACACACACACACACACACACACACACACACACACACACACACACACACACACACACACACACACACACACACAGACACAGACACAGACACAGACACAGACACAGACACACACACACACATACAGACATACAGACATACAGAGACAGACACACACACACACAGACACACACGCTTAATACAGCATAAAAACAGATACAACAATTACAACCTATATCATCATGAACCTTCACACTTACCCGTTGAGGGCGGGGTCTACATGGTTCCTGGTTTTCCCATCATGCTCCAGTCCGCTCCTCACCGATACATCCTGTAAACAGACATATTCATAAACCAACATATTATATTGTGCACTGTGTTATATTGCAATATATTACAGAACATATTCATAAACCAACATATTATATTGTGCACTGTGTTATATTGCAATATATTACAGAACATATTCATAAACCAACATATTATATTCTGCACTGTGTTATATTGCAATATATTACAGAACATATTCATAAACCAACATATTATAGTCGGCACTGTGTTATATTGCTATATATTAAAGTACATAGTCATCAATTGCATTGTGTTACATTGGGTTCATTATTATAAAGACACAAAACTACATTAAGACGTTTCAGCTAGTTTCAGCCCTGACCTGTGCTCTGATTGGTCGGACAAGGTCTTGCTGTTTTCGCCTCAGCCGGTCCTTCTCTGCTTGTTGCTGTTGCCTGCGTTGGGTTACCATGCCGACTGGGTCAGAGGTCAGGGGAGAGGGCTTCACCTGGGACACAGTACTCTGGACTAGGGGGAGAGGACAGGATCAGGGATATTGTGTGTGTGTGTGTGTGTGTGTGTGGGTGGGTGTGTGTGTATATATATATATATATATATATGTAAAGTACCAGTCAAAAGTTTAGACAAACACTGATTCAAAGGTATTTCTTTGGTTTTCCACATGTTCCATCAATATGTCGTTTTCCAACTTGTAACATGTAAAGTTTTCAGTTTGTTTGGAACCTCTTAGTGACTTAATGAATTAATAAATGCTCTGAACCTTCTGTCGCTTAGTGTTTGACACTCGATCACACTACAATATACACAGTATCTTTGAATGGCTAGAGCTAGCTGTCAGGACTAACTAAGTTACCAGGCAAGAAGGACCTAAGTCATGGAGGAGAGTAATAACTCAATGGACACTGTAACAGAGTTTAAGAGTGTCTCTTTGCAGTGGTAGAGGAACCTGCCGGAACCACTCCATCAATTAGGCCATTATGGTAAAGCGGCTAGACACAGCAACTCCTAAGCAAAAGGAAGGTGACATGCGCCTGAAAGTCTCTAAGAACAAAAACATTCTCAGATGAAAGTTTTACAACAACGAAAGAATACCAAGTGCTACATCTGGCAAAAACAAGGCACCACTCATCACCTGGCTATTACCTTCCATGCAAATAAACATGGTGGTGGGAGCATCATGCTATGGGGATGCTTTACAGCGGGAAAGGAGACTGGCCAGAAATAAAGGAAGGATGAATAAAGCACAATATCTTAAGACCTATGATTGGTGTGAAGACACATCTTTCAGTGAGACAGCAACCTGAAGAGAGGCTTTGCGACAAGTCAAGGCAATGTATAAGTATGTGTGTCTTTGTGTGTGTGTGTGTGTGCACATCTACACTATCATGACAGTTAGGGTGTAGCTTCTCTGCCAGTAGTTCCTGTTTAACCAGACTCTCCTCTCGTAGTTAAATGTGCTAGTCTTGTGTTGCTGAATTGTTAATGCCAAAGTTGTGGGTTTGATTCCCACAGTGGACGAACATAGAAATAGTTTGTTAGAGAGCAAAGAAACTTGAATCTCAAAGTATACCTCTTAGCTGTCAGTTATTTCGTTAATTTAGTTGATGTCCTTTTCCAGAGTCACTGACTGTAGTGACTGCATACATTTCCGACCTAATCCGCTATGGGAACCAAGGCACTGTCTGATTAGGGTGTAGCTGCGTGGATAACCAAGTGCTGTCCGGTTAAGGAGGTGCTGTCTGGATAAGGAGGTGCTGTCTGTGTAAGGAGGTGCTGTCTGTGTAAGGAGGTCCTGTCTGGATAAGGAGGTCCTGTCTGGATAAGGAGGTGCTGTCTGTATAAGGAGGTGCTGTCTGGATAAGCAGGTGCTGTCTGGGTAAGCAGGTGCTGTCTGGGTAAGGAGGTGCTGTCTGGGTAAGGAGGTGCTGTCTGGGTAAGGAGGTGCTGTCTGGGTAAGGAGGTGCTGTCTGGATATGGAGGTGCTGTCTGGATATGGAAGTGCTGTCTAGATATGGAGGTGCTGTCTGGGTATGGAGGTGCTGTCTGGGTAAGGAGGTGCTGTCTGGGTAAGGAGGTGCTGTCTGGATATGGAAGTGCTGTCTGGATATGGAGGTGCTGTCTGGGTAAGGAGGTGCTGTCTGGATAAGGAGGTGCTGTCTGGATAAGGAGGTGCTGTCTGGATAAGGAGGTGCTGTCTGGATAAGGAGGTGCTGTCTGGATAAGGAGGTGCTGTCTGGATAAGGAGGTGCTGTCTAGAGAGGTGTTCGTACATTCCGAGAACTATGAGATATTTGGATCCTGTATGAAGACACATGAGATGTTCTAGTTGTTCTACCTAAGCGGGGGTCCAGCCAGGAGGTGGTCTTGGTGGTGTGGTTGATATAGTAAACCTCTCCTTCAGGAGTCACCGACTGTTCCCAACCCTCCGGGAGGGGACCTGGAGTCAGAAAGAGACAATTACACACACAGTCAGACACAGAGACACATAAACGCCCGCACATCTCGGACAGAGGAGAGACAGACAGAGGGTGAGGAACCTACTGCGAGGGGAGACAGAGGGAGTGAGAGACAGACAGAGGGTGAAGAACCAACAGGGAGGAGAGACAGAGGGAGTGAGAGACAGACAGAGGGTGAGGGACGAACTGGGAGGAGAGACAGAGGGAGTGAGAGACCGACAGAGGGTGAGGAACCAACTGGGAGGAGAGACAGAGGGAGTGAGAGACAGACAGAGGGTGAGGAACCAACTGGGTGGAGAGACAGAGGGAGTGAGAGACAGAGGGTGAGGAACCAACTGGGAGGAGAGACAGAGGGAGTGAGAGACAGACAGAGGGTGAGGAACCAACTGGGTGGGGAATGGGATGGCACAGATCTAGTCCAAATGTCTGACACACTCATAAAGGAGGTCATAATGACAGGCAGCATTTTGACCATCTACCTCATCCAGGACCTGTGGGTTTTATCCACCATAGGAGATTTCTGCTGTTATCAAGAATGCTCTGGTTTAGACCAGCTGGAAATCTATCTATCATTACTCACACAGTGTTTATTTACATAGCAGGCCAAAGCAATGTTCCTAGTAAGCTTACTTCATCGACCTATAGTACCAGTACTTAATCTACCCACATACTTCATCTACCCATAGCACCAATACCTCATTTACCCATAGCACCAGTACCTCATCTACCCATAGCACCAGTACCTCATCTACCCATAGTACCAATACCTCATCTACCCATAGTACCAGTACCTCATCTACCCATAGTACCAGTACCTCATCTACCCATAGTACCAATACCTCATCTACCCATAGTAACAATACCTCATCTACCCATAGTACCAGTACTTAATCTACCCATAGTACCAGTACTTCACCCAGCCATAGTACCAGTACTTAATCTACCCACATACCTCATCTACCCATAGTACCAGTACTTCATCTACCCATAGTACCAGTACTTCATCTACCCATAGTACCAGTACTTCACCCAGCCATAGTACCAGTACTTCATCTACCCACATACCTCACCTATCCATAGTACCAGAAGGTGGAGGCAGAGTGAGGGAGGAGGTGGGTGGAGACATAGAGAAGGTCCTACCTGTGCTGGGACTGGCGTTGCTCTGTGTAAGTGTGTTTGGACCAGGGTGAGCCAGGGTGTGGGTGTGTGGTGGAGGAGCGGAGAGCGGGTGGGGCGCTGCAGTGGTCTGGAGGTGAGATTGCCGTGGGTCATGCCAGGTGGTCGTCTGCTCCACGTGACTACAACACACACAGGTTAGGTTTAGGGTTACAGGTTAAAATACACCATGTGGTCGTCTGCTCCAGGTGACTACAACACACACAGGTTAGGTTTAGAGTTACAGGTTAAAATACACCATGTGGTCGTCTGCTCCACGTGACTACAACACACACAGGTTAGGTTTAGAGTTACAGGTTAAAATACACCAGGTGGTCGTCTGCTCCACGTGACTACAACACACACAGGTTAGGTTTAGGGTTACAGGTTAAAATACACCAGGTGGTCGTCTGCTCCACGTGACTACAACACACACAGGTTAGGTTTAGGGTTACAGGTTAAAATACACCAGGTGGTCGTCTGCTCCACGTGACTACAACACACACAGGTTAGGTTTAGAGTTACAGGTTAAAATACACCAGGTGGTCGTCTGCTCCACGTGACTACAACACACACAGGTTAGGTTTAGAGTTACAGGTTAAAATACACCATGTGGTCGTCTGCTCCACGTGACTACAACACACACAGGTTAGGTTTAGAGTTACAGGTTAAAATACACCATGTGGTCGTCTGCTCCACGTGACTACAACACACACAGGTTAGGTTTAGGGTTACAGGTTAAAATACACCATGTGGTCGTCTGCTCCACGTGACTACAACACACACAGGTTAGGTTTAGGGTTACAGGATAAAATACACCATGTGGTCGTCTGCTCCACGTGACTACAACACACACAGGTTAGGTTTAGGGTTACAGGATAAAATACACCATGTGGTTGTCTGCTCCACGTGACTACAACACACACAGGTTAGGTTTAGAGTTACAGGTTAAAATACACCAGGTGGTTGTCGGCTCCAGGTGACTACAACACACACAGGTTAGGTTTAGGGTTACAGGTTAAAATACACCATGTGGTTGTCTGCTCCACGTGACTACAACACACACAGGTTAGGTTTAGAGTTACAGGTTAAAATACACCAGGTGGTCGTCTGCTCCAGGTGACTACAACACACACAGGTTAGGTTTAGGGTTACAGGATAAAATACACCATGTGGTTGTCTGCTCCACGTGACTACAACACACACAGGTTAGGTTTACAGGTTAAAATACACCAGGTGGTCGTCTGCTCCACGTGACTACAACACACACAGGTTAGGTTTAGAGTTACAGGTTAAAATACACCATGTGGTCGTCTGCTCCACGTGACTACAACACACACAGGTTAGGTTTAGAGTTACAGGTTAAAATACACCAGGTGGTCGTCTGCTCCACGTGACTACAACACACACAGGTTAGGTTTAGAGTTACAGGTTAAAATACACCATGTGGTCGTCTGCTCCACGTGACTACAACACACACAGGTTAGGTTTAGGGTTACAGGTTAAAATACACCATGTGGTCGTCTGCTCCAGGTGACTACAACACACACAGGTTAGGTTTAGAGTTACAGGTTAAAATACACCAGGTGGTCGTCTGCTCCACGTGACTACAACACACACAGGTTAGGTTTAGGGTTACAGGTTAAAATACACCATGTGGTCGTCTGCTCCAGGTGACTACAACACACACAGGTTAGGTTTAGAGTTACAGGTTAAAATACACCATGTGGTCGTCTGCTCCACGTGACTACAACACACACAGGTTAGGTTTAGGGTTACAGGTTAAAATACACCATGTGGTCGTCTGCTCCAGGTGACTACAACACACACAGGTTAGGTTTAGAGTTACAGGTTAAAATACACCAGGTGGTCGTCTGCTCCACGTGACTACAACACACACAGGTTAGGTTTAGGGTTACAGGTTAAAATACACCATGTGGTCGTCTGCTCCAGGTGACTACAACACACACAGGTTAGGTTTAGAGTTACAGGTTAAAATACACCATGTGGTCGTCTGCTCCACGTGACTACAACACACACAGGTTAGGTTTAGGGTTACAGGTTAAAATACACCATGTGGTCGTCTGCTCCAGGTGACTACAACACACACAGGTTAGGTTTAGAGTTACAGGTTAAAATACACCATGTGGTCGTCTGCTCCAGGTGACTATGTGTGATTCTGTGTACCCATAAGCCTATAGCGGAATAAATGCCTGATATCAAAAAGTTTGGACTACGTTTCATGTTTTCTAATGATACCAGATTGGTGAATTCTGGCCCTGAAAGGTAAAAAAACTTTCTGGCCCTGAAAAGACACACACACATAGACATGAAATAAACACACACACAAAGAAACACCCCCAGAAAGACACACCCAGAAACAAACTCACACAAACACACACACACACACACTCTTCCCACATTGACACACCTAGAAAGAACACCCCCCCTCCCCACATAGACACATCAATTCATGGGAATACAGGAGGTTCTCGTTGGTTCCTGGTTAACCAGTCTGATTGGTGAAGTTTATTCTACCTGACTTTGATCCTAACAGGCTTCTATTGTCTGATGCTGGTTAGGGGCTGGTTCAACCTGCTGGTTAAGACACACACGCACACACACACACACACACACACACACACACACACACACACACACACACACACACACACACACACACACACACACACACACACACACACACACACACACACACACACACAGAGAAACCTACTTGAGAAAGTAGGGCTGTCCTGAGGAAGTCTTTGCCATCTCCCAGCCTGGAGGGAGGGGCATGTCGTCTGGGAGAGCCTGTGTTGCCATGGCACTAGTTGCCGGAGCGACGAGGGTGTTGATGGGAAGCGAGGCAGGAGAAGAATGGGCGCGCACGTGATGTGGTGCCAGAGACCCAACCATGTGCCCATCTGAACTGGCCTAGACACACACATACACACACACACACACACACAGTCAGCCAGCTAGTTTATCAGTAAACCAATCAGCATATCAGTCAGGCAGATATATGTATTCTATACATACACAACATACAGCATATTTTTAAACTATTTTTGCTCTCTCTAAAGGCTTATGAAAAGGTTCAGAATGTCACCTTCTATTTCTGGCCATTTGAACACAAACCCTAACATCCTAAATAAACACAAACCCTAACATCATAAATAAACACAAACCTTAACATCATAAATAAACACAAACCCTAACATCATAAATAAACACAAACCCTAACATCATAAATAAACACAAACCCTAACATCCTAAATAAACACAAACCCTAACATCATAAATAAACACAAACCCTAACATCCTAAATAAACACTAACCCTAACATCCTAAATAAACACAAACCCTAACATCATAAATAAACACAAACCCTAACATCATAAATAAACACAAACCCTAACATACTAAATGAACACAAACCCTAACATCATAAATAAACACTAACCCTAACATCCTAAATAAACACAAACCCTAACATCATAAATAAACACAAACCCTAACATCCTAAATAAACACAAACCCTAACATCATAAATAAACACAAACCCTAACATCATAAATAAACACAAACCCTAACATCATAAATAAACACAAACCCTAACATCCTAAATAAACACAAACCCTAACATCATAAATAAACACAAACCCTAACATCCTAAATAAACACAAACCCTAACATCATAAATAAACACAAACCCTAACATACTAAATTAACACAAACCCTAACATCATAAATAAACACTAAACCTAACATCCTAAATAAACACAAACCCTAACATCATAAATAAACACAAACCCTAACATCATAAATAAACACAAACCCTAACATCATAAATAAACACAAACCCTAACATCCTAAATAAACACAAACCCTAACATCATAAATAAACACATCCCTAACATCATAAATAAACACAAACCCTAACATCATAAATAAACACAAACCCTAACATCATAAATAAACACAAACCCTAACATCATAAATAAACACAAACCCTAACATCCTAAATAAACACAAACCCTAACATCATAAATAAACACAAACCCTAACATCCTAAATAAACACAAACCCTAACATCATAAATAAACACAAACCCTAACATCCTAAATAAACACAAACCCTAACATCATAAATAAACACAAACCCTAACATCATAAATAAACACAAACCCTAACATACTAAATAAACACAAACCCTAACATCATAAATAAACACAAACCCTAACATCATAAATAAACACAAACCCTAACATCATAAATAAACACTAACCCTAACATCATAAATAAACACAAACCCTAACATCCTAAATAAACACAAACCCTAACATCATAAATAAACACAAACCCTAACATCATAAATAAACACAAACCCTAACATCATAAATAAACACTAACCCTAAATAACCCTTTCATGGTGGAGGTAGTGTCAGGGTGGAAAATGAGCCATTGTTTATTATGCCTCATATCAATCCTTTAAGCATATTTTCATATTGTTTGAGTGTACAGCAAAGTAACAGAATTTTGACTTTACTGTCCCAGTACTTATGGATGGCACTGAAGTTCTGTGTGTGTGTGTGTGTGTGTGTGTGTGTGTGTGTGTGTGTGTGTGTGTGTACTGTTCAGAACCTGTTGCTTATAAACATGATCGACTGGTCGCACTTGTCGTTCCTGACATGCAGGAGTAGAGAGAAACAGTCAGCCAGTCTGACATGCAGGAGCAGGGGGAAACAGTCAGTCAGTCTGACATACAGGAGTAGAGAAACAGTCAGTCAGTCATGCTGGAGTACAGATAGAAACAGTCAGTCTGCCATGCAAGAGTACAGAAAGAAACAGTCAGTCTGTTGTGCAGGAGCACAGAGAAACAGTCAGCCCATCAGCCATGCAAGAGTTCAGAGAAACAGTCAGTCATGTAGGAGCACGGAGAAACAGTCAGTCTGTTGTGCAGGAGTACAGAGAAACAGTCAGTCTGTTGTGCAGGAGTACAGAGAAACAGTCAGCCCATCAGCCATGCAAGAGTTCAGAGAAACAGTCAGTCTGTTGTGCAGGAGTACAGAGAAACAGTCAGTCTGTTGTGCAGGAGTACAGAGAAACAGCCAGTCTGTTGTGCAGGAGTACAGAGAAACAGTCAGCCCATCAGCCATGCAAGAGTTCAGAGAAACAGTCAGTCATGTAGGAGTACAGAGAAACAGTCAGTTGTAGCATGGATAAATAATAGTGGGCTCGCACCGACCATTTGCACAAGCAAGTAAAGCACCTCTCGATCACCATACAAAGAGGTGATGCAGCTGGTCTAGATGCTGTCACTGGTCTAGATGCTGTCACTGGTCTAGATGCTGTCACTGGTCTAGATGCTGTCACTGGTCTAGATGCTGTCACTGGTCTAGATGCTGTCACTGGTGCAGCTGTAGAACATTTGGGTTGTGGGGGCTTACCTATCTGGAGTGTGATCGGGGGTCGGGTTGGGGGGCTTACCTTTCTGGAGTGTGATCGGGGGTCGGGTTGGGGGGGGCTTACCTGTCTGGAGTGTGATCGGGGGTCGGGTTGGGGGGCTTACCTGTCTGGAGTGTGATCGGGGGTCGGGTTGTCTGAAGAAAGAGTCGGGTAGTTTTCTCATCCTCATGGGCAGAGAGGAGGGGGGCAGGGTGGAGGTTTTGGGGTTCATCACAGCGTTGAACAAGGCCTCCAGGTCCGTCTGCGAGTCCCCGCGAACGTGCACGACCTGCTGCCCCACAAGAGGCGCGCCCTGACCCTGACGCGCGTCCATGTTTCAGAGTTGATACCTCCAATCAAAACACCCGATAAGTTTATTATGATCCCTTAATCCACAAGATTAAAAACTAGGATTCGGTATTCGTTGCACTTTGTTTTGGTAGAAGTTAATGTGTAAAGTTCTTGAAGTCTTTGGTGAAGTTAGTTGGTATAAATCTGGCAAACAAGATAAAACGTCATCAACTAGGTCAATAGTAGCTATTTATGATTGAATCTGAGGTTTGTTGTCAAACTTCTCCGCGCATAAAACAGGCATCCAGACAGACAGACAGACATACAGACGGGCCGTCCCACATACCTCAGACAGAGGAGCTGCACAGAACTGTTTTTCTACAATAAGTTTTTCTTTAACTGCTAAACGCAAAAAAAACAACGTTTCCCACCACTCCCAAGTGTTATTTCTCCATAAGGTCCGACATTATGTCCGCTACATCGTTTAATTTGGTGTTAAAAAGCGTTTGCGTCGTAATAAACCTCAGTTTTCCAAAGTTGTTCCAAAGTGTCGATGGGAGGGGCTAGTCCGCAACCAGGAGTGTCACGTGACCACTGAGATGCGGGGCTACCAACGAGAGGCGGGGCTACGGCCTGTTAAAGCCGCTGCTGTCCTGAGCTGGATTAGAGAGCAAGGGAGTCACAATATAATGGTTTATTACAATAGATATTTGATTATTAATGCCCCCCCCTCCAAAACAAAATCGAATGGTGATGTGGGTGGCCAATATATGTATTTGTGGAAAAAAGAGCTGAATTAGGCAGCCTATGTAACCAACTGTCCTTACATTATGTCCATTTAGGCTGCTGGATACAGTAAAACATTTATTGGTAAAAAGACACCTCACCTTATTTCCTGTTGTCTTTAATACATGTTCACGTTTGTATTGACAGCTCACCTTATTTCCTGTTGTCTTTAATACATGTTCATGTTTCTATTGACAGCTCACCTCATTTCCTGTTGTCTTTAATACATGTTCATGTTTGTATTGACAGCTCACCTTATTTCCTGTTGTCTTTCAGCAGCTCTTCATATCTTAATGTATTAACATATGCACATTTGACAGAAACACAACTTATTGGAAAGAATGCCAAGGATTGTTGAAAGTACAAACATGTTTAATTGATCAACAGAATTGGATGAAGGCCATCAGTAATCCAGCTGGTATATTTTACCTACTGATGTCACCACCCTCTAGTGGTGACAGTCACATCTCCATAAAGGAGCTTGTTCCCGCACACTAAGTACGAATCTGTGACATAGGAACAGTGTGTATATGTGTGTTACAGACTGTGTGTAACACACAGATCTGTTTACAGTGTGTATGTGTATGTAGGGTGTATGTTACAGCGTGTGTAACAGGGTGTATGTTACAGCGTGTGTAACAGGGTGTATGTTACAGCGTGTGTAACAGTGTGTATGGTACAGAGTGTGTAACAGGGTGTATGTTACAGCGTGTGTAACAGTGTGTATGGTACAGAGTGTGTAACAGGGTGTATGTTACAGGGTGAATGATCCTACTCCATAACAGTGGTAGAACACACAGACATGTTACAGAGAGTGTGTGTGTGTAACAGGGTGTATGTTACAGTGTGTGTGTGTGTGTGTGTGTGTGTGTGTGTAACAGTGTGTTTATTACAGGGTGAACGATCCTACTCCATAACAGTGGTAGAACACAAAGACATGCCGTCTGAATGGATCCACTATGAGGTAGCAGAACGTCTGATCATCGCTGTCCCTGGATGGGTAACACACACCAGATGCATCCTGCACACACACACACACACACACGCACACACACACACACACACAACGTGTTATATCGTTAAATAGGTAAACATGCTAACAAATGTAGCCTTTAATGGTTAATGTTGATTAGATCAGAGCAGCATGCTGGGAAATGTGAAAGGAAAGATTCTGTTACAGATCAACGAACAGACAAGAGGGACATGTTACAACCAGCCTATTCCACACATCAAGCCCATACACTTCTTATACAAAGACTCTTATTCTCTAAAGATCACAGAAAACACACATCCACAGACAATCATTCAGCTTTGATTGGCACCAGATGTCTGGTAGCGCTGTGTTGTGACAAATATAAATATAAGATCAATAGTGACAAGTTTTGACTATAAATGTAAAAATATACATAATTAGCCCCAAAAAGCAGGCAACAATAACAGCAGTCGCGATAATATAACAATAACAGCAGTCACGATAATATAACTATAACAGCAGTCTCGATAATATAACTATAACAGCAGTCTCGATAATATAACTATAACAGCGGTCTCGATAATATAACTATAACAGCAGTCTCGATAATATAACTATAACAGCGGTCTCGATAATATAACTATAACAGCAGTCACAATAACATAATAATAACTGCAGTTTGTTACCTGAGCAGAGACTTTGATGACTGTGGAGACCACACTGATCTGCTTAGTCTCTGGATCCTTCTGAACACTGTAATGAAACAAGACACTTATTAAACTGACACACTAGACCGTGGTGTAATGTACATACCTAAGATCGTCTAGTACCTGAAAACGCCTCTCTAGATGGTTATAGTACATGAACACGTCTCTATAGATGGTTCTAATACCTGACCAGGTCTCTATAGATGCTTCTAGTACCTGACCAGGTCTCTATAGATGCTTCTAGTACCTGACCAGGTCTTTATAGATGCTTCTAGTACCTGACCAGGTCTTTATAGATGGTTCTAATACCTGACCAGGTCTTTATAGATGCTTCTAATACCTGACCAGGTCCATATAGATGCTTCTAGTACCTGACCAGGTCTCTATAGATGCTTCTAGTACCTGACCAGGTCTTTATAGATGCTTCTAGTACCTGACCAGGTCTTTATAGATGGTTCTAATACCTGACCAGGTCCATATAGATGGTTCTAATACCTGACCAGGTCTTTATAGATGCTTCTAATACCTGACCAGGTCCATATAGATGCTTCTAGTACCTGACCAGGTCTCTATAGATGCTTCTAGTACCTGGCCAGGTCTCTATAGATGCTTCTAGTACCTGACCAGGTCTCTATAGATGCTTCTAGTACCTGGCCAGGTCTCTATAGATGCTTCTAGTACCTGACCAGGTCTCTATAGATGCTTCTAGTACCTGACCAGGTCTTTATAGATGCTTCTAGTACCTGACCAGGTCTCTATAGATGCTTCTAGTACCTGACCAGGTCTCTATAGATGCTTCTAGTACCTGACCAGGTCTCTATAGATGCTTCTAATACCTGACCAGGTCCATATAGATGCCTCTAGTACCTGACCAGGTCTCTATAGATGCTTCTAGTACCTGGCCAGGTCTCTATAGATGCTTCTAGTACCTGACCAGGTCTCTATAGATGCTTCTAGTACCTGGCCAGGTCTCTATAGATGCTTCTAGTACCTGACCAGGTCTCTATAGATGCTTCTAGTACCTGACCAGGTCTCTATAGATGCTTCTAGTACCTGGCCAGGTCTCTATAGATGCTTCTAGTACCTGACCAGGTCTCTATAGATGCTTCTAGTACCTGGCCAGGTCTCTATAGATGCTTCTAGTACCTGACCAGGTCTCTATAGATGCTTCTAGTAGTCTCCAGGTAGGGGCTGATGGTATCTTCATACTGACACAACTCTCCTCCCAGAGTCAGATGTTTGAAGAGACAGAACAGGAACTCTCTCCGTTCATCCGGTTTTATCACTCCATACTCCTCACTGTCCTCTTCCTGCAGCATCTACACACACACACACACACACACACACACACACACACACACACACACACACACACACACACACACACACACACACACACACACACACACACACACACACACACACACACACACACACACACACACACACACACACACACAGCATGTAACAGCCTTGTAAAGGTTCAGTTATAAAGGTGAACAAGCGCTGCATATTACCTGTCTCAGTAGGTCGTAGTCTGTGTGTGTGCTGTGCAGACACTTGATGATGTGTCCTGACTGTCTGATGATTCCACTGGAGGAGAGCGAGTCAAACATCTCCATACTCACCTTGGTGCAAGGTACTACCTCTGATTCAACACACACTACATCACTGTCTGGGACAAACACACACACACACACTTCAAATTACATAATACCTCACTGTCTGGGTCACACACACTTCAAATTAAACACTACATCACTGTAGAGGACACACACACTTCAAATTACACACTACCTCACTGTAGAGGACACACACATACCTGAAATGACACACTACCTCACAGTCTGAGACACACACCTGAAATGACACACTACCCCAGACACCCACACACAACTTAATACACACACACCAACTTACAAACAAAACACACAGCTAAATCCACACGTTTACTGTCAAGGACACACATAAAAACACACACCACAAACACAACACACACAGGGTGTGACATAGAGTGGCGTGTTTAAGCCACTTTCCTGTGACACAGAGTCCACATTGATATTCAACGACCATGACAAAAAGGTGGCAGTCGGATGACAGAAATAACATTGGGATGACATAGAGCTGACATAGAGCTGACACAGAGGTGACATAGAGCTGACACAGAGGTGACATGACATACCTATCGGAATCCATGCTCCTGCCTCTATCTTCCGGAGATTAGCTAACACACAGGGGTCTCTGAAGAAACTCTGACACACACACACACACACACACACACACACACAGTTACCATCGGTGCTTTACAGTATCGAGGGCCTGGAAATGTGTGGGCTTACATGCATAACTCACGAGTGCAAAATCATGGCAGTTGTAGGGGAAGAAGTTCTGGTCAAAGCTGTAGGCCTGGGCTGATAGCCGGCCCAGCATGGACCTAACAGACACACACAAACCCACACACACACATTGTGGCATGTCAATGTGTATAGCTAGGACTTAGCTTGCTAACTGTAACTAAAAGGTTCCAGGTTAACTAACTACTCCTATGCTTCTATGTACAGTTTGCTGAGAAATTTGGACTAAGAATGAGGAGCCTTTCTTTCTTACTCAGGATCAATTGATTTCCCCCTTCAGTTTAAATGGAGATATCTACACCAAGAACTGCCATCTACTGTACTGGGACTGTAACTACAGTAGCTGTACTATAACTACATACAGTAGCTATACTATAACTACATACAGTAGCTGTACTATAACTACATACAGTATCTGTACTATAACTACAGTAGCTGTACTATAACTACATACAGTAGCTGTACTATAACTACATACAGTAGCTGTACTATAACTACATACAGTAGCTGTACTATAACTACATACAGTAGCTGTACTATAACTACAGTAGCTGTACTATAACTACATACAGTAGCTGTACTATAACTACATACAGTAGCTGTACTATAACTACATACAGTAGCTGTACTATAACTACATACAGTAGCTGTACTATAACTACATACAGTAGCTGTACTATAACTACATACAGTAGCTGTACTATAACTACATACAGTAGCTGTACTGTAACTACTTTAATTTAACTACTTACATGACCTGTAATTTAACAACACTGCACCTTCGCGAATCGCTAGTTATTTTGGTTAGCCATGTTCTTTACTTAGACTGCTAAAGTTAGCTAACATGTTAACCTTTTAGTACCTATGTTTTTAGCTCCCTATAAACTTTGATATAACGTTACCATTTCATAAGGAGTTGCAACGTGCTTCTGTCCTGAAGGAAAGAAAACGTTTTTTGTGGTAGTAGGTTGAAGGAGTAGGCGCTCCTCTCTGCTGCCATGACGACGTAAAGAAGTTTACTGTTTACGTGTCACCATAGCGACCGACTCGCGCTTCTCACTCACAACCCCCGCCCCGCCCCTACGACCCGACTACGTCACTGGTAACTCTACCTCTACATGCTTGTCATATCTCGTTTTTTTCTGAATTATGTCGTAGTATTTCGTACACACGTGACATCATGAATTAATATTGGATTGATAATAGGCTAATTATATTACAATGAAGTAAGGTTAAATTAGCTATGGGATTCCCTATTCAGCTATCCATTCTGGAGATACAATACTGGAGATACTGTACTGGAGATACTATACTGGAGATACTGTACTGGAGACACTGTACTGGATATACTGAACTAGAGATATGCTGAGAACATTGGTACTGGAGAGGGCACACACACACACACACACACACACACACACACACACACACACACACACACACACACACACACACACACACACACACACACACACACACACACACACACACACACACACACACACACACACACACACACACACACACACACACACACACAGAGAGAGAGAGTAGGCAGGTATTATATGTCGTGTGTAAAAGAATCCAGATGTGGAAATTTCCAGGCGCCATGCCCCACACATTTGTTTTGAATATCCAGGGGCATAAACACAGACTTAGACACATACACACACACACACACACACACACACACACACACACACACACACACAAACACACACATGTACACACCCACACACACCAACATGCACATATACACACACCGATATTATAATCCACAGAAGAGTACTGTCGTTTAGCCAGAAATACGCCAGACGGTTGAAAACACTGATCTGAGATCTCTGTTAGACAGACAGGGAATCACAGCATTTAAGCTTATGTAAACTAGCTAATACACACACTCACACACACACACACACATTCCACCTGGCTATGATGTCTCCAGACATCTGCTTTTCACATTACAGACCGGATGCTGTCCCAGCTAGCGTGGTTGGTTCCCAGGAATGTGTGGGAATGTCTGTTTTCGGTTTCACATTGGTTGTAGGAATGAATTTATATATTCTTTTATTAAAAATACTTTCAGTAATTAGGACTTTGCATATAACATATCCGTGTATTATTTATACGTTGTAAATAACATTCTCCCTATATCAAAACCCTAAACATGTCCTGTATATGTTTACATTCTGTAGATGTATTGACAATCACACAAAATGTTGTTATTCCTTAATGTTGTTGGCAAAATTTAATTTATTTCCTAAAACATTATGTAAATTGTACAAAGATTGTAAACATGTTGAAGTAGAATGGTAAGGTAAAGTGTTGACATTTTAAGAATCATTCTATTAATAAAACTAAAATAAATTATGTCTCTGTCTCAAGTTCCTTATATGTGCTTATAATGTTTTCAAGCCGAGCAAACATCTGACGCTATTCCCAGAACGTTGTGAGACGGTGAAATGCAAACGGTTCCTACAACGTTCTGTGTTTGCTAGATTTGTCACAGCTGTTAGAATACCCTACACACATACAGCCAATGGAGGGAGAGAAGGGAGTGATAGAGGGGTGAGAGGGAGGGTAGAGGGTAGGGAGGGAGAGAAGGGAGGGATAGAGGGAGGGAGAGGAGGAAGGGGTCGGAAGGGAGGGATAGAGAGTAGGGAAGTGAGGGAGAGAAAGGTGAATGGAGAGAGAGAAACGAGGAAGGAGAGCTAGAAATAGAGACAGGGCAGACGTTACATGAAAGAAAAGTCTATAGACTAAGACCGAATTGAAAGAGGGAGGGTGGAGGAATAAAAAGAACCAGAGAGATGAGAGAGTGAGAGAGTGATGAGAATGGGGCAGAAACATTTGAGTAATAAAGGACAGTGAGTAGAGACAGAGAAAAGGGGAACAGGATAGATGTATGAAAGACGATTCCTGTTAAGCTGGGTTCTGAATGCTGATTCAGCTGTTTACCATTGGGGGAGTGGATAATATTCTGGTCCTCGTTGGAGAAGAAACACAATACGGAGAGCACACAGACAGAGAACCCAGACTACAAAAAGACAGAGAACCCAGACTACAAAAAGACAGAGAACCCAGACTTTACACAGACAGAGAACCCAGACTTTACAGAGACTAACAGATAGAGAACCCAGACTTTACACAGACTAACAGACAGAGGGAACTTCTCCAGACCCTAAAGCTGTAGAAACACAATGTGGCTGTTAGCTGTTCTCACTTTGCTGCTGGCTCCTTACCTTCCACAGTCCATCAACATTTCAGAGGTGGGTACTCAGCTATTTTAACTCTTTATTTATCGTCAAGTTGTAAGTTGTTTCTCCATGTTATAATTCTCGTATCATCAAGTTTGGCTGGTTCATCTATTCTGGGGAGACAGAGGTAGGGTACTGCTGGTTAAGATTGGAGGTTAATCTATTCTGGGGAGACAGAGGTAGAGTACTGATGGTTGAGATTGGAGGTTCATCTATTCTGGGGAGACAGAGGTAGAGTACTGATGGTTGAGATTGGAGGTTCATCTATTCTGAGGAGACAGAGGTAGAGTTCTGATGGTTAAGATTGGGGGTTCAAGGTCCGTGATTCTGTCTATGTTCTGATTGGTCAGGACCCAGGAGGAAGCAGCAATGCTCTGAACCATTCTGAGACGTTGGCTGAGGGTTTCCCAGAATCCTCTGCGAGGAGCCATAACCACCGGGGGGCGGGGCAGGGCCCGGAGGCATGTACCATACCCTGTGATGTCACCGCCAAGATGCTAAGAGAGGAGAAACACTCAATGTGTGGTAAGCACATCATCAGTGCCATTTTGTTTTATCACCCGTCGTATTTTAATCCATGTTTGATTTGGGTCTAACATGTGATTGGATTTGGCCATGCAGGTATGTGCCACCATTATTCATCTGAATCATGCGAAGCAGGCAATATATGTCACAGTTTCGTTAGTGCTGGAAGGACACAGGTGGAGGCACTACTCACTTTTATTTAAACTCTTTAAATAAGAGTAGAGGAGCAGCAACATAACACAGCAAATAATGAACGACACCCAAACCCAGAAACAGGTGGAGCTTACATACACATGATACAAATGAGCAGCAGGTGAGAATGATAAAGAAACAAGCTTTATTACCAAACACTGAGTTCAGAGGCCTCCCCGGGAATCATCACCTTAACGTGGTGGAGAGGTTTGTGTGCCCCTATGAACCTGAGGGCTGGGTTGTCTGGAGCTTCATGCTCCTGGTAGGGTTTCCCAAGGCAAAGTGGTCTCAGGCGAGGGGCCAGACTAAGAATGGGTCACCAAGACCCCATGAAAGATCGAGGAAAAAGGAGCGAGACCCTGCCTGGAAGAAGCCCAGGGCCCTCGTCTGGAGCCAGGCCCAGACGGCGGGCTCGAAAGCGAGCGCCTGGTGGCCGGGTTTGCCACGGAGCCCGGCCGGGCACAGCCCGAACGAGATACGTGGCATCTCTCTCCTCTCCATCCTGTGGGCCCACCACTCACAGGAACAACCGCAGGGGTCGGGTGCGCTGTCATATGGGTGGCAGTGAAGGTGGGGGGTCTCGACGGATCAGACCCGGGCGGCAGAAGCTTGCTTTGGGGACGTGGAACGTCACCTCACTGGGGGGGAAGGAGCCAGAACTTGTGCGTGAGGTGGAGCGATACCAGTTGGATCTGGTGGGACTTACCTCTACGCACAACCGTGGCTCTGGAACCTTACTCCTGGATAGGGGTTGGACTCTGTTCTTCTCTGGAGTTGCCCAGGGTGAGAGGCGGCGGGCTGGTGTGGGGATACTCACGAGCCCACGTCTGAGCACGGTGGTGTTGGAGTTCCCGGTGGATGAGAGGTTTGCCTCCCTACGCCTAAGGGTGGTGGGGGAAAACTCTGACTGTTGTTTGTGCTTATGCACCAAACAGCAGTTCGGAGTATTCAGCCTTCTTGGAGACCCTGAAGGGAGTCCTATATAGGGCTCCAGTAGGGGACTCCATCATTCTGCTGGGTGACTTCAACGCACATGTGGGCAACGATGGAGACACCTGGAGAGGCGTGATTGGGAGGAACGGCCTCCCTGATCTAAACCCGAGCGGTCGTTTGTTATTGGACTTCTGTGCTAGTCATGGATTGTCTATAACAAACACCATGTTCGAACATAAGGAGGCGCATAAGTGTACATGGTAACAGAGCACCCTGGGCCGAAGGTCAATGATCGATTTTGTAATCGTATCGGCTGATCTAAGGCCGCATGTTTTGGACACTCGGGTGAAGAGAGGGGCAGAGCTGTCAACTGATCACCATCTGGTAGTGAGTTGGATCAGAGGGTGGGGAAAGACTTTGGACAGACCAGGTAAGCCCAAACGGGTAGTGCGGGTGAACTGGGAACGTCTGGAGGAGGCCCCTGTCCGAAAGATCTTTAACTCACACCTCCGGCGGAGCTTTTCAGGCATCCCTGTGGAGGTTGGGGGCATTGAACCTGAGTGGGCAATGTTCAAAGCTTCTATTGCTGAAGCTGCGGCGGTGAGCTGTGGTCTCAAGGTCCTAGGTGCCTCAAGGGGTGGTAACCCTAGAACACCGTGGTGGACCACGGTGGTCAGGGAAGCTGTCGGACTGAAGAAGGAGGCCTTCAGGGATATGCTAGCCCTGGGGACTCCGGAGGCAGTTGCAGGGTACCGACAGGCTCGAAGGGCTGCAGCCGCTGCCGTGTCAGAGGCAAAGCAGCGGGTGTGGGAGAAGTTTGGAGAAGCTATGGAGAAGGACTTTCGGTCGGCACCAAAATGCTTCTGGAAAACCGTTCGGCACCTCAGAAGGGGAAAACGGGGAACCATCCAAGCTGTGTACAGTAAGGATGGGACACTGTTGACCTCAACTGATGATGTGATCGGGCGCTGGAAAGAGCATTTTGAGGAGCTCCTGAATCCGACCTACACGCCCTCTAGTACAGAGGCAGAGCTGGAGGCTGATAGAGGGTCATCGTCAGTTTCCCTGGGGGAAGTCGCTGAGGTAGTCAAACAACTCCACAGTGGCAAAGCCCCAGGGACTGATGAGATTCGTCCAGAAATGCTAAAAGCTTTGGGTGGGGAAGGGCTGTCTTGGTTGACACGCCTCTTCAACATTGCATGGAAGTCTGGGACAGTGCCAGAGGAGTGGCAGACCGGGGTGGTGGTTCCCCTCTTTAAAAAGGGGACCAGAGAGTGTGTGCCAATTACAGAGGTATCACACTCCTCAGCCTCCTGGTAAAGTGTACTCCAAAGTGCTGGAAAGGAGGGTTCGGCCAATAGTCGAACCTCAGATTGAAGAGGAACAATGCGGTTTTCGTCCTGGCCGGGAACCACGGACCAGCTCTTTACTCTCGCAAGGATCCTGGAGGGGGCCTGGGAGTATGCCCATCCAGTCTACATGTGTTTTGTGGATCTGGAGAAGGCGTATGACCGGGTACCCCGGGATCTTTTGTGGGAGGTGCTGCGGGAGTATGGGGTGAGGGGGTCTCTTCTCAGGGCCATCCAATCTCTGTACGCTCAAAGCATGAGCTGTGTCCGTGTCCTCGGCAGTAAGTCGGATTCGTTCCAGGTGGGGGTTGGCCTCCGCCAGGGCTGCGCTTTGTCACCAATCCTGTTTGTAATATTCATGGACAGGATATCAAGGCGTAGTCATGGGGGAGGGGTTCCCGTTCGGTGGGCTGATGGTCACATCACTGCTTTTTGCGGATGATGTGGTCCTGATGGCCTCATCGGTCGGTGACCTTCAGCACTCACTGGATCGGTTCGCAGCCGAGTGTGAAGCGGCTGGGATGAGGGTTAGCACCTCTAAATCTGAGGCCATGACTCTCAGCAGGAAACCGGTGGAGTGCCTACTCCGGGTAGGGAATGAGTCCTTACTCCAAGTGAAGGAGTTCAAGTACCTCGGGGTCTTGTTCGCGAGTGAGGGAACAATGGAGCGGGAGATTGGTCGGAGGATCGGAGCAGCGGGGGCGGTGTTGCATTCGCTTCACCGCACCGTTGTGACGAAAAGAGAGCTGAGCCGAAAGGCAAAGCTCTCGATCTACCGGTCAATCTTTGTTCCTACCCTCACCTATGGTCATGAAAGCTGGGTCATGACCGAAAGAACTAGATCGCGGGTACAAGCGGCCGAAATGGGTTTTCTCAGAAAGGTGGCTGGCCTCTCCCTTAGGGATAGGGTGAGAAGCTCAGTCATCCGAGAGGAACTCGGAGTAGAGCCGCTGCTCCTTTGCATAGAAAGGAGCCAGTTGAGGTGGTTCGGGCATCTTGTACGAATGCCACCTGGGCGCCTCCCTAGAGAGGTGTTCCAGGCACGTCCAGCTGGGAGGAGACCTCGGGGAAGACCCAGGACTAGGTGGAGAGATTATATCTCCACACTGGCCTGGGAACGCCTCGGGATTCCCCAGTCAGAGCTGGCTAATGTTGCCCGGGAAAGGGAAGTTTGGGGTCCCCTGCTAGAGCTGCTACCCCCGCGACCCGACCCCGGATAAGCGGTTGAAGATGAGATGAGATGAGAGAGATGTTATACAGATCGGAAGCGATTAGGGAAGCGAGAAACGCCCAAAAACATATTGAGGCTACACTAATGGTATCAGATTTAAAATAAAACCATCTCCCATCCCTAATATGGGATTCCACAAATGACACATATCAAATATATTGTAGAAACACAAATATACTGTAAACTAAAACTAAAACAAATATGTAATTATTCATTTCTACTTACTGGTGCCATTTACTGGTCCCTTATTCGGACGGATGGTTATAATACGACAAGAGAAAATATATAATGTTGCATGGAGAAAATGTGAAATAGTTATAATAGTAGAGTTATTAAGTGTTTGGACTGGGGAATGCCCGCTGGCAGTTGAGCGCGTTCATGAGACAGACAGTGTGCCACCGCGAGCGCGCGCTGTCAGGAGTTACATGGTCATTCTAGATAATTATTCAGTTATATGGTAATTCCAGATAATGAACCTATTTTTATATTTTCAGATTTTAAACCTGGTAATATAAATGTTAAAACTATTAATAGGAATAAGAAATGACCAAAACTATGTAAGCTAAAAAGTATTGCATCAATCATGTTGTTCCAACAACCATAAAAATGCTTTCAGGCTTGGGTTAACAAAATTTTATTTATTAGAGGGTTATTAAAAATAATCATCTTCAACACGCATGTAAAACCAAAAATCTAATTAGGATAAAGTGCCTTTCGCAAAGACACTAAACAAATATATCAACTTAGGGTAAATAACATTTACTACACCATTAGAAAACCCCGGTTCTAAGACTACCGTCAGATTCCCCTAACAGCCTTATTTCATAATTCACACGCTTGTCTTCTGGATCCGAGATGTCTAGAAGCGACAGTTGTACGCTCTGTGTTTGAGCACCGCACGGCAGCAGGAACTATACCTGACTGCAGGATGGTAACATGCTGCAAAATGAGCGTAAATATGTTAACTAATTATGCACATTTCAAAACCCCAAAATGATAACTTAAAATGTTAAAATTCTGAACGTAACAAAAATAAAACGCATTTAACACAAAACGCTGATTGATAAATAAAGCAGTCTACGCTACAACCTTATCTATAACTGACTAGCTCCACGTCGGATCCTTAAACGTATCTATAAAGGATTGTGGTGTTTTTTGTATTCTGTAACTAGCAAACTATACAATATTAGATTTGATTAAAGAGAACCTAAAGTGAACGCGTTAAATATCCATAAATAAATATATATATAAAGGTTGTATTTTGGTAGCACTTACCCGCATAATGTCGATGCATGTGTTGTCCTCCATCATAAATGCATGCGCATATTAAAAACATCTGTCCAATGGCAAACTTCAGTGGGGGTAACCTGACATAAGGTTACGCCCATGCCAGGTTACGCCCCCGACAAGCTCTGCAAATATACCCTACTCCATTCATCTAACAAAGTGAAAGTAAACTGGTCAAGTGTAACTTCTGTTTTAAGAAGCTGTGGATAGGGTTACTGTTGGTGTAAAAGACTAAAGGTAAGATAACTAATCATCACTCTATTTTAAGTTGTCAAGTCTTTGTGAGTTAAGTGCGTGTTAAGTGCGTCAACTATACAGATCTGTTAGTGGTTAATTAATAACAAACTTTATTAATTTGCCATACCGAGTAAGGATGGGCAGTCCGAACGTTTCTTTTTGAAGGATCCTCACGTACATTTCAATCGCCGTGCTTTTTTGTAACCGATTACGGTTAACAATCTTCTGCGAAACGTCAGATTTTTTTTTACTGTAGAAACAAATTAAAAAGCATTTGTTATACAGATCGGAAGCGATTAGGGAAGCGAGAAACGCCCAAAAACATATTGAGGCTACACTAATGGTATCAGATTTAAAATAAAACCATCTCCCATCCCTAATATGGGATTCCACAAATGACACATATCAAATATATTGTAGAAACACAAATATACTGTAAACTAAAACAAATATGTAATTATTCATTTCTATTTACTGGTGCCATTTACTGGTCCCTTATTCGGACGGATGGTTATAGTACGACAAGAGAAAATATATAATGTTGCATGGAGAAAATGTGAAATAGTTATAATAGTAGAGTTATTAAGTGTTTGGACTGGGGAATGCCCGCTGGCAGTTGAGCGCGTTCATGAGACAGACAGTGTGCCACCGCGAGCGCGCGCTGTCAGGAGTTACATGGTCATTCTAGATAATTATTCAGTTATATGGTAATTCCAGATAATGAACCTATTTTTTTATTTTCAGATTCTCAACCTGGTAATATAAATGTTAAAACTATTAATAGGAATAAGAAATGACCAAAACTATGTAAGCTAAAAAGTATTGCATCAATCATGTTGTTCCAACAACCCAAATGAAGCTTTTTTACAGTGTAGGATTGTCCAGTGTAGGATGTTGAATCTCTGAACTGAATATCTATTTAGCATGCTAATTAAATAATTATGATCTAACGTAATAGTCAAAAATAGCAATAAGAGTCAAACTGCGGACAGTATGCAGCTTTTGAGAACTTCCATTATTTGTATTATCTTGTGATGAAATACAAGCAACATTTTAGCAAATACTATTCGTTGATTGTTTTGCCATCTTATAGAATACAATCTTAATGTACTTTCCAGAATCTGGCTTGTTCGCAGAATAATAATAGACCCAATGCATCGATAGAAGTGTTCACTGTTGTTTATTCAAAAAAGAAAGTACCTGTATTTTTCTAGATGTACAACCCTTCTTTCAATCTCTCTGTTTTCTTGTTCTTTCCAAATGTCTTTGTGATTCGCTTAATGTCTTTCACAGAGTAAACGCAACAACGTATCTGACTTGCAACACACACACAGCCCCAACTGTGCTCACTCAAGGTGATTTTATTCATTAAACAACCAATCACAAATGTACACACCCCCATTATTCATCACGTGCCATTTCATTCATTTCATACATAAATATCAATCAATAAACAAAAACATAATGCACATGGAGAGCACACGGTTAACAGTCTTCCACAGCATATTTATATTTGACCAAAACCCAGCACATCCTACTTTCCAAACCATTATGTGGACGTCTTCAAATCGTTAATGTGTATTCTATAGTATCCCTTTTGGGTTCTTGGCTCCACACACATCAGGTTGTGTGGTTTGGTATAGTGTCCTCTCTGGTTCTTGGCTCCACACACATCAGGTTGTGTGGTTTGGTATAGTGTCTTCTCTGGTTTTTGGCTCCACACACATCAGGTTGTGTGGTTTGGTATAGTATCCCTTCTGGTTTTTGGCTCCACACACATCAGGTTGTGTGGTTTGGTATAGTGTCCTCTCTGGTTCTTGGCTCCACACACATCAGGTTGTGTGGTTTGGTATAGTGTTCCCTCTGGTTCTTGGCTCCACACACATCAGGTTGTGTGGTTTGGTATAGTGTTCCCTCTGGTTCTTGGCTCCACACACATCAGGTTGTGTGGTTTGGTATAGTGTTCCCTCTGGTTCTTGGCTCCACACACATCAGGTTGTGTGGTTTGGTATAGTGTTCCCTCTGGTTCTTGGCTCCACACACATCAGGTTGTGTGGTTTGGTATAGTGTCCTCTCTGGTTCTTGGCTCCACACACATCAGGTTGTGTGGTTTGGTATAGTGTCCTCTCTGGTTCTTGGCTCCACACACATCAGGTTGTGTGGTTTGGTATAGTATCCCTTTTGGGTTCTTGGCTCCACACACATCAGGTTGTGTGGTTTGGTATAGTGTCCCCTCTGGTTCTTGGCTCCACACACATCAGGTTGTGTGGTTTGGTATAGTATCCCTTTTGGGTTCTTGGCTCCACACACACTTATAATTGTTCTTGTGTTTGTATCCCAGATGTTTGCCCGGGCCACAAAAGCCTTCTTAGAAGACACAGATCCTGGCGGATGCCTAATACCTGCGACCAGTCAACTTCAAAGTAAACATCTGGAAATCTACTCACTAATGTTCAAGAAGCCCATTTACTTATTTAAAAAGAATAATAGGTATGGCCCCCTTCAATTCACTCTAAGCAGTGTGCTGAAGACTAAAGTTCCGGAAGACACATTCTCTAAAATGGGTAAATACCAGGCGTTCCTTTAATCTGTTTGTAGATATGTTCAGGTGGTTGTCATGAATGTGAAAATGATCCAAGGGTTTTGAAATGACAAAGGAGTTTCATGACATTTTTTTTCTTCAGTTATTAAGGCTGCTGATGAAGTGGTTTGGAAGAAGACAAGAGACAACCAGAATCATTGCAGTGTAGATGGAAAAATAGAAACAGTGGTGGCTGACGGTGGAGCTAAACTGGAAGGTAACAGTTCCACCAAAGATTACTTCAAATTTCAAACTATTAGAGAACATGTGGACATGAAAGAGTTTCCACGCTACTGTCAAAACTTGTGAGTTACCTCTATTTAAATACGTTTACATGCATACAATATGTTGATGTCATTTTAAAGATTAGTTTACAGTTTTTGTAAGACAATATATCAGCCATAACATTATGACCATCAATCACCATGGGGATTTGAATCACATTTCTAATACTTTTTAATACTATTTGCTTATTTATTTTGGTTACTCTCACAGGGAACTGGACATGGGACACCCTGTGATCAAGCAGGCTAAGAAACACAGCGACCCTTTGATGTTTTTGAAGACAAGGGCATCATTAGGGGTGTTGACTGAGAGGATTCTCACATCAACAACTTGCGTCTTGACCAGCAACAACCTGATATCTGGCGGCGCCTCAGGCAATGTGCAGACCAAAATCAACCCATGTGTGAAGGTAGGAGGAAAGATAAACAAGTATTCTGCTTACTTATTAACGCTCAGTCCTTGCTTTTGACAGGTCCTTGGGAGAGGCAACTAACTTTTGGGCAAAAACAAAATGGATATTCTGTTCACAGGCAACTGTTAACCAAAATGTCAGTGGAAATAGAAACAACAATTCCACTATGAAAATATGTGAAAATACGGTCGTCGCCTACCGTGTGAATGAACTGAAGATCAAGCCGAGTGGAAAATTTTGTGAGTTTGTATTTTCCTCCAGTTATATTTTTTGTGTATATTGACACGGGCCAGAGTGTTCATATCTGTGCTCTGTTCTGTTCCCCAGGCATGTTGCTCCTGCCTGGCAAGCAAAACGGGGGCTTTGTGGAAGAGTGTGATAAAGATGGAGAGGCCAGTGTTGCCCACACCCCCCCAAATCTGATTCAAGGTAACACAACCTGTTTGCATTTAAATATTGTCTGATTATTGAGGCGAGTGCCCTCCTGACCACTAAGGGCAGTAGTGATGCAATGTAGAGACATTATGTGTTGGGAGTCATTTTAATTGATCTATGAAGTTGGAGGATAATGGCTCATTTGCCATCAGTCTACACACACTAGTCCATAATGACGAAGTAACACCTTCAGGGATCTGCTGCTAATGTCTTGGTGCCAGATACCACAGGACACCATCAGGGATCTGATGCTAATGTCTTGGTGAGTGAAAAAGGATGAAACATTAATGGAATTTGTGTCATAACAGAACTGGAAGACCTCGCCTCTACTTTTGACTTGCTGTCTGAACTGAAGGACTCCAATTTGTTCCACACCCTCAAGAAAACCATGAAGGACAGAGAGGCAGTCAGTTTTCTGGAGGAAGTGGTGAGTTGGATTTTAAGAGACAGTCTGACAGTATTCTGGAGAAAGTGGTGGGTTGGATTTTAAGAGACAGTCAGACAGTATTCTGGAGAAAGTGGTGGGTTGGATTTATGGAGACAGTCAGTGTTGTGGAGAATGTGGTCTGTTGAATTTAAGAAGACAGTCAGACAGTTCGCTATCTTTTAAACACTCAAACAGTCTGTGTAAAATGTCCTTGTCATAGCTGGATCGTTTATAAATGTTGTTGTCATAGCTGGATCGTTTATAATATCCTTGTTTTAGCTGGATCGTTTATGTGAGAATCCTGACCGGGATGATCTGAATAAATCTGAGAGGGCAGCTCTAGAAGACATCGTCACACTACTAGTGGACGACTCAAATGAGCCGTACTCACTAGACACCAGATCCTCCATTTTACATAACATCCACCTCATTGTCAGTGCGATTGATGGTAAGATGGAGAGCAGTTTTCCTTTTTCAACAATATACTGTATATTCAGAGAGTATAGGAAGTCACCACTTGCTTGTGTGACTTCAGAAGAAAGGCGGTCGCAAAATGTCTAATCCACATGCGCCATTGCAAATGGGTTTAGGTCGCATGCAAGAAGTTATTATTGGGTGTTTAATGTGTTGATCTGGATAAAAACGACTAGTAAAAATATAAATCATATCCAAGAGGGATAAATACTTTTTTTAGCCACTTTATTTGGTTACATATTGGCAGGATGGACGTACACGTAAAATTCAACACACCATAGTGTGTATGGTGAATATAAACTAGATTCACTACCATAGTGTGTATGGTGAATATAAACTAGGTTCACTACCATAGTGTGTATGGTGAATATAAACTAGGTTCACTACCGTAGTGTGTATGGTGAATATAAACTAGGTTCACTACCGTAGTGTGTATGGTGAATATAAACTAGGTTCACTACCGTAGTGTGTATGGTGAATATAAACTAGGTTCACTGCCATAGTGCGTATGGTTAATATAAACTAGGTTCACTACCATAGTGTGTATGGTGAATATAAACTAGGTTCACTACCGTAGTGTGTATGGTGAATATAAACTAGGTTCACTACCGTAGTGTGTATGGTGAATATAAACTAGGTTCACTACCGTAGTGTGTATGGTGAATATAAACTAGGTTCACTACCGTAGTGTGTATGGTAAATATAAACTAGGTTCACTACCGTAGTGTGTATGGTAAATATAAACTAGGTTCACTACCGTAGTGTGTATGGTGAATATAAACTAGGTTCACTACCCTAGTGTGTATGGTGAATATAAACTAGGTTCACTACCCTAGTGTGTATGGTTAATATAAACTAGGTTCACTACCGTAGTGTGTATGGTGAACATAAACTAGGTTCACTACCCTAGTGTGTATGGTTAATATAAACTAGGTACACTACCGTAGTGTGTATGGTGAATATAAACTAGGTTCACTATCGTAGTGTGTATGGTGAATATAAACTAGGTTCACTACCGTAGTGTGTATGGTGAATATAAACTAGGTTCACTACCGCAGTGTGTTTGGTGAACATAAACTAGGTTCACTACCGTAGTGAGTATGGTGAATATAAACTAGGTTCACTACCGTAGTGTGTATGGTGAATATAAACTAGGTTCACTACCGTAGTGTGTATGGTGAACATAAACTAGGTTCACTACCATAGTATGTATGGTGAACATAAACTAGGTTCACTACCGTAGTGTGTATGGTGAATATAAACTAGGTTCACTACCGTAGTGTGTATGGTGAATATAAACTAGGTTCACTACCGTAGTGTGTATGGTGAATATAAACTAGATTCACTACCGTAGTGCGTATGGTGAATATAAACTAGGTTCACTACCGTAGTGTGTATGGTGAATATAAACTATGTTCACTACCGTAGTGTGTGTGGTGAATATAAACTAGGTTCACTACCGTAGTGTGTATGGTGAATATAAACTAGGTTCACTACCCTAGTGTGTATGGTTAATATAAACTAGGTTCACTACCGTAGTGTGTATGGTGAATATAAACTAGGTTCACTACCCTAGTGTGTATGGTTAATATAAACTAGGTTCACTACCGTAGTGTGTATGGTTAATATAAACTAGGTTCACTACCGTAGTGTGTATGGTGAATATAAACTAGGTTCACTATCGTAATGTGTATGGTTAATATAAACTAGGTTCACTACTATATTGTTATTGTTTACATATTTTATTTCTTCAGAAATGACAGAGGACTGTATCTCTACGCTGTTATCCCTCAGTCATCCTGATAAGTTAAATGTCTTGAGGATCCTGGTGAGTTCCCATAGAGCAAAATCATCGCATGAAAACCATTTCTTCTTTGTAATAAAATGAGAGCATGTAAACCGATTTCTGTCCTGCTTTTCCTCCAGGTCCATCAGATGGCAGCAGAGAGTGGAGAGCCAGTCTCCTTTAGTGATGCAGACCTGGCTGCTCTGACAGAGGTGTATGGAAAAGTAGAGCATCTCTTCGACCAGTGTGATGTAACACTGACAAAATGCGGGAACAAGCTGACGGCTAAGATAAAGGACCAGTCTGGAAACCTTCCTCTTGTCTTGGGCATCGCTGTGAACGGCCTGGGCTCTCTAGTGTAAAAGGAGATTTGAGAGAGGGAGAGAGGAGGAGGAGAGAGGAAGATGAGGGAGGCGACAAAAAGAAAAAGACAACAGTTATAATCACAACTTTAATGTTGATGGGTAAATTGAACCTCTGCATGTTTTCTATAGTAAAATGTTTGTTTATCAAGGGTTTGTGCTGCCTTAAACAAATTGGCTATCTTTATTTTTTATGTTAATTAGCTTTTTGGGTTTTTTCTTTCACTCCTTTTCTTTTTTTAACGTTTTTCCTGTTGAAAATAAAGGAAGTCTAGGTTGAATTTCTACAACATTCAACTTTTACCATTAATTTTGTTATTTCAGTCATACGTTATTGAGAGGAATAACTAATTAAGAGTGATTTGCATCTTGAGGTAGTCAACCTGAGTGGTCCCTCTCCTCTCCCCCCTCTTGCCCCCGTCCTCTCTCTCCTCTCGCTCTTCTCACCCCTCTCCTCTCGCTCTTCTCACCCCTCTCCTCTCGCTCTTCTCACCCCTCTCTCGCTCCTCTCACCCCTCTCCTCTCGCTCCTCTCACCCCTCTCCTCTCGCTCTTCTCACCCCTCTCCTCTCGCTCTTCTCACCCCTCTCCTCTCGCTCTTCTCACCCCTCTCCTCTCGCTCTTCTCACCCCTCTCCTCTCGCTCTTCTCACCCCTCTCCTCTCGCTCTTCTCACCCCTCTCCTCTCGCTCTTCTCACCCCTCTCCTCTCGCTCTTCTCACCCCTCCTCTCGCTCTTCTCACCCCTCTCCTCTCGCTCTTCTCACCCCTCCTCTCGCTCTTCTCACCCCTCTCCTCTCGCTCTTCTCCCCCCCTCCTCTCGCTCTTCTCACCCCTCTCCTCTCGCTCTTCTCACCCCTCCTCTCGCTCCTCTCACCCTTCTCCTCTCGCTCTTCTCACCCCTCCTCTCGCTCTTCTCCTATCACTCTCGGGTGTTATGGAATTTTATGATCACTCAAGAAGTTTAGTTACATGTAAGTCATAGATGTTGTTTAGGCCAAAATGCACAGAGAAAGGAATGTGATCTTCAGGTTGCTAGAAGGGCCAAGGCTAGAAACAGATGTCCCGAACACCTTATCTGTGATGGACTGTCTAAAGGAACTGTATGGGTCTTTGTATGCCTCTACCATGTGTCTGGCCTCCCTTGGCTTGAGAGCACTGACCTTCGAGTTTTATGACAGCTTTATGTGTTTTCCAGATTATACTGTATAGTTGGTGGAATCATCTAACAGCTTCATCCTGTTCTCCATCAAGTATTGTTTAAGTTTGTGTGGAAGTGTGTGCGTTATCAAACCCTATATATACTGCAATGTTCTTCATATTAGTTGGGAATAACCTGCCACTGCATTGTTGCCGTGATTGCGTGTGTTATGGTTTTCCTCATCTATCAATTAAACTATTAGAGTTAACTTGAGAGATACTCTTGTCTGTTCTTATTTCGAGTCTGAGTTCAGTGTGTATTTGCTTAATGTTATTTTAGAGATAAAGGTATAGTAACATTAATTACGTGGTATTAGAAATATTTCCACGACACGGGTCAGCCTCCGTTGCAAAATGGAGTGCTAGTCTTTCTTCTTCAAGTTCATTTTTACCCGGTACAAATCTCAATTTACCACCACTAAACCCCCTCCAGACCATCACATTGCCTCTACCATGTTTGACAGATGGCGTCAGGCACTCCTCCAGCACATTTCCATTTGGTCTGCATCTCGCAATTTATTTCTTGTAATCAGAACACCTCCTGGTGGTGGTGATGATCAGTACTGGTGATGGTGGTGTTCAGTACTGGTGGTGGTGATGTTCAGTACTGGTGCTGGTGGTGTTCAGTACTGGTGGTGTTGATGTTCAGTACTGGTGGTGATGTTCAGTACTGGTGGTGTTCAGTACTGGTGGTGTTGATGTTCAGTACTGGTGGTGATGTTCAGTACTGGTGGTGGTGATGTTCAGTACTGGTGGTGTTCAGTACTGGTGGTGGTGGTGTTCAGTACTGGTGGTGGTGATGTTCAGTACTGGTGGTGGTGATGTTCAGTACTGGTGGTGGTGATGTTCAGTACTGGTGGTGGTGATGTTCAGTACTGGTGGTGGTCATGTTCAGTACTGGTGGTGGTCATGTTCAGTACTGGTGGTGGTCATGTTCTGTGTTTGAGTGTGAGCCAACACATACAGGATTAGCTAGCCACCCGCTAACATGCTAACGTTAGTTGTTTGAGTGTGAGCATACCCATACAGGAGTAGCTAGCGCGCTAACATGCTAACATTTGAAACGTTTTCTGGCACTAGTTGGGAACAAAAGGACATAATGTAATAACTATTCATGTTACAGCTTATATTTTGACATTTTTTGTGACAGCACAAATAACTGAACATTTTGAACTCTGCCCATTGGTTTATTATGGCTAGGAGAGTGATGCCGGTCTCAGAGGCAAAGAATTACTCAAAATGTATATTTCCAGATCTTTTCAAGTCGGGCATCATTTTATTCAGCAGAAACTCAGCTTTTCAATAAGATATAGCAGTTCAGCAGGCTACCATGTCATCAAGCGTTATACAAGAAATAGTCCGAAATAGCATTTTTCAAAATACTTCCACCTAACGCAAATGTAAGCGCACATGATACCGTAAACGACCAGATGTTTACTACATAGAACAGTTGTTATTTTTCGATTTCGACATGAAATTAACTTAGTAGCAAAATAAAAAACCTGACCTGTTTTGGTGCCATTATGCGGAAGTGGGACATTTAGCTTAATGTTTGGGGGAAAAAATATGGCGGCTTAGGCACACATACTTCTACAAGCTAGTTATCGAAGTCTCAATTTTTGTTAACCAATAACCTTAACTCCTCTCATCTAAATATATCCTGCTCAATACAAAATACTATTCAAGCATTACATTGTATTTTTTATCGGAAATAAAGAATGTCAAAATCAAAAGCTACCTCACAAAATAGCTCTACAACAATAGTTAGCAATAAGGCTACTACAAGTGGGCACTTTTCTGACCACGACTACGTCATCAGTTCGCCTTCAGTGAGACCAAAAGAAAAACGAAGGGACTCATCACACCTTACCCCCATCAAGGGTACTCAATCAAAAAAGATCAGCATCAGGAGGAAGAGGATGGTGAATTGGAAGTGGATGATGTTTCCAATAGGGTACTGCTTGAAGCAATCAACATGCTCACTAGCAGAATTGATAAGCAAGCCAATACCCTCGAGGATATAAATGCTCAAATTAAGCAGAATACCCTCTTGATCACCAGTGCGACAAAGTCAATTGAACACAAGATAACAAAGTGAAGACTGCTAACTATAAATAAGTACAAAACTCTATAGATGTAGAAACGCCCACAATTGCGTAAAGCAATATGACATTCATCTACAGCCAACAAAGTGAAAGAAAACTTTTCAAGTGTACTTCTGTTTTGAGAAGCTGCGGATAGCCTTGCTGTTGGTGAAAGACCAAATAAGGTAAGATAACTAATTATCACTCAATTTCAAGTTGTCAACGGTTTGTGAGTTAAGTGCGTGTTACGTGCGTCAACTACAGGCTACAGATCTGTTAGTGGTGGATAGAGGGGATCCCTTTCCTTTTTAATTTGCCATCCCCCATTGCGATTAGGGAAGCGAGAAATACGCCAAAATCAGATGACTTATGGCTACAGTAATACTCCTTGGTATTAGATCGAAAATAAAACCAGTGGTATCACCAATCCCTAATATATGGAATTCCACTAATGACACAGAAAATATATTGTAGAAACACAAAAATACTGTTTAACAAAAATGTAATTATTGATTTCCATTTACTGGTCCTTTTTTCGCCCTGTTGATTATAGTACGGCAAGAGAAAAATATAAAATGTTGCATGGAGAAAATGTCAAACAGTAGAGTTATTAAGTGCTAGGATGGGGAATGCCTGCGTTCATGAAACATTTTGCTACCGTGAGCGCGCACTATCAGGAGTTATATGGTAATTATTGATAATTAACCTATTTATATATTTCCAGATTCTTAACCTGGTAATATAAAAGTAAAAAAATATTAATAGAAAAAGATTGAAAATGACCGAAACTATTCCAGCTAAAAAGTATTTCATCAAGCCAATTGTTTCCAAATTATGCTTTTTTGACAGTGTAGGATTGTCCTGATGTTGAATTTCTGAACTGCATGATATATATTTAGCTTGCTAATTAAATCATTTTAGTCAAACATAATAATCAAAGATAACAATAGCGTACGCAGCTTGGGCACTTGGATAAAATACAACATTTTATGAAAGATTATTCGCAGTTTTTTTTAGCCCTCTAATAGAATATAATGTTAATGTATTTACCAGATTGTGGCCCAGTCATGGAATAATAATAGATCCAAGTCATTGAAAGAAGTGTCCTATGTTGTTTATCCCCTCTGGTTTTTGGCTCCACACACATCAGGTTGTGTGGTTTGGTATAGTGTCCCCTCTGGTTCTTGGCTCCACACACATCAGGTTGTGTGGTTTGGTATAGTATCCCCTCTGGTTTTTGGCTCCACACACATCAGGTTGTGTGGTTTGGTATAGTGTTCCCTCTGGTTCTTGGCTCCACACACATCAGGTTGTGTGGTTTGGTATAGTGTCCTCTCTGGTTTTTGGCTCCACACACATCAGGTTGTGTGGTTTGGTATAGTGTTCCCTCTGGTTCTTGGCTCCACACACATCAGGTTGTGTGGTTTGGTATAGTGTCCCTTCTGGTTCTTGGCTCCACACACATCAGGTTGTGTGGTTTGGTATAGTGTCCTCTCTGGTTTTTGGCTCCACACACATCAGGTTGTGTGGTATGGTATAGTGTCCCTTCTGGTTTTTGGCTCCACACACATCAGGTTGTGTGGTTTGGTATAGTGTTCCCTCTGGTTTTTGGCTCCACACACATCAGGTTGTGTGGTTTGGTATAGTGTCCCTTCTGGTTTTTGGCTCCACACACATCAGGTTGTGTGGTTTGGTATAGTATCCCCTCTGGTTTTTGGCTCCACACACATCAGGTTGTGTGGTATGGTATAGTGTCCCTTCTGGTTTTTGGCTCCACACACATCAGGTTGTGTGGTTTGGTATAGTGTTCCCTCTGGTTCTTGGCTCCACACACATCAGGTTGTGTGGTTTGGTATAGTGTCCTCTCTGGTTCTTGGCTCCACACACATCAGGTTGTGTGGTTTGGTATAGTATCCCCTCTGGTTCTTGGCTCCACACACATCAGGTTGTGTGGTTTGGTATAGTGTTCCCTCTGGTTCTTGGCTCCACACACATCAGGTTGTGTGGTTTGGTATAGTGTCCCCTCTGGTTTTTGGCTCCACACACATCAGGTTGTGTGGTTTGGTATAGTGTCCCTTCTGGTTTTTGGCTCCACACACATCAGGTTGTGTGGTTTGGTATAGTGTCCTCTCTGGTTTTTGGCTCCACACACATCAGGTTGTGTGGTTTGGTATAGTATCCCCTCTGGTTCTTGGCTCCACACACATCAGGTTGTGTGGTATGGTATAGTGTCCCCTCTGGTTTTTGGCTCCACACACATCAGGTTGTGTGGTTTGGTATAGTGTCCCTTCTGGTTCTTGGCTCCACACACATCAGGTTGTGTGGTTTGGTATAGTGTCCTCTCTGGTTTTTGGCTCCACACACATCAGGTTGTGTGGTATGGTATAGTGTCCCTTCTGGTTTTTGGCTCCACACACATCAGGTTGTGTGGTTTGGTATAGTGTTCCCTCTGGTTTTTGGCTCCACACACATCAGGTTGTGTGGTTTGGTATAGTGTCCCTTCTGGTTTTTGGCTCCACACACATCAGGTTGTGTGGTTTGGTATAGTATCCCCTCTGGTTTTTGGCTCCACACACATCAGGTTGTGTGGTATGGTATAGTGTCCCTTCTGGTTTTTGGCTCCACACACATCAGGTTGTGTGGTTTGGTATAGTGTTCCCTCTGGTTTTTGGCTCCACACACATCAGGTTGTGTGGTTTGGTATAGTGTTCCCTCTGGTTCTTGGCTCCACACACATCAGGTTGTGTGGTTTGGTATAGTATCCCCTCTGGTTCTTGGCTCCACACACATCAGGTTGTGTGGTTTGGTATAGTGTTCCCTCTGGTTCTTGGCTCCACACACATCAGGTTGTGTGGTTTGGTATAGTGTCCCCTCTGGTTTTTGGCTCCACACACATCAGGTTGTGTGGTTTGGTATAGTGTCCCTTCTGGTTTTTGGCTCCACACACATCAGGTTGTGTGGTTTGGTATAGTGTCCTCTCTGGTTTTTGGCTCCACACACATCAGGTTGTGTGGTTTGGTATAGTATCCCCTCTGGTTCTTGGCTCCACACACATCAGGTTGTGTGGTATGGTATAGTGTCCCCTCTGGTTTTTGGCTCCACACACATCAGGTTGTGTGGTTTGGTATAGTGTCCTCTCTGGTTTTTGGCTCCACACACATCAGGTTGTGTGGTTTGGTATAGTGTCCTCTCTGGTTTTTGGCTCCACACACATCAGGTTGTGTGGTTTGGTATAGTGTCCTCTCTGGTTTTTGGCTCCACACACATCAGGTTGTGTGGTTTGGTATAGTATCCCCTCTGGTTCTTGGCTCCACACACATCAGGTTGTGTGGTTTGGTATAGTGTCCCCTCTGGTTTTTGGCTCCACACACATCAGGTTGTGTGGTTTGGTATAGTGTCCCTTCTGGTTTTTGGCTCCACACACATCAGGTTGTGTGGTATGGTATAGTGTCCCCTCTGGTTTTTGGCTCCACACACATCAGGTTGTGTGGTTTGGTATAGTATCCCCTCTGGTTTTTGGCTCCACACACATCAGGTTGTGTGGTTTGGTATAGTGTCCTCTCTGGTTTTTGGCTCCACACACATCAGGTTGTGTGGTTTGGTATAGTGTCCCCTCTGGTTCTTGGCTCCACACACATCAGGTTGTGTGGTTTGGTATAGTGTCCCTTCTGGTTTTTGGCTCCACACACATCAGGTTGTGTGGTTTGGTATAGTATCCCCTCTGGTTTTTGGCTCCACACACATCAGGTTGTGTGGTATGGTATAGTGTCCCTTCTGGTTTTTGGCTCCACACACATCAGGTTGTGTGGTTTGGTATAGTGTTCCCTCTGGTTTTTGGCTCCACACACATCAGGTTGTGTGGTTTGGTATAGTGTTCCCTCTGGTTCTTGGCTCCACACACATCAGGTTGTGTGGTTTGGTATAGTATCCCCTCTGGTTCTTGGCTCCACACACATCAGGTTGTGTGGTTTGGTATAGTGTTCCCTCTGGTTCTTGGCTCCACACACATCAGGTTGTGTGGTTTGGTATAGTGTCCCCTCTGGTTTTTGGCTCCACACACATCAGGTTGTGTGGTTTGGTATAGTGTCCCTTCTGGTTTTTGGCTCCACACACATCAGGTTGTGTGGTTTGGTATAGTGTCCTCTCTGGTTTTTGGCTCCACACACATCAGGTTGTGTGGTTTGGTATAGTATCCCCTCTGGTTCTTGGCTCCACACACATCAGGTTGTGTGGTATGGTATAGTGTCCCCTCTGGTTTTTGGCTCCACACACATCAGGTTGTGTGGTTTGGTATAGTGTCCTCTCTGGTTTTTGGCTCCACACACATCAGGTTGTGTGGTTTGGTATAGTGTCCTCTCTGGTTTTTGGCTCCACACACATCAGGTTGTGTGGTTTGGTATAGTGTCCTCTCTGGTTTTTGGCTCCACACACATCAGGTTGTGTGGTTTGGTATAGTATCCCCTCTGGTTCTTGGCTCCACACACATCAGGTTGTGTGGTTTGGTATAGTGTCCCCTCTGGTTTTTGGCTCCACACACATCAGGTTGTGTGGTTTGGTATAGTGTCCCTTCTGGTTTTTGGCTCCACACACATCAGGTTGTGTGGTATGGTATAGTGTCCCCTCTGGTTTTTGGCTCCACACACATCAGGTTGTGTGGTTTGGTATAGTATCCCCTCTGGTTTTTGGCTCCACACACATCAGGTTGTGTGGTTTGGTATAGTGTCCTCTCTGGTTTTTGGCTCCACACACATCAGGTTGTGTGGTTTGGTATAGTGTCCTCTCTGGTTCTTGGCTCCACACACATCAGGTTGTGTGGTTTGGTATAGTGTCCTCTCTGGTTCTTGGCTCCACACACATCAGGTTGTGTGGTTTGGTATAGTATCCCTTCTGGTTTTTGGCTCCACACACATCAGGTTGTGTGGTATGGTATAGTGTCCCTTCTGGTTTTTGGCTCCACACACATCAGGTTGTGTGGTTTGGTATAGTGTTCCCTCTGGTTTTTGGCTCCACACACATCAGGTTGTGTGGTTTGGTATAGTGTCCCCTCTGGTTCTTGGCTCCACACACATCAGGTTGTGTGGTTTGGTATAGTGTCCTCTCTGGTTCTTGGCTCCACACACATCAGGTTGTGTGGTTTGGTATAGTGTCCTCTCTGGTTCTTGGCTCCACACACATCAGGTTGTGTGGTTTGGTATAGTATCCCCTCTGGTTCTTGGCTCCACACACATCAGGTTGTGTGGTTTGGTATAGTGTCCCCTCTGGTTCTTGGCTCCACACACATCAGGTTGTGTGGTTTGGTATAGTGTCCTCTCTGGTTCTTGGCTCCACACACATCAGGTTGTGTGGTATGGTATAGTGTCCCTTCTGGTTTTTGGCTCCACACACATCAGGTTGTGTGGTTTGGTATAGTGTCCCCTCTGGTTTTTGGCTCCACACACATCAGGTTGTGTGGTTTGGTATAGTATCCCCTCTGGTTTTTGGCTCCACACACATCAGGTTGTGTGGTTTGGTATAGTATCCCCTCTGGTTTTTGGCTCCACACACATCAGGTTGTGTGGTTTGGTATAGTATCCCCTCTGGTTTTTGGCTCCACACACATCAGGTTGTGTGGTTTGGTATAGTATCCCCTCTGGTTCTTGGCTCCACACACATCAGGTTGTGTGGTTTGGTATAGTATCCCCTCTGGTTTTTGGCTCCACACACATCAGGTTGTGTGGTTTGGTATAGTATCCCCTCTGGTTCTTGGCTCCACACACATCAGGTTGTGTGGTTTGGTATAGTGTCCTCTCTGGTTTTTGGCTCCACACACATCAGGTTGTGTGGTTTGGTATAGTGTTCCCTCTGGTTTTTGGCTCCACACACATCAGGTTGTGTGGTTTGGTATAGTATCCCCTCTGGTTCTTGGCTCCACACACATCAGGTTGTGTGGTTTGGTATAGTATCCCCTCTGGTTTTTGGCTCCACACACATCAGGTTGTGTGGTTTGGTATAGTATCCCCTCTGGTTCTTGGCTCCACACACATCAGGTTGTGTGGTTTGGTATAGTGTCCTCTCTGGTTTTTGGCTCCACACACATCAGGTTGTGTGGTTTGGTATAGTGTCCTCTCTGGTTTTTGGCTCCACACACATCAGGTTGTGTGGTTTGGTATAGTATCCCTTCTGGTTTTTGGCTCCACACACATCAGGTTGTGTGGTTTGGTATA
This sequence comes from Dallia pectoralis, assembly GCA_029465975.1. NCBI lineage: Eukaryota > Metazoa > Chordata > Actinopteri > Esociformes > Umbridae > Dallia > Dallia pectoralis. Next base: position 16,039,876 of record CM055746.1, on the reverse strand, counting down.
GTGTCCTCTCTGGTTTTTGGCTCCACACACATCAGGTTGTGTGGTTTGGTATAGTGTTCCCTCTGGTTCTTGGCTCCACACACATCAGGTTGTGTGGTTTGGTATAGTGTTCCCTCTGGTTCTTGGCTCCACACACATCAGGTTGTGTGGTTTGGTATAGTGTCCCTTTTGGGTTCTTGGCTCCACACACATCAGGTTGTGTGGTTTGGTATAGTATCCCCTCTGGTTCTTGGCTCCACACACATCAGGTTGTGTGGTTTGGTATAGTGTCCCCTCTGGTTCTTGGCTCCACACACATCAGGTTGTGTGGTTTGGTATAGTGTCCCCTCTGGTTCTTGGCTCCACACACATCAGGTTGTGTGGTTTGGTATAGTGTTCCCTCTGGTTCTTGGCTCCACACACATCAGGTTGTGTGGTTTGGTATAGTGTCCCTTTTGGGTTCTTGGCTCCACACACATCAGGTTGTGTGGTTTGGTATAGTATCCCCTCTGGTTCTTGGCTCCACACACATCAGGTTGTGTGGTTTGGTATAGTGTCCCCTCTGGTTCTTGGCTCCACACACATCAGGTTGTGTGGTTTGGTATAGTGTCCCCTCTGGTTCTTGGCTCCACACACATCAGGTTGTGTGGTTTGGTATAGTGTCCTCTCTGGTTCTTGGCTCCACACACATCAGGTTGTGTGGTTTGGTATAGTATCCCCTCTGGTTCTTGGCTCCACACACATCAGGTTGTGTGGTTTGGTATAGTGTCCTCTCTGGTTCTTGGCTCCACACACATCAGGTTGTGTGGTTTGGTATAGTGTTCCCTCTGGTTCTTGGCTCCACACACATCAGGTTGTGTGGTTTGGTATAGTGTTCCCTCTGGTTCTTGGCTCCACACACATCAGGTTGTGTGGTTTGGTATAGTGTTCCCTCTGGTTCTTGGCTCCACACACATCAGGTTGTGTGGTTTGGTATAGTGTCCCTCTGGTTTTTGGCTCCACACACATCAGGTTGTGTGGTTTGGTATAGTGTCCTCTCTGGTTCTTGGCTCCACACACATCAGGTTGTGTGGTTTGGTATAGTGTTCCCTCTGGTTCTTGGCTCCACACACATCAGGTTGTGTGGTTTGGTATAGTGTCCCTCTGGTTTTTGGCTCCACACACATCAGGTTGTGTGGTTTGGTATAGTGTCCTCTCTGGTTCTTGGCTCCACACACATCAGGTTGTGTGGTTTGGTATAGTATCCCCTCTGGTTCTTGGCTCCACACACATCAGGTTGTGTGGTTTGGTATAGTGTCCTCTCTGGTTCTTGGCTCCACACACATCAGGTTGTGTGGTTTGGTATAGTGTTCCCTCTGGTTCTTGGCTCCACACACATCAGGTTGTGTGGTTTGGTATAGTGTTCCCTCTGGTTCTTGGCTCCACACACATCAGGTTGTGTGGTTTGGTATAGTGTTCCCTCTGGTTCTTGGCTCCACACACATCAGGTTGTGTGGTTTGGTATAGTGTCCCTCTGGTTTTTGGCTCCACACACATCAGGTTGTGTGGTTTGGTATAGTGTCCTCTCTGGTTCTTGGCTCCACACACATCAGGTTGTGTGGTTTGGTATAGTGTCCTCTCTGGTTCTTGGCTCCACACACATCAGGTTGTGTGGTTTGGTATAGTGTTCCCTCTGGTTCTTGGCTCCACACACATCAGGTTGTGTGGTTTGGTATAGTATCCCTTTTGGGTTCTTGGCTCCACACACATCAGGTTGTGTGGTTTGGTATAGTGTCCCCTCTGGTTCTTGGCTCCACACACATCAGGTTGTGTGGTTTGGTATAGTATCCCTTTTGGGTTCTTGGCTCCACACACACTTATCATTGTTCTTGTGTTTGTATCCCAGATGTTTGCCCGGGCCACAAAAGCCTTCTTAGAAGACACAGATCCTGGCGGATGCCTAATACCTGCGACCAGTCAACTTCAAAGTAAACATCTGGAAATGTACTCACTAATATTCAAGAGGCCCAAGTTCTTTTTTAAAAAACAGAATAAGTATGAACTCTATCAATTCACTCTAAGGAGTGTGCTGAAGACTAAAGATCCGGAAGACACTTTTTCTGAAATGGGTAAATACCCTGTTTGTATGTTCAGGTGGTTGTCATGAATGTACATTTTATATACAGGGTTTTGTTGGACAAAGGAGTTTAATGCCATTTTTGTCTTCAGTTATTAATGACGCTGATAAAATACATTGGACAAAGACAAGAGACAACGAGAATAATTGCATTGTAGACAAAAAAATAGAAACAGTGGTGGCTGACGGTGGAGCTAAACTGGAAAGTAACAGTTCCACCAAAGATTACTTCAAATTTCAAACTATTGGAGAACATGTGGACATGGATCGGTTTCTAGACTACTGTCAAAACAAGTGAGTCGCCTCTATTTACATACGTTTACATGCAATATGTTGATGTCATTTTTATGAACATTTTGTCCTGAAAGTTGATGTGTTAGAAGCAGGGAAAATGGGCAAGCATATGGATTTGAGCGACTTTGACAAGGGCCAAACTGTGATGTCTAGACGACTGGGTCAGAGCATCTCCAAATAAAATGCAGATTGCTTCTTCGACAATAAATAACTCCAAGTCTAATAATGTTTTGGGTATGGATTCTGAACAATATAAATCTGCTGCCATGGGGATTTACATTGCATACATTGCATTTCTAATACTTTTTCTTACTATTTGCTTATTTATTTTGGTTACTCTCACAGGGAACTGGACATGGGACACCCTGTGATCAAGCAGGCTAAAAAACACAGCGACCCTTTGATGTTTTTGAAGACAAGGGCATCATTAGGGGTGTTGACTGAGAGGATTCTCACATCAACAACTTGCGTCTTGACCAGCAACAACCTGATATCTGGTGGCGCCTCAGGCAATGTGCAGACCAAAATCAACCCATGTGTGAAGGTAGGAGGAAAGATGAACAAGTATTCTGCTTACTTATTAACGCTCAGTCCTTGCTTTTGACAGGTCCTTGGGAGAGGCAACTAGTTTTTGGGCAAAAACAAAATTCTGTTCACAGGCAACTGTTAACGCAAATGTCAGTGGAATCAGAAACAGCAATTCCTCTATGAAAATATGTGAAAATACGGTCCTGGCCTACCGTGTGAATGAACTGAAGATCAAGCCCAGTGGAAAATTTAGTGAGTTTGTATTTTCCTCCAGTTATATTTTTTGTGTATTTTTACAACGTCCAGAGTGTTCATATCTGTGCTCTGTTCTGTTCCCCAGGCATGTTGCTTCTGCCTAGCAACCAAAACGGGGGCTTTGTGGAAGAGTATGAGGACGATGATGACGATGCCCACACCCCACCAACACTGATCGAAGGTAACACAGCCAGCCTGTTGGCATCTTAGCGTCTGATTATTGAGGCGAGTGCCCTCCCGACCACTAGGGGCAGTAGTGATGCAATGTAGAGACATTATGGTGTTGGGAGTCATTTTAAATGATCTATAAAGTTGGAGGACGATGGCTCATTCGCCATCAGTCTACACACACTAGCCCATAATGACGAAGTAACTTAGAAATCTGAAATTTCTTATTCGTAAATACTCCTTATTCAGTATTTGGTGAAAGTGACTGCGAGTTAAGCTCTAGCTTTAAAACTTTGGATGAACATCTGAAACACAGTGGATATAGATAGTCACCACTATGGTGTCAAATATCCCACCATACACTCTAAAAAATAATGCATTGAGTCAACAAAAAAAATTAAGGCAACAAATTGCATCAATCCCGGAGCTAGGACAGGGACGGGGACTGGGACCAGAATGGGACTTAGGGCTTGGACTAGGACGGGAGTAGTGTCTGGGACTAGAGAGTGCTCTGGGGATAGGACTAGGATGGGGGCGGAGACTGGGACCGGGTCATGAACAAACAGAGAGACAAGGACAGGTTTGCACATGGGGACAGGTTCTGGGACTACAACAGGTACAGGGGCTAGAACAGGTACTGGGGCTAGGACGGGTACAGGGGCTAGAACAGGTACTGGGGCTAGGACGGGTACAGGGGCTAGAACAGGTACTGGGGCTAGGACGGGTACAGGGGCTAGAACGGGTACAGGGGCTAGAACGGGTACAGGGGCTAGAACGGGTACAGGGGCTAGGACAGGGATTAAGACACGCTCAGGAACTGAAGTCTGCATAAGGGATTGAGCCGGACCAACGGGCCATGGGAGACCCAGGCTCAGGGTTGCCCAACAGTCTGGCCTCGGAAAAACTGTGAGGCCCAGCCTCGGGCGGGACAGGAGATAGCCTGGTCTGGAATACTGCAGAGATTCCGGTAGGCCGGCTAGACCATCCTTATCAATATAACCCCCGAGGAGATAAAAGTTCTGAACAATGTCATCTGAGGATGGTTCCTCTGTCTTAACGGGGAGGGTGGGTGGGAGCTGCGATACGGCAGTCTGTAAAAATGAGCCGGTAGACAGACCTGATTCTTTGGGAGGTTGAGGAGGGAGTGAAGATTCGTACAGGCGAGTCTGACTGGGTAAATCCGGGAAAGCCTCATACGTCTCCACCACCTGCGAGAAAAACTCCGCATTATCTTCTATCTCGGAGAAGAAATCCGCCCGGACCCAGCCTACTGGGGCGGGGGCGGATGGTCGGGGAGGCAGGGGTGGTCCGCGACGTATCGCGCACCGGCGAAATTGTTCAGCTGGTCTGGAGAGGGGTTTCTCTTCCAGGAGAAAACCCCAAAGATCTCTCCGCTGCTTCCTCTTAATTCGGTCGGTCATTCTGTAATGAATCGCTGGGTGTGTAGCAGGTACAGGAACGGGCAGGAAGCAATCGCGGAGTTTTACACAGATAATTGTGCTTTTATTAAGTAACACACGGACTTACACCAAAACAAGAACACGGACATAACCTCTACACGGAGACGAGACCAATACATAAAGACAATGACCGACAAAGACCAAACCAAACTGATAAACTTAAATACTGTGACAATCAAACAGAAACGAAATAGTCTTACACAACACAACATTTTAAGTATGGTGAATTAGCTTTCCGACCACAATAAAGAGCATTTTTAAGTTACATGAACTTAATAACTGTCACCGAAAACAGAAGTATTTAATACGACGATACTGCTTTCACGTCAGTCTCCAATAACACCAGAAAAAGTACCTAGATTTGTCGCTAGTTGCTTTTGTCACTAGAGGGGTCTGAAAACTCGCAAAATATAGCGACTAAGTCACTAAGTTGGCAACACTGTCCCCTCTAATATGCCCCTTTCCCTTAACATCAATTAACATCTTCTCATGTAGGCCTATAGCTGCAGTAAGACACTAACACTTCAGGGTAAACTTAACAGAATTCAATGTTATATAAGCAGAAATCTAAAGCAGAAAATTACATGCTTGTTCATACTTCTTACATACTTGTCTGTTGTTGGACAGATATATGCGATTGAGAAGCTAGCTAGCGCACGCCTAAAACAGCCGCTCGACCGCCATAATTTTACCGTCAAAACCGAAAAAGTGTTTGGGTTAATAAAGAAAAATATAGGCTATGTTTGTGTTTGTAATAACACTTACCTTATCTCAAATAGATTTAGCCAGGCGTATCAGAACCAGCCGTCAGCACAACATGCAAGGATTTGATGCGCGGCAAAAATGTAAACGTTGGGGGGGAAATAAATCAACTTAAAAAATTAAGTTACAAGAACTTGAATTTTGTTATTTATAGATGAATGAAAGGTTTTAAGTTCGTCTAAGTCGTGATTGTATGCTGAAACGAAAGGTATGAATAATGTGTCACTAGAGCTCAAAAATATAACAACTACAAACAAAAAGTCTCATAGTATCAAATAAATTAAATTTTTATCTCACAACAATAGGTTTATTTAAGTAATGGCTAAAGGTCCTCTGAACATTTTTAAAGTGTATCTATTGAATTTAAAACTTTAAAATTGTAAGTGATTTAAATTTAAATTTTAGATTGAAAACAAAGGTAACAATATCGAAAAAATATAATAACAAAACTGGTAAGTATAAGTGGGAGTGTGATGCTTTGAGTAATGTTCTGCTGGGGAACCCTGGATCAGAGCATTCATGTGAACGTCTGTTTGACACGTGCCACCAACCTGAACATCACTGCAGACCAGCTACAGCCCTTCATTTCAACAGTGATGCCTGATGGCAATGGCCTCTTTCAGCAGGATAATGTGACCTTCCACAAGGTTTGATGAAGAGTTCCCCAAATATCTCAATCTGACTGACCATCTGTGGGATGTGCTGGACCAACAAGTTCTGATTCATGGCGGCTCCACCTTGCAACTTAAAAGACTCGAAGGATCTGCTGCTAATGTCTTGGTGCCAGATACCACAGGACACCTTCAGGGATCTGCTGCTAATGTCTTGGTGCCAGATACCACAGGACACCTTCAGGGATCAGCTGGTAATGTCTTGGTGCCAGATACCACAGGACACCTTCAGGGATCTGCTGCTAATGTCTTGGTGCCAGATACCACAGGACACCTTCAGGGATCTGCTGCTAATGTCTTGGTGCCAGATACCACAGGACACTTTCAGGGATCTGCTGCTAATGTCTTGGTGCCAGATACCACAGGACACCTTCAGGGATCTGCTGCTAATGTCTTGGTGCCAGATACCACAGGACACCTTCAGGGATCTGCTGCTAATGTCTTGGTGCCAGATACCACAGGACACCTTCAGGGATCTGCTGCTAATGTCTTGGTGCCAGATACCACAGGACACCTTCAGAGATCTGCTGCTAATGTCTTGGTGCCAGATACCACAGGACACCTTCAGGGATCTGCTGCTAATGTCTTGGTGCCAGATACCACAGGACACCTTCAGGGATCTGCTGTTAATGTCTTGGTGCCAGATACCACAGGACACCTTCAGGGATCTGCTGTTAATGTCTTGGTGCCAGATACCACAGGACACCTTCAGGGATCTGCTGCTAATGTCTTGGTGCCAGATACCATAGGACACCTTCAGGGATCTGCTGTTAATGTCTTGGTGCCAGATACCACAGGACACCTTCAGGGATCTGCTGTTAATGTCTTGGTGCCAGATACCACAGGACACCATCAAGGATCTGCTGCTAATGTCTTGGTGCCAGATACCACAGGACACTTTCAGGGATCTGCTGCTAATGTCTTGGTGCCAGATACCACAGGACACCATCAGGGTTTTGTAAAGTCCATATCTCAGCATGAATGACCAAACGACAAACAGCATATTGGTCATAATGTTTTGGCTCATCAGTGTTTTACAAATTTTCTAAAATAAATATGACAAAATGTAGTTTATGTCCTAGTTCAGTTTGGTCCAGTGAGAAAGGATGACATTATTAGTAACATTAATGGAATTTGTGTCTTAACAGAACTGGAAAACCTTGCCTCTAATTTTGACCTGCTGTGTATTTTTACAACGTCCAGAGTGTTCATATATGTGCTCTGTTCTGTTCCCCAGGCATGTTGCTTCTGCCTAGCAACCAAAACTGGGGCTTTGGGAAAGAGTGTGATGACGATGGAGAGGCCAGTGTTGCCCGCACCCAACCAACACTGATTGAAGGTAACACAGCCTGTTGGCATGTTAGCGTCTGATTATTGAGGCGAGTGCCCTCCCGACCACTAGGGGCAGTAGTGATGCAATGTAGAGACATTATGGTGTTGGGAGTCATTTTAAATTATCTATAAAGTTGGAGGATAATGGCTCATTTACCATCAGTCTACAAACACTAGCCCATAATGACGAAGTAACACCTTCAGGGATCTGCTGCTAATGTCTTGGTGCCAGATACCACAGGACACCTTCAGGAATCTGCTGCTAATGTCTTGGTGCCAGATACCACAGGACACCTTCAGGAATCTGCTGCTAATGTCTTGGTGCCAGATACCACAGGACACCTTCAGGGTTTTGTAAAGTCCATATCTCAGCATGAATGACCAAACGACAAACAGCATATTGGTCATAATGTTTTGGCTCATCAGTGTTTTACAATTTTTCAAAAATAAATATGACAAAATGTAGTTTATGTCTTAGTTCAGTTTGGTCCAGTGAGAAAGAATGACATTATTAGTAATATTAATGGAATTTGTGTTTTAACAGAACTGGAAAACCTCGACTCTACTTTTGATTTGCTGTCTGGACTGAAGGACTCCAATTTGTTCCACACCCTCAGGACAACCATGGAGGACAGAGAGGCAGTCAGTTTTCTGGAGAAAGTGGTGAGTTGGATTTTAAGAGACAGTCTGACAGTATTCTGGATTAAGTGGTGGAATGGATTTTAAGAGACAGTCAGACAGTATTCTGGAGAAAGTGGTGAGTTGGATTTATGGAGACAGTTAGTCAGTGTTGTGGAGAATGTGGTCAGTTGAATTTAAGAAAACAGTCAGTCAGTTCACATACTTCGCTATCTTTTAAGCACTCAAACAGTCTGTGTAAATGTCCTTGTCATAGCTGGATCGTTTATAAATGTCCTTGTCATAGCTGGATCGTTTATAAATGTCCCTGTCATAGCTGGATCGTTTATAAATGTCCCTGTCATAGCTGGATCCTTTATAAATGTCCCTGTCATAGCTGGATCGTTTATAAATGTCCTTGTCTTAGCTGGATCGTTTATAAATGTCCTTGTCTTAGCTGGATCGTTTATAAATGTCCTTGTCATAGCTGGATCGTTTATAAATGTCCTTGTTTTAGCTGGATCCTTTATAAATGTCCCTGTCATAACTGGATCCTTTATAAATGTCCTTGTCATAGCTGCATCGTTTATATATGTCCTTGTCATAGCTGGATCATTTATAAATGTCCTTGTCATAGCTGGATCCTTTATAAATGTCCTTGTCATAGCTGGATCCTTTATAAATGTCCCTGTCATAACTGGATCCTTTATAAATGTCCTTGTCATAGCTGCATCGTTTATATATGTCCTTGTCATAGCTGGATCATTTATAAATGTCCTTGTCATAGCTGGATCGTTTATAAATGTCCTTGTCTTAGCTGGATCCTTTATAAATGTCCTTGTCATAGCTGGATCGTTTATAAATGTCCTTGTTTTAGCTGGATCATTTATAAATGTCCTTGTCATAGCTGGATCGTTTATAAATGTCCTTGTCTTAGCTGGATCCTTTATAAATGTCCTTGTCATAGCTGGATTGTTTATAAATGTCCCTGTCATAGCTGGATCGTTTATGTGAGAATCCTGACCAGGATGATCTGGATAAATCTGAGAGGGCAGCTCTAGAAGACATCGTCACGCTACTTAAGGGCATCTCACTAGACACCAGATCCTCCATTTTACATTCCATCCACTTCATTGTCAGTGCGATTGATGGTAAGATGGAGAGCAGTTTTCCTTTTTCCACAATATACTGTATATTCAGAGGGTATAGGAAGTCACCACTTGCTTGTGTGACTTCAGAAGAAAGGCGGTCGCAAAATGTCTAATCCACATGCGCCATTGCAAATGGGTTTAGGTCGCATGCAAGAAGTTATTATTGGGTGTTTAATGTGTTGATCTGGATAAAAACGACTAGTAAAAATAGAAATCATATCCAAGAGGGATAAATACTTTTTTTAGCCACTCTATTTTGTTACATATTGGCAGGATGGACGTACACGTAAAATTCAACACACCATAGTGTGTATGGTGAATATAAACTAGGTTCACTACCATAGTGTGTATGGTGAATATAAACTAGGTTCACTACCGTAGTGTGTATGGTGAATATAAACTAGGTTCACTACCATAGTGTGTATGGTGAATATAAACTAGGTTCACTACCATAGTGTGTATGGTGAATATAAACTAGGTTCACTACCGTAGTGTGTATGGTGAATATAAACTAGGTTCACTACCATAGTATGTATGGTGAATATAAACTAGGTTCACTACCGTAGTGTTTATGGTGAATATAAACTAGGTTCACTACCGTACTGTGTATGGTAAATATAAACTAGGTTCACTACCCTAGTGTGTATGGTAAATATAAACTAGGTTCACTACCATAGTGTGTATGGTGAATATAAACTAGGTTCACTACCGTAGTGTGTATGGTAAATATAAACTAGGTTCACTACCGTAGTGTGTATGGTGAATATAAACTAGGTTCACTACCGTAGTGTGTATGGTGAATATAAACTAGGTTCACTACCGTAGTGTGTATGGTGAATATAAACTAGGTTCACAACCGTAGTGTGTATGGTGAATATAAACTAGGTTCACTACCGTAGTGTGTATGGTGAATATAAACTAGGTTCACTACCGTAGTGTGTATGGTGAATATAAACTAGGTTCACTACCATAGTGTGTATGGTGAATATAAACTAGGTTCACTACCGTAGTGTGTATGGTGAATATAAACTAGGTTCACTACCGTAGTGTGTATGGTGAATATAAACTAGGTTCACTACCGTAGTGTGTATGGTGAATATAAACTAGGTTCACTACCGTAGTGTGTATGGTGAATATAAACTAGGTTCACTACCGTAGTGTGTATGGTGAATATAAACTAGGTTCACTACCGTAGTGTGTATGGTGAATATAAACTAGGTTCACTACCCTAGTGTGTATGGTGAATATAAACTAGGTTCACTACCGTAGTGTGTATGGTGAATATAAACTAGGTTCACTACCGTAGTGTGTATGGTGAATATAAACTAGGTTCACTATCGTAGTGTGTATGGTGAATATAAACTAGGTTCACTACCGTAGTGTGTATGGTGAATATAAACTAGGTTCACTACCGTAGTGTGTATGGTGAATATAAACTAGGTTCACTACCCTAGTGTGTATGGTGAATATAAACTAGGTTCACTACCGTAGTGTGAATGGTGAATATAAACTAGGTTCACTACCGTAGTGTGTATGGTGAATATAAACTAGGTTCACTACCGTAGTGTGTATGGTGAATATAAACTAGGTTCACTACCCTAGTGTGTATGGTGAATATAAACTAGGTTCACTACCGTAGTGTGTATGGTGAATATAAACTAGGTTCACTACCGTAGTGTGTATGGTGAATATAAACTAGGTTCACTACCGTAGTGTGTATGGTGAATATAAACTAGGTTCACTATCGTAGTGTGTATGGTGAATATAAACTAGGTTCACTACCGTAGTGTGTATGGTGAATATAAACTAGGTTCACTACCGTAGTGTGTATGGTGAATATAAACTAGGTTCACTACCGTAGTGTGTATGGTGAATATAAACTAGGTTCACTACCCTAGTGTGTATGGTTAATATAAACTAGGTTCACTACCGTAGTGTGTATGGTGAATATAAACTAGGTTCACTATCGTAGTGTGTATGGTGAATATAAACTAGGTTCACTACCGTAGTGTGTATGGTGAATATAAACTAGGTTCACTACCGTACTGTGTATGGTGAATATAAACTAGGTTCACTACCGTAGTGTGTATGGTGAATATAAACTAGGTTCACTACCGTAGTGTGTATGGTGAATATAAACTAGGTTCACTACCGTAGTGTGTATGGTGAATATAAACTAAGTTCACTACCGTAGTGGGTATGGTGAATATAAACTAGGTTCACTACCGTAGTGTGTATGGTTAATATAAACTAAGTTCACTACTATATTGTTATTGTTTACATATTTTATTTCTTCAGAAATGACAGAGGACTGTATCTCTACGCTGTTATCCCTCAGTCATCCTGATAAGTTAAATGTCTTGAGGATCCTGGTGAGTTCCCATAGAGCAAAATCATCGCATGAAAACCATTTCTTCTTTGTAATAAAATGAGAGCATGTAAACCGATTTCTGTCCTGCTTTTCCTCCAGGTCCATCAGATGGCAGCAGAGAGTGGAGAGCCAGTCTCCTTTAGTGATGCAGACCTGGCTGCTCTGACAGAGGTGTATGGAAAAGTAGAGCATCTCTTCGACCAGTGTGATGTAACACTGACAAAATGCGGGAACAAGCTGACGGCTAAGATAAAGGACCAGTCTGGAAACCTTCCTCTTGTCTTGGGCATCGCTGTGAACGGCCTGGGCTCTCTAGTGTAAAAGGAGATTGAGAGAGGGAGAGAGGAGGAGGAGAGAGGAAGATGAGGGAGGCGACAAAAAGAAAAAGACAACAGTTATAATCACAACTTTAATGTTGATGGGTAAATTGAACCTCTGCATGTTTTCTATAGTAAAATGTTTGTTTATCAAGGGTTTGTGCTGCCTTAAACAAATTGGCTATCTTTATTTTTTATGTTAATTAGCTTTTTGGGTTTGTTTCTTTCACTCTTTTCTTTTCTTTTTGTTCTGAGGTTGAATTTCTACAACATTTAATTTATACCATTAATTTAGTTTTTTTTTCAACAAATTTACAGTCTACTAAATATCATGAGAAAAAAATGTGTGTCAAGTGGTCAAGCCTCAAAATCAAGACATAAATCAGAGGGTCTGGCTGAGGCTTTGCTCCAGGACCGACGACTGGTCAGAGAGATCAGTTGCGATAAAACCTGAGTGGTTTTTTTTCGGGTTCTGGGTGAAATATCTTGTTAAATTTCCCGGGTCCGTCTCTGTCCGGGTCCCAGGTCATCTCGTTGTAGTGTCCTGAAGACCGCGGGCGCCCTTCAAGATCAAAAAACTTGATAGCTGAAGTCCTCGTCTTGCAGCTGCTTGTGCTGAGCACCTCTCCATTTAGATTTTTCAATAAAAATGTTTCCTGCTACAATAGTTATTTAAAACCCCGTCAGTAACATTAACAATGTCTGCACTGTATTTCTGATCAATTTGATGTTATTTCAATGGACAAAATAAAACCTTATCTTTCGAAAATCAAGGCCATTTCTGTGACCCCAAACGTTTAAATGATGTTCTACGTGAGGAGGAGTCTTCCCATGACCCTCTCTGGTTTACCTTTGACTCTCAACTAGCCTTATGTCATTAACACACGCACACATTCAGTTACTTTACTAAAAAAATAAAGACTGTAAACTATTTGCGTTTGGAATGAGGGTGCCTAGTGTGTGTGTTTATGTGTGTGTGTTTTTGTGTGTGTGTGTGTGTGTGTGTGCGTGCAGAAGTTTTCCCATAATGGATAGAGGGCAGTGGAGCAGGACACAGGAAGTCCAGTCTCCTGGGAACCCAGACCCTGAGGAATCTTATCTGCTATTCATCACGCACACACACACACACACACTGCGCGACAGATACCACACACACACTCTCCCATAACACCCCCGAAACTCTCTAATACACACACACACAGCAGGTTGAACTGTTTACATTTCTTGCCAATGGAATAGTTAGTGCTGTGAATGGACTCTAGAACACATCAACAGAATTCTACGGACACACACTGGTCTGTATTCAGACTCTAGAACACATCAACAGAATTCTACTGACACACGCTGGTCTGTATTCAGACTCTAGAACACATCAACAGAATTCTACTGACACACGCTGGTCTGTATTCAGACTCTAGAACACATCAACAGAATTCTACGGACACACGCTGGTCTGTTTCCAGACTCTAGAACACATCAACAGAATTCTACTGACACACGCTGGTCTGTATTCAGACTCTAGAACACATCAACAGAATTCTACTGACACACGCTGGTCTGTATTCAGACTCTAGAACACATCAACAGAATTCTACTGACACACGCTGGTCTGTATTCAGACTCTAGAACACATCAACAGAATTCTTTAGTCACACACTGGTCTGTATTCTAGGGTCACACACTGGTCAGTATTCTAGGGTCACACACTGGTCTGTATTCTAGGGTCACACACTGGCCAGTATTCTAGGGTCACACACTGGTCAGTATTCTAGGGTCACACACTGGTCAGTATTCTAGGGTCACACACTGGTCAGTATTCTAGGGTCACACACTGGTCAGTATTCTAGGGTCACACACTGGTCAGTATTCTAGGGTCACACACTGGTCAGTATTCTAGGGTCACACACTGGTCAGTATTCTAGGGTCACACACTGGTCAGTATTCTAGGGTCACACACTGGCCAGTATTCTAGGGTCACACACTGGTCAGTATTCTAGGGTCACACACTGGTCAGTATTCTAGGGTCACACACTGGTCAGTATTCTAGGGTCACACACTGGTCAGTATTCTAGGGTCACACACTGGTCAGTATTCTAGGGTCACACACTGGTCAGTATTCTAGGATCACACACTGGTCAGTATTCTAGGGTCACACACTGGTCAGTATTCTAGGGTCACACACTGGTCAGTATTCTAGGGTCACACACTGGTCAGTATTCTAGGGTCACACACTGGTCAGTATTCTACAGCCAGCAGCTGTAAACACACATTTAGGACCCTGTCTGTCTTCCTGTCTGAGTAGTCTTCTAAAACATGTTTCTGTTTGATTGTGAAAATATTATCCTGTGCATATTCTTTGGGAACAAACAATGACATGGTTTTACAACTCTGGACAGTATATCGTTGGATCAGACTGTTATTACCACAGATTGGCAACAGAACTGTGACGAAAACCAGAGTTAGGGGGTGGGGGCTCTGGTGGGGAAAGAGAGAGAGAGAGAGAAAATGGAGAGAGAAATGAAGACGGGGGAAAAGAATGAGCTCCAGGAGTGGGCGAGCGAGACTGAGGGTTGACTTTGGAGAGGGTACACATATCGTCGGTTCGTTTTCAAGTTGTCTGTATTAGAGTTATTTCTTTAGTCCGTTCTCTGAGGTCTGTAGTTTTCAGGTTGTCTGTATTAGAGTTATTTCTTTAGTCTGTTCTCTGAGGTCTGTAGTTTTCAGGTTCTCTGTATTAAAGTTATTTCTTTAGTCCGTTCTCTGAGGTCTGTAATTATTGGCATAGGTCAGAACATGAACCAGTGCCGGTCGGCTTCGGAACAGAACCATGTCATGGAGCGTCGGGTCAGGAGCCATGACAACCTGCTCATCAACGCTGACTTCGAAGATGACAACAGCAATAGTTGCCATGGTTACTACCCACGGTGAGTGACATAGCTCTGATAAACTTAAAATAAGATATTAACTCCATTTGTGTCTCAGAAGGCAGACTGATCATGTGCATCTCTTCAGCTCAACTTGATCTCTGAATATTTTTTCAATGCTTTACATGGTTCACATGGATTACATGGTTCATATGGTTCATATGGTTCACATGGATTACATGGTTCATATGGTTCACATGGATTACATGGTTCATATGGTTCATGTGGTTCACATGGATTACATGGTTCACATGGTTTACATGGATTACATGGTTCACATGGTTCACATGGTTCACATGGATTACATGGTTCATATGGTTCACATGGATTACATGGTTCATATGGTTCATGTGGTTCACATGGATTACATGGTTCACATGGTTTACATGGATTACATGGTTCACATGGTTCACATGGATTACATGGTTCATATGGTTCATATGGTTCACATGGTTCGCATGGTTCACATGGTTCACATGGTTCATACGGTTCACATGGTTCACATGGTTTCCATGGATTACATGGTTCATATGGTTCACATGGTTCACATTCTCTGTGTTAAATGTGCTATTAGAAGATCTGGTTAACTGTGCTAGAAGCATCGCTGTGTTAAATATGCTAGTAGCATCTCTATGTTAACTGTGCTAGAATCATCGCTGTGTTAAATGTGCTAGTAGCATCTCTGTGTTAACTGTGCTAGAATCATTGCTGTGTTAAATGTGCTAGTAGCAGCAAAAAGTCCATGTAAAATTAAACATATAAAATTACATAAACTTTTTTACTCTCCGTTGTTGCATGAAAAGGCCCTCACACAACAATCACATAATCAACATTCACACAGAAATCACATAATCAACACTCACACAACAATCACATAATCAACATTCACACAAAAATAACATAATCAACATTCATACAGTTTTACAGGATTATTAGAAAATATGTATTAATATGATATGTATGGAAAAACATGTTAACCGAACTTAAATATGTGATTGTATTGGGCCGTTGATAAAAGTGTTTCTCCATTACCAGTCACAGCACAGAGCGTCAGATTCTGGCACGTCAGGCGGTTGCTAAGCGACGTCAGGCTCTACGATGCCCATCCTACATGTTCTCGACTCCGCCTATCAGCCTAACAGACAGCGAGCAGCGCTTCCTGGACGCAGCCGAGTACGGCAACATCCCTGAGGTGAGTAACCCTGACCCCTTCATAAGAGGTTATAACACTAACCCTGACCCCTTCATAAGAGGTTATAACACTAACCCTGACCCCTTCATAAGAGGTTATAACACTAACCCTGACCCCTTCATAAGAGGTTATAACACTAACCCTGACCCCTTCATAAGAGGTTATAACACTAACCCTGACCCCTTCATAAGAGGTTATAACACTAACCCTGACCCCTTCATAAGAGGTTATAACACTAACCCTGACCCCTTCATAAGAGGTTATAACACTAACCCTGACCCCTTCATAAGAGGTTATAACACTAACCCTGACCCCTTCATAAGAGGTTATAACACTAACCCTGACCCCTTCATAAGAGGTTATAACACTAACCCTGACCCCTTCATAAGAGGTTATAACACTAACACTAATCCCTTCATAAGAGGTTATAACACTAACCCTGACCCCTTCATAAGAGGTTATAACACTAACCCTGACCCCTTCATAAGAGGTTATAACACTAACCCTGACCCCTTCATAAGAGGTTATAACACTAACCCTGACCCCTTCATAAGAGGTTATAACACTAACACTAATCCCTTCATAAGAGGTTATAACACTAACACTAATCCCTTCATAAGAGGTTATAACACTAACACTAATCCCTTCATAAGAGGTTATAACACTAACACTAATCCCTTCATAATAGGTTATAACACTAACCCTGACCCCTTCATAAGAGGTTATAACACTAACCCTGACCCCTTCATAAGAGGTTATAACACTAACACTAATCCCTTCATAAGAGGTTATAACACTAACCCTGACCCCTTCATAAGAGGTTATAACACTAACCCTGACCCCTTCATAAGAGGTTATAACACTAACCCTGACCCCTTCATAAGAGGTTATAACACTAACACTAATCCCTTCATAAGAGGTTATAACACTAACCCTGACCCCTTCATAAGAGGTTATAACACTAACCCTGACCCCTACATAGGAGGTTATAACACTAACCCTGACCCCTACATAGGAGGTTATAACACTAACCCTGACCCCTTCATAAGAGGTTATAACACTAACCCTGACCCCTTCATAGGAGGTTATAACACTAACCCTGACCCCTTCATAAGAGGTTATAACACTAACCCTGACCCCTTCATAAGAGGTTATAACACTAACCCTGACCCCTACATAGGAGGTTATAACACTAACCCTGACCCCTACATAGGAGGTTATAACACTAACCCTGACCCCTTCATAAGAGGTTATAACACTAACCCTGACCCCTTCATAGGAGGTTATAACACTAACCCTGACCCCTACATAGGAGGTTATAACACTAACCATGTTCCCTACTCCCTCATAAGAGCTTCTTCATAAGGACTTTATAAATCTTTCACGGTTCACATATGACACATAAACATACACAGAATGTTCAAACAGCCATAGTAAATCAATATTTCATTCAATCCTGAGGTGCGGCGAATGCTCCTTCAACTGCCCAATCTGAATGTGAATGCAGTGGACTACATGGGCCAGAATGCATTGCAGCTGGCTGTGGCTAATGAACATCTAGAGGTGACCGAGCTTCTGCTGGGAAGGGCGGACCTATCCAGAGTTGGAGATGCTCTGCTATTGGCCATCAGTAAGGAAGTCAGCGAGTGTGGGAGACAGGAAGACATCTGTCATAAACCCCTGCATCTGTCAGACATAAATACCACAGTAGTAAAATGTTCCAAACAGTGGAACATAAGGAACACAGTGCTCCTCTATTTACTTGTTTTTCCATGTCATTTTTAACTATTTGCATACTTTTACTACCATCTACACATGTTATCTACTACACTGTACAGCTTATCTACTACACTGCACACAGCTTATCTACTACACTGCACACAGCTTAATATCTACTACACTGTACACAGCTTAATATCTACTACACTGTGTGTGTGTGTGTTTGTGCGTCCGTATTTGTGTGTTTGTGCGTGTCTGTGTTTATGTCTGTATATGTTTCTAGGTAAGGGTTATGTGCGCATAACTGAGGCTTTGCTAGGCCACAAGTCCTTCTGTGATGCTCGACGCCTGACAGCTAGCCCCGCTCAGGGGGATATGTTAGATGATTTCTACGCTTATGACGAGGACGGAACCAGGTGTGTTTACATACAGGACACTTACAATCACCACAAAAATTATAAACACGGTAAAACGCTACATTATCAACAACACAGGTAATATGCTACATAGCCAACAATCAATCAAATCAATCAAGCAAATTAATTTTATAAAGCCCTTTTTACAACAAAGTTAAACAAAAACTCCCTGATGGGGTCGAATTTAGGAAGAAGCCTAGAGAGGAACCAGGCCCTCAGGGGTGGCAAGTCCTTTCATGGCTTTTCTGTAACATTTGTAACATGTGTGTAATGTGTGTCTGTAATGGGTGTCTGTAACATGCCTTTGTCACTAGATTTTCCCATGACGTGACTCCAGTGATACTGGCAGCCCACTGTCATGAGTATGAGATCGTTCATACCCTATTGGGTAAAGGAGCCCGCATAGACCCGCCCCACGATTACTTCTGCTGCTGTGATTCGTGCAACTATCAACAGCAGTATGACTCCTTCAGCCACTCACGGAGCAGGATCAACGCCTACCGAGGTCTGGCTAGTCCTGCCTACCTGTCTCTATCCAATGAGGATCCAGTATTGGCAGCCTTGGAGCTGAGTAACGAGCTGGCTGTTCTGGCCAACATTGAGAAGGAGTTTAAGGTACGCACACTGTGTCACTAAATACACACACAGTCTAGAGGGCTCAGGTGTTCTAGGGTGTTCTAGTAGTGGACTCAGGTGTTCTACTGGACTCAGGTGTTCTAGAGGACTCAGGTGTTCTAGAGGACTCAGGTGTTCTAGGGTGTTCTAGTAGTGGACTCAGGTGTTCTACTGGACTCAGATGTTCTAGAGGACTCAGGTGTTCTAGAGGACTCAGGTGTTCTAGAGGACTCAGGTGTTCTAGTGGACTCAGGTGTTCTAGAGGACTCAGGTGTTCTAGTGGACTCAGGTGTTCTAGAGGACTCAGGTGTTCTACTAGACTCAGGTGTTCTAGAGGACTCAGGTGTTCTAGTGGACTCAGGTGTTCTACTGGACTCAGGTGTTCTAGAGGACTCAGGTGTTCTAGAGGACTCAGGTGTTCTAGTGGACTCAGGTGTTCTACTGGACTCAGGTGTTCTAGAGGACTCAGGTGTTCTAGTGGACTCAGGTGTTCTAGAGGACTCAGGTGTTCTAGAGGACTCAGGTGTTCTAGAGGACTCAGGTGTTCTAGAGGACTCAGGTGTTCTAGTGGACATTTACATTTACATTTTGCGCATTTAGCAGACGCTCTTATCCAGAACGACTTACAATAAGTGCAGGCATTTCACATATAGCTAAAACACACATCAAAAAGGTAATAAGTACATTGTTCCTGGGTGGGTGCAGGGGGAAGTGCTAGAGATAGAAGGGGTGCTAGGAGAGGAGGAATGGGTGATAATCGTAGAAGAATGATTCGGTAGTGAAGTTTCGAACAGTCGAGACTTGTGGAGCTCCATTCATGGAGCTACTGGAGGTACAGTTTGAAGAGGAATGTTTTTAGACGTTTTTTGAAGATTGGTAGAGAGTCCGATGATCTGATCTCCAGAGTGGAGTTGTTACACCATTGCGGGGCAAGCACGGAGAACAATTAAGACTGAGCAGATCGAGAGTTGCCCTCCCGTAGGGATGGCACTTCCAAGAGGCCTGAGGTGGCAGAACAAAGTGCTCGCGTGGGTGTGTACGGCTTGATTAGTGACTGGATGTAGGAGGGGGCGGTTCCTCTTGCTGCCCCATAGGCTAGCACCATGGTTTTGTAGTGGATGCGTGCTTCGACCGGGAGCCAGTGTAGTGTGCGGAACAGCTGAGTGACGTGGGAGAACTTTGGTAGATTGAAGATCAGGCGGGCTGCTGCATTTTGAATGAGTTGCAGGGGTTTGATGGCGCACACTGGGAGACCAGCCAGAAGGGAGTTGCAGTAGTCGAGACGGGAGATGATAAGTGCCTGGATCAGCACTTGTGCGGCTTCCTGCGTAAGATACAGCCTTACTTTCTTAATGTTGTAGAGCATGTACCTGCAAGACCGGGACACCGCCTTGATGTGTGCAGAAAATGTACCTGCAAGACCGGGACATGTACCTGCAAGACCGGGACACCGCCTTGATGTGTGCAGAAAATGAGAGGGAGTTGTCAAGGGTCACGCCAAGGTTTTTCCCACATTGGGTAGCAGGGACTGTGACGTTGTCCACCGTAAAGGACAGATCCTGGAGCGGGCAGGCTCTTCCTTTGAAGAAGAGCAGTTCAGTTTTACCTAGGTTGAGTTTCAGATGGTGTGCAGACATCCAGGCCGAGATGTCAGTCAGACATGCAGAGATACGGGATGCCACCTGGGTTTCAGACTGTGGGAATGAGAAAAATAGTTGGGTATCATCAGCATAGCAGTGATAGGAGAGGCCATGTGAGGATATGACAGAGCCAAGAGACCGGGTGTATAAGGAGAAAAGGAGAGGGCCTAGGACCGATCCTTGGGGGACCCCAGTGACCAGGGGCTGCATGTTCGACGGCGAGCCTCGCCACACCACCTGGTAAAAACGGTCCGACAAGTACGAGGAAAACCAGGAATGCACCGCTCCTGAGATCCCCAGGTCAGAGAGGGTGGAGAGCAGGATCTGATGGTTTACTGTGTCGAAGGCAGCAGATAGGTCTAGTAGAATGAGAACAGAGGAGAGAGAGTTGGCTTGGGCCTTGTGTAGGGCTTCAGTTACACAGAGCAGCGCTGTTTCAGTTGAGTGGCCCGTCTTGAATCCTGACTGGTTAGGGTCCAGGAGATTGTTCTGCGAGAGGTAGGAGGACAGTTGGTCAGCTACGACGCGTTCAAGCGTTTTGGAAAGGAAGGACAACAGGACTCAGGTGTTCTAGAGGACTCAGGTGTTCTAGTAGACTCAGGTGTTCTAGTAGACTCAGGTGTTCTAGAGGACTCAGGTGTTCTAGTGGACTCAGGTGTTCTAGAGGACTCAGGTGTTCTACTGGACTCAGGTGTTCTAGAGGACTCAGGTGTTCTAGTGGACTCAGGTGTTCTAGTGGACTCAGGTGTTCTACTGGACTCAGGTGTTCTAGAGGACTCAGGTGTTCTAGAGGACTCAGGTGTTCTAGAGGACTCAGGTGTTCTAGTGGACTCAGGTGTTCTACTGGACTCAGGTGTTCTAGAGGACTCAGGTGTTCTAGTAGACTCAGGTGTTCTAGTAGACTCAGGTGTTCTAGAGGACTCAGGTGTTCTAGTGGACTCAGGTGTTCTAGAGGACTCAGGTGTTCTAGAGGACTCAGGTGTTCTAGTGGACTCAGGTGTTCTAGTGGACTCAGGTGTTCTACTGGACTCAGGTGTTCTAGTGGACTCAGGTGTTCTAGTAGACTCAGGTGTTCTAGTAGACTCAGGTGTTCTAGAGGACTCAGGTGTTCTAGTGGACTCAGGTGTTCTAGAGGACTCAGGTGTTCTACTGGACTCAGGTGTTCTAGAGGACTCAGGTGTTCTAGTGGACTCAGGTGTTCTAGTGGACTCAGGTGTTCTACTGGACTCAGGTGTTCTAGAGGACTCAGGTGTTCTAGAGGACTCAGGTGTTCTAGAGGACTCAGGTGTTCTAGTGGACTCAGGTGTTCTACTGGACTCAGGTGTTCTAGTGGACTCAGGTGTTCTAGTGGACTCAGGTGTTCTAGAGGACTCAGGTGTTCTAGAGGACTCAGGTGTTCTAGAGGACTCAGGTGTTCTAGTGGACTCTGATTTTCTGTCATTTCGACACTTCACTGAAACGTTTTATACAAGCCTTTTGTGTGAAGCCCTTCTTCCTCCCACCTACCCTGCCTCTCTCTACTCCCCTCTCCCCCACCTCCCCCCTCAGTAGAATGACTACCGACGCCTGTCCTGCCAGTGTAAGGACTATGTGGTGGGCCTGCTGGACCTCTGTCGCAGCACAGAGGAGGTGGAGGCCATACTGAGTGGAGACACAGACTGTGAGGACCAGTTCCATCCACCTGGCCGGCCGTCCCTCATACGTCTTAAACTGGCCATCAAATACGAGCTGAAAAAGGTCTGAACACACAAACACACACCGCTACTGTTTCATTACAAATACAAGCTGAAAAAGGTCTGAACACACAAACACAAAGACGTTACTGTTTCATTACAAATACGAGCTGAAAAAGGTCTGAACACACAAACACAAACACGTTACTGTTTCATTACAAATACGAGCTGAAAAAGGTCTGAACACACAAACACACACCGCTACTGTTTCATTACACTGTTTTACAACAGTTTGTAGCCCATCCTAACTGTCCTCATGTCTCCAGTTTGTAGCCCATCCTAACTGTCCTCATGTCTCCAGTTTGTAGCCCATCCTAACTGTCCTCATGTCTCCAGTTTGTAGCACATCCTAACTGTCCTCATGTCTCCAGTTTGTAGCCCATCCTAACTGTCCTAGGGTCTCCAGTTTGTAGCCCATCCTAACTGTCCTCACGTCTCCACTTTGTAACACATCCTAACTGACCTCATGTCTCCAGTTTGTAGCCCATCCTAACTGTCCTCATGTCTCCAGTTTGTAGTCCATCTTCACTGTCCTCTTGTCTCCAGTTTGTAGCCCATCCTAACTGACCTCATGTCTCCAGTTTGTAGCCCATCCTCACTGCCCTCATGTCTCCAGTTTGTAGCCCATCCTAACTGTCCTCATGTCTCCAGTTTGTAGCCCATCCTAACTGACCTCATGTCTCCAGTTTGTAGCCCATCTTCACTGTCCTCACTGCCCATCCTCATGTCTCCAGTTTTAGTCCATCTTCAGCCCATCCTAACTGTCCTCATGTCTCCAGTTTGTAGTCCATCTTCACTGTCCTCATGTCTCCAGTTTGTAGCCCATCCTCACTCTCCTCTTGTCTCCAGTTTGTAGCCCATCCTAACTGACCTCATGTCTCCAGTTTGTAGCCCATCCTCACTGTCCTCATGTCTCCAGTTTGTAGCCCATCCTAACTGACCTCATGTCTCCAGTTTGTAGCCCATCCTCACTGTCCTCTTGTCTCCAGTTTGTAGCCCATCCTAACTGACCTCATGTCTCCAGTTTGTAGCCCATCCTAACTGTCCTAATGTCTCCAGTTTGTAGCCCATCCTAACTGTCCTCATGTCTCCAGTTTGTAGTCCATCTTCACTGTCCTCATGTCTCCAGTTTGTAGCCCATCCTCACTGTCCTCATGTCTCCAGTTTGTAGCCCATCCTAACTGTCCTCATGTCTCCAGTTTGTAGCCCATCCTCACTGTCCTCATGTCTCCAGTTTGTAGCCCATCCTCACTGACCTCATGTCTCCAGTTTGTAGCCCATCCTAACTGTCCTAATGTCTCCAGTTTGTAGCCCATCCTAACTGTCCTCATGTCTCCAGTTTGTAGCCCATCTTCACTGTCCTCATGTCTCCAGTTTGTAGCCCATCCTAACTGTCATGTCTCACTGTCACTGTCCCTCACTGTCATGTCCAGTTTGTAGCCCATCCTCACTGTCCTCATGTCTCCAGTTTGTAGCCCATCCTCACTGTCCTCATGTCTCCAGTTTGTAGCCCATCCTCACTGTCCTCATGTCTCCAGTTTGTAGCCCATCCTAACTGTCCTCATGTCTCCAGTTTGTAGCCCATCCTAACTGTCCTCATGTCTCCAGTTTGTAGCCCATCTTCACTGTCCTCATGTCTCCAGTTTGTAGCCCATCCTCACTGTCCTCATGTCTCCAGTTTGTAGCCCATCTTCACTGTCCTCATGTCTCCAGTTTGTAGCCCATCCTCACTGTCCTCATGTCTCCAGTTTGTAGCCCATCCTAACTGTCCTCATGTCTCCAGTTTGTAGCCCATCCTAACTGTCCCCATGTCTCTTAGCCCATCCTAACTGTCCTCATGTCTCCAGTTTGTAGCCCATCCTAACTGCCCATAGCCCATCTTCACTGTCCTCATGTCTCCAGTTTGTAGCCCATCCTCACTGTCCTCATGTCTCCAGTTTGTAGCCCATCTTCACTGTCCTCATGTCTCCAGTTTGTAGCCCATCCTCACTGTCCTCATGTCTCCAGTTTGTAGCCCATCCTCCCTGTCCTCATGTCTCCAGTTTGTAGCCCATCTTCACTGTCCTCATGTCTCCAGTTTGTAGCCCATCCTCACTGTCCTCATGTCTCCAGTTTGTAGCACATCCTAACTGTCCTCATGTCTCCAGTTTGTAGCCCATCCTAACTGTCCCCATGTCTCCAGTTTGTAGCCCATCCTAACTGTCCTCATGTCTCCAGTTTGTAGCCCATCCTAACTGTCCTCATGTCTCCAGTTTGTAGCCCATCCTAACTGCCAGCAGCAACTGTTGTTGATCTGGTATGAGAGCATTCCAACTCTGAGACAGCAAACGACTGCAGTTAAACTGCTGGTGGTGTTGGGAGTGGCTGTTGGACTGCCTGGACTCTCCCTGGCTTACCTGGTGGCTCCCTGCAGCAGGGTATGTACCCTAAACACTACCCTTACATCCTTAACTCTACACCCTAAACCATACCCCCTTAACCCTACACACTACGCCATAAACCCTTAACCCTACCCCCAGGTAGGGAGGGTAATGTTGATGTATTGACTCCCCAGGTAGGGAGGGTAATGTTGCTGTATTGACTCCCCCAGGTAGGGAGGGTAATGTTGATGTATTGACTCCCCCAGGTAGGGAGGGTAATGTTGCTGTATTGACTACCCCAGGTAGAGAGGGTAATGTTGCTGTATTGACTCCCCCAGGTAGGGAGGGTGATGTTGCTGTATTGACTCTCCCAGGTAGGGAGGGTGATGTTGCTGTATTGACTCCCCCAGGTAGGGAGGGTGGTGTTGCTGTATTGACTCCCCCAGGTAGGGAGGGGGATGTTGCTGTATTGACTCCCCCAGGTAGGGAGGGTAATGTTGCTGTATTGACTCCCCCAGGTAAGGAGGGTAATGTTGCTGTATTGACTCCCCCAGGTAGGGAGGGTAATGTTGCTGTATTGACTCCCCCAGGTAGGGAGGGTAATGTTTATGTATTGACTCCCCCAGGTAGGGAGATTAATGTTTCTGTATTGACTCCCCCAGGTAGGGAGGGTGATGTTGCTGTATTGACTCCCCCAGGTAGGGAGGGTGATGTTGCTGTATTGACTCCCCCAGGTAGGGAGGGTGATGTTGCTGTATTGACTCCCCCAGGTAGGGAGGGTAATGTTGCTGTATTGACTCCCCCAGGTAGAGAGGGTAATGTTTATGTATTGACTCCCCCAGGTAGGGAGGGTGATGTTGCTGTATTGACTCCCCCAGGTAGGGAGGGTAATGTTGCTGTATTGACTCCCCCAGGTAGGGAGGGTAATGTTGCTGTATCGACTCCCCCAGGTAGGGAGGGTGATGTTGCTGTATTGACTCCCCCAGGTAGGGAGGGTGATGTTGCTGTATTGACTCCCCCAGGTAGGGAGGGTAATGTTGCTGTATTGACTCCCCCAGGTAGGGAGGGTAATGTTGCTGTATCGACTCCCCCAGGTAGGGAGGGTGATGTTGCTGTATTGACTCCCCCAGGTAGGGAGGGTGATGTTGCTGTATTGACTCCCCCAGGTAGGGAGGGTAATGTTGCTGTATTGACTCCCCCAGGTAGGGAGCGTAATGTTGCTGTATTGACTCCCCCAGGTAGGGAGGGTAATGTTTATGTATTGACTCCCCCAGGTAGGGAGGGTAATGTTGCTGTATTGACTCCCCCAGGTAGGGAGCGTAATGTTGCTGTATTGACTCCCCCAGGTAGGGAGGGTAATGTTGCTGTATTGACTCCCCCAGGTAGGGAGCGTAATGTTGCTGTATTGACTCCCCCAGGTAGGGAGGGTAATGTTTATGTATTGACTCCCCCAGGTAGGGAGGGTAATGTTGCTGTATTGACTCCCCCAGGTAGGGAGCGTAATGTTGCTGTATTGACTCCCCCAGGTAGGGAGGGTAATGTTTATGTATTGACTCCCCCAGGTAGGGAGGGTGATGCGGAGTCCCTTCATGAAGTTTGTGGCCCACGCCTCTTCATTCTCCATCTTTTTGTGTCTTCTGATCCTGAATGCTGCTGACCGCTTCGCCGGGACCACGCTGCTGCCCAACATGACCTCACATCTCCAAACACACCCACATCTCGACCGCATCCAACACCAAGGTCTGTCACACGGAGCAGGGGGGTAAACGATTTGTGTTTATGGACAGATTCATCTTCATGTATTATTCATCCTGTTTATCTGCATCCACATGTCCCCATCCTCCATCATTTACCTCCTTCCTCTAGAGCGTGACCCCACCCTGTTATTTCGTATGACCACCACCCGCTTCACCTGGATGGAGATGCTCATCATGTCCTGGGTCATAGGTCAGTTAGAAATCATACCCCGTGTCATAGGTCAGTTAGAAATCATACCCTGTGTCATAGGTCAGTTAGAAATCATACCCTGGGTCATAGGTCAATGGGCAAACATATCCAGGGTCATAGGTCACTGGGATTCTGATCAGGGGTGATATAATCTGAATGAACAGCTATGTACTTAATGTCTTCCTTGCTTTACCAGGTATGATCTGGGCGGAGGTGAAGGAGATTTGGTCTCAGGGAGCTGGAGAATACCTGTTAGAACCCTGGAACTTTCTGGACTATGGAATGCTGGCCATCTTTCTGGCATCCTTTAGTTCCCGCCTCTCTGCCTGTAACCACGCCAACTCGGCCCAGCGATATATCGACACACACTACACACACATTGTAACCCTGGACAACATAACCCTGCCTCCACACATACACTACTACACACTGGGTAAGTACACACACACACACACACATACACACACACACACACACAGCACAAATCACTCTTCCACCCCACATCTGGTCTCTACTGGTTTATCACTCTTCTCACCTCCAGCTGGTCTCTACTGGTTTATCACTCTTCTCACCTCCAGCTGGTCTCTACTGGTTTATCACTCTTCTCACCTCCAGCTGGTCTCTACTGGTTTATCACTCTTCTCACCTCCAGCTGGTCTCTACTGGTTTATCACTCTTCTCACCTCCAGCTGGTCTCTACTGGTTTATCACTCTTCTCACCCCACATCTGGTCTCTACTGGTTTATCACTCTTCTCACCTCCAGCTGGTCTCTACTGGTTTATCACTCTTCTCACCCCACATCTGGTCTCTACTGGTTTATCACTCTTCTCACCTCCAGCTGGTCTCTACTGGTTTATCACTCTTCTCACCTCCAGCTGGTCTCTACTGGTTTATCACTCTTCTCACCTCCAGCTGGTCTCTACTGGTTTATCACTCTTCTCACCCCACATCTGGTCTCTACTGGTTTATCACTCTTCTCACCTCCAGCTGGTCTCTACTGGTTTATCACTCTTCTCACCTCCAGCTGGTCTCTACTGGTTTATCACTCTTCTCACCTCCAGCTGGTCTCTACTGGTTTATCACTCTTCTCACCTCCAGCTGGTCTCTACTGGTTTATCACTCTTCTCACCTCCAGCTGGTCTCTACTGGTTTATCACTCTTCTCACCTCCAGCTGGTCTCTACTGGTTTATCACTCTTCTCACCTCCAGCTGGTCTCTACTGGTTTATCACTCTTCTCACCTCCAGCTGGTCTCTACTGGTTTATCACTCTTCTCACCTCCAGCTGGTCTCTACTGGTTTATCACTCTTCTCACCTCCAGCTGGTCTCTACTGGTTTATCACTCTTCTCACCTCCAGCTGGTCTCTACTGGTTTATCACTCTTCTCACCTCCAGCTGGTCTCTACTGGTTTATCACTCTTCGCACCTCCAGCTGGTCTCTACTGGTTTATCACTCTTCTCACCTCCAGCTGGTCTCTACTGGTTTATCACTCTTCTCACCTCCAGCTGGTCTCTACTGGTTTATCACTCTTCTCACCTCCAGCTCGGCTCTACTGGTTGCCCTCTGACCCCCAGCTGGTATCTGAAGGGTTGTATGCTGTTGCCGTGGTGCTCAGTTTCAGCCGCATTGCCTACATCCTGCCAGCCAATGAGAGCTTTGGACCGTTGCAGATATCACTAGGACGCACTGTAAAAGGTACACACACACACACACACACACACACACACACATACACCCTCACCAATACATATAAACAAGTACACACACACACACACACACACACACACACACACACACACACACACACACACACACACACACACACACACACACACACACACACACACACACACACACACACACACACACACACACACACACACACACACACACACTCACACACCCTTACCAATACACACACACACACACACACACACACACACACACACACACACACACACACACACACACACACACACACACACACACACACACACACACACACACACACACACACACACACACACCAATACATATAAACAAGTATACACACACACACATGAATCTACGATTATGGAGACTTTACTGAGTTTAAAGTGAATCTCCGATTAGGGAGATTTTACTGGGTTTAAGATGGTTAATATTACAATTGCTAGTTATTGTTGACTAATTGCTGCTGTTTGTGTGTGTGTGTGTGTCTGTTTGACTGTATGTGTGTTTGTTTGTGTGTGTTTGTTTGGCTGGATGTGTGTTGGCTGCGTATGTGTGTATGTGGCTGTGCGTGTTTGGCTGCTTGTGTGTGTTTGGGTGTGTGTGTGTGTGTTTGTGTGTGTGTTGCAGACATCTTTAAGTTCATGGTGATCTTCATCCTGGTGTTCTTGGCCTTCATGATTGGAATGTTCAATCTCTACTCTTATTACCTGGGAGCGAAGCAGAATGACGCCTTCACAACGTAATACACCCCCCCAAAAAAAAACACACAGAGCCACACACACACATACACACACACACACACACACACGTGTGATCACTAATATTATTTATACATGCTATTTTTGTAATCACTAATATTATTTATACATGCTATTTTTGTAATCACTAATATTATTCATACATGCTATTTTTGTGATCACTAATATTATTTTTACATGCTATTTTTGTAATCACTAATATTATTTATACATGCTATTTTTGTAATCACTAATATTATTCATACATGCTATTTTTGTAATCACTAATATTATTCATACATGCTATTTTTGTAATCACTAATATTATTCATACATGCTATTTTTGTAATCACTAATATTATTTATACATGCTATTTTTGTAATCACTAATATTATTCATACATGCTATTTTTGTGATCACTAATATTATTCATACATGCTATTTTTGTGATCACTAATATTATTTATACATGCTATTTTTGTAATCACTAATATTATTTATACATGCGATTTTTGAGATCACTAATATTATTTATACATGCTATTTTTGTGATCACTAATATTATTCATACATGCTATTTTTGTGATCACTAATATTTGTTATCCGTGTTTTAGCCTTCTAACTTCTTATCAAAAAATGCTTCCCTCAAAATGACCATAACAGTCTGGACTATAAACAATATTTGTATCATTTGGAATCAAATATGCTGGAATACCAAAAAAGAAAACTAAATACAGAATAAAAAACATGGTTAATGTCCAAATGATTAAATGTGACTCAGAACCATCTGGACCACTCAAGCCAGCATCCCATAAAAGGTCTTTGACAGATTGTTTAGCTTCTCCAAGAATATCAAGGATACAAACACAAGTGGCCTTGGATCAAAATATTATTGCGAATTTTGTCATGAAGCTGTTGTATAAATAAAACATTTGAACCAATTTGTCATTGGGCTAACAGTCCTATTCGGTCAATTACTAGTTTAAACAATGACGGTTAAACCAAATCTGGTTAAACCAGGAATAGTTAAACCATGACCAGTTAAGCTAGTTAAACCATGACTAGTTAAACCATGACCGGTTAAACCATGACCAGTTAAACCATGACCGGTTAAACCATGACCGGTTAAACCATGACCGGTTAAACCATGACCAGTTAAACCATGACCAGTTAAACCATGACCAGTTAAACCATGACCAGTTAAACCATGACCAGTTAAACCATGACCAGTTAAACCATGACCAGTTAAACCATGACCAGTTAAACCATGACCAGTTAAACCATGACCAGTTAAACCATGACTAGTTAAATCATTACCAGTTAAACCATGACCAGTTAAACCATGACTAGTTAAACCATGACCAGTTAAACCATGACCAGTTAAACCATGACCAGTTAAACCATGACAAATATTCTCGACAGTATTTTTCTGTTGAAGGGCCAAATATATGAAGGTAAAACAGCGACATACGTTTTTTTCTTGAAATTGAAACTCTGTACAAAACCTATTACAAGAAAGAAAAACTTTTGTACAAAACTAGTTACAAAAGAAAAAAAGGTATTACAAGAAAGAAAACCCACAAAACTAGTTTCAAAAGAAAAGAACGAATTACAAGAAAAAAACTTATGTCGCTGTTTTACCTTCATATTAATAACTCTCACATCCTCTTTCATAATCCCCCGTTCCTTCTGTCTTTCCAGTTTGGAGGAGAGTTTTAAGACCCTGTTCTGGGCCATATTTGGCCTATCGGAGGTCAAATCTGTTATCATTAACAACGATCACAAGTTCATTGAGAACATTGGCTACGTGCTGTATGGAGTTTATAACGTCACCATGGTGATCGTCCTCCTCAACATGCTCATCGCCATGATCAACAGCTCATTCCAGGAGATAGAGGTACACAGATAGAGGTTCCCACAAGAACACACACACAGTGCCGTAACCAGGATTTTTCAAATACCGAGGTCAAAAATACCTCCCCCCCTTTTTTTTTAATCAAAAGCAAATAAAAGTCTGAGTTTGAATGTTTGCGAAATGCTGCTAACCTACCTGTAATATAGGTAGTAGCAGGGGCGGTTAGGGTTGTTTCCTATTCCACCTCTCCTCTCTCCGTTTCCTATTCCACCTCTCCTCTCTCCGTTTCCTATTCCACCTCTCCTCTCTCCGTTTCTTATTCCACCTCTGCTCTCTCCGTTTCCTATTCCACCTCTCCTCTCTCCGTTTCCTATTCCACCTCTCTCTGTTTCCTATTTCACCTCTCCTCTCTCCGTTTCCTATTTCACCTCTCCTCTCTCCGTTTCCTATTCCACCTCTCCTCTCTCCATTTCCTATTCCACCTCTCTCCGTTTCCTATTTCACCTTTCCTCTCTCCGTTTCCTATTCCACCTCTCCTCTCTCCGTTTCCTATTCCACCTCTCCTCTCTCCGTTTCCTATTCCACCTCTCCTCTCTCCGTTTCCTATTCCACCTCTCCTCTCTCCGTTTCCTATTCCACCTCTCCTCTCTCCGTTTCCTATTCCACCTCTCCTCTCTCCGTTTCCTATTCCACCTCTCCTCTCTCCGTTTCCTATTCCACCTCTCCTCTCTCCGTTTCCTATTCCACCTCTCCTCTCTCCGTTTCCTATTCCACCTCTCCTCTTTCCGTTTCCTATTCCACCTCTCCTCTCTCCGTTTCCTATTCCACCTCTCTCTGTTTCCTATTCCACATCTCCTCTCTCCGTTTCCTATTCCACCTCTCCTCTCTCCGTTTCCAATTCCACCTCTCCTCTCTCCGTTTCCTATTCCACCTCTCTCCGTTTCCTATTCCACATCTCCTCTCTCTGTTTCCTATTCCACCTCTCCTCTCTCCGTTTCCTATTCCACCTCTCCTCTCTCCGTTTCCTATTCCACCTCTCCTCTCTCCGTTTCCTATTCCACCTCTGTTTCCTATTCCTCCTCTCTCCGTTTCCTATTCCACCTCTCCTCTCTCCGTTTCCTATTCCACCTCTCCTCTCTCCGTTTCCTATTCCACCTCTCCTCTCTCCGTTTCCTATTCCACCTCTCCTCTCTCCGTTTCCTATTCCACCTCTCCTCTCTCCGTTTCCTATTCCACCTCTCCTCTCTCCGTTTCCTATTCCACCTCTCCTCTCTCCGTTTCCTATTCCACCTCACCTCTCTCCGTTTCCTTTTCCACCTCTCTCTGTTTCCTATTCCACCTCTCTCTGTTTCCTATTCCACCTCTCTCTGTTTCCTATTCCACCTCTCCTCTCTCCGTTTCCTATTCCACCTCTCCTCTCTCCGTTTCCTATTCCACCTCTCCTCTCTCCGTTTCCTATTCCACCTCTCCTCTCTACGTTTCCTATTCCACTTCTCCTCTCTCCGTTTCCTATTCCACTTCTCCTCTGTCTGTTTCCTATTCCACCTCTCCTCTCTCTGTTTCCTATTCCATCTCTCCTCTCTCCGTTTCCTATTCCACCTCTCCTCTCTGTTTCCTATTCTACCTCTCCGTTTCTCACTTCTGGGCTCTAGAACGATGCTGACGTGGAGTGGAAGTTTGCACGGGCCAAGCTGTGGTTCTCATACTTTGAGGAGGGCAGAACACTGCCGGTGCCCTTTAACCTGGTACCCAGTCCTAAGGCCTTGCTGGGCCTGGCCAGTGCTATTAAACAGCTGCTCCTGACATCACACACCAAGGCCCCGGACGGAGCACAGCTTAACCAGGTACACACACACACACACACACAAAGGCTCTCCTCCTAGTAATATGTATTTATATATAAGTATTATAATATTATTATTATTATTATAATAATAGTACCATTACATAAGCAATAGTGTAAAACCAGTATTGATTTACTAGTACTTATTATTTTGAGAAGACTATAAGTACTATAATAGTGTGTAATGCTGTATTTTTCAGCTGGGGGACGGGAAAACCTCTAACAGCTGTTCTGGACCCACCAGATACCAGGTACACAGAGAGAGAACACACACACATACGGTTTGTTGAAAGACATTTATTAATTATTTGTCTGTACTGTATTTATGTATGTATGTGTGTGTTTTTGTGTGTGTGTGGGGTTACAGAAGATCATGAAGCGTCTGATAAAACGGTACATCATCAACGCTCAGACGGACAAAGAGAATGACGAGATCAACGAAGGTGAGAGAACAAACACAGATACACTCATCTCAGATAGAGGACAGACACACTCATCTCAGATAGAGGACAGACACAATCATCTCTGATAGAGGACAGACACAATCATCTCTGATAGAGGACAGACACAATCATTTCAGATAAAGGACAGACACACTCATCTCAGATAGAAGACAGACACAATCATCTCAGATAGAGGACAGACACAATCATCTCAGATAGAGGACAGACACAATCATCTCAGATAGAGGACAGACACAATCATCTCAGATAGAGGACAGACACAATCATCTCAGATAGAGGACAGACACACTCATCTCAGATAGAGGACAGACACACTCATCTCAGATAGAAGACAGACACAATCATCTCAGATAGAAGACAGACACAATCATCTCAGATAGAGGACAGACACAATCATCTCAGATAGAGGACAGACACATTCATCTCAGATAGAGGACAGACACAATCATCTCAGATAGAGGACAGACACAATCATCTCAGATAGAGGACAGACACAATCATCTCAGATAGAGGACAGACACACTCATCTCAGATAGAGGACAGACACAATCATCTCAGATAGAGGACAGACAGAATCATCTCAGATAGAAGACAGACACACTCATCTCAGATAGAGGACAGACACAATCATCTCTGATAGAGGACAGACACACTCATCTCAGATAGAGGACAGACACACTCATCTCAGATAGAAGACAGACACAATCATCTCAGATAGAAGACAGACACAATCATCTCAGATAGAGGACAGACACAATCATCTCAGATAGAGGACAGACACAATCATCTCAGATAGAGGACAGACACAATCATCTCAGATAGAGGACAGACACACTCATCTCAGATAGAGGACAGACACAATCATCTCAGATAGAGGACAGACAGAATCATCTCAGATAGAGGACAGACACACTCATCTCAGATAGAGGACAGACACAATCATCTCTGATAGAGGACAGACAGAATCATCTCAGATAGAGGACAGACACAATCATCTCAGATAGAGGACAGACACAATCATCTCAGATAGAGGACAGACAGAATCAGTCATATTACACTGCATATTTGTTGTTTTGTCTGTTTATTGTCTGTCTGTGTGTGTGTGTGTGTGTGTGTGTGTGTGTAGGGGAGCTAAAGGAGATTAAACAGGATATCTCCAGTCTACGATATGAGCTGCTGGAGGACAAAGCCAACAACATGGAAGAACTACAGGAGCTGGTCCAGAGACTAAGAGACAGAGACTACACACACTAACATGGAGAACAGGAGCTGGTCCAGAGACAGAGAGAACACACACTAACATGGAGAACAGGAGCTGGTCCAGAGACAGAGGGAACACACACTAACATGGAGAACAGGAGCTGGTCCAGAGACAGAGGGAACACACACTAACATGGAGAACAGGAGCTGGTCCAGAGACAGAGGGAACACACACTAACATGGAGAACAGGAGCTGGTCCAGAGACAGAGGGAACACACACTAACATGGAGAACAGGAGCTGGTCCAGAGACAGAGGGAACACACACTAACATGGAGAACAGGAGCTGGTCCAGAGACAGAGAGAACACACACTAACATGGAGAACAGGAGAACAGGAGCTGGTCCAGAGACAGAGAGAACACACACTAACATGGAGAACAGGAGCTGGTCCAGAGAGAACACACACTAACATGGAGAACAGGAGCTGATCCAAAGACTAAAAGATACAGTTCTCAAAAGACAATATTTTTTATCAGAAATGTTTGTTTAAAACAGCCTTTTTTTGAATACTTTTGCCTATTTTCAAATATATTAATGACTGCACAAAACTCATACAGTCAGTTTGTTTGAACCACGCTGATAATGTGTTCTCCATTCTTTACAATTATTATTTTATTTACAAATATAATGTTACTTGCAATTATACACCCATTAAATGAAAACGTTAACCCTGTCAGTTTGAATTTGTGCCAAACGAAGGAATTTCTGCCAAAACGTATTTTTCTTTAATATGTTCTAATCTTTGCTTAAATGTTCATGTCACTGTCAGCAACCCCATTTACCACACACACTTACCACACACGACCAAACACCTCACTCACTGATACACTTCATCTAGATTATGTGAAGCTGTTCTGGGGGTCACGACCAAACACCTCACTGATACACTTCATCTAGATTAAGGATATTTTGATCAAGATCAAGCACACATAAAGGGGGGTGAACACTAATGCAATCCACTCTATTGCCTGAATTGAAATGTTAATATTTTTTAAGCAGCAGGTTAACCAGCATTACAGTGTTTGTTGTGTGGGTAGTTTTATTGGTTTGTTGGTCTGGGTGGTACTGACAAAATAATACTAAGCACAACAAAAACACTGTAGTAAATAAAGCATTCTAATATCTACCTCTATATATATGAGATACAGACATTTGCTGTGGAAATGCTTGCAGACACACTGACAATCACACACACACTGACAATCACACACACACACAGACAATCACACACACACACAGACAATCACACACACACAGACAATCACACACACACAGACAATCACACACACACACAGACAATCACACACAGACAATCACACACACACGGTTTTAAATGAGGTAATACATTATCATCCCTTCATTCAGAGCATTTTAGTTTCTTTCACAAAGACTATACCAAAATTAAACAAAAAAACAATACAATCAGACTTTACATTTAACAAAAACTGTTGCAGTTCAAAGGCCATTTTCATGTGTATTAATATACATTTGTTCATTCTTAAGAAACTATTTAAAAGCTGTGTCCCATAATACATTTATTTATGCGTATCTGTTCTTTAGACAAGTGGGGCCAAAGGGTTTAGGGTTCAGATTTATGGGCTAGGGGTTAGGGTTCAGGTTTATTGTCTAGGGGTTAGGGTTCAGGTTTATGGTCTAGGGTTCAGGTTTATGGGCTAGGGGTTAGGGTTCAGGTTTATGGGCTAGGGTTCAGATTTATGGGCTAGGGGTTAGGGTTCAGATTTATGGGCTAGGGGTTAGGGTTCAGATTTATGGGCTAGGGGTTAGGGTTCAGGTTTATGGGCTAGGGTTCAGATTTATGGTCTAGGGGTTAGGGTTCAGATTTATGGGCTAGGGTTCAGATTTATGGTCTAGGGGTTAGGGTTCAGATTTATGGGCTAGGGGTTAGGGTTCAGATTTATGGTCTAGGGGTTAGGGTTCAGGTGCTAGGGTTCAGATTTATGGGCTAGGGGTTAGGGTTCAGATTTATGGGCTAGGGGTTAGGGTTCAGATTTATGGGCTAGGGGTTAGGGTTCAGATTTATGGGCTAGGGGTTAGGGTTCAGATTTATGGGCTAGGGGTTTAGGGTTCAGATTGGCTGAGGAACGTCCTACAAATTATACATAATGTTAAAAAGATATCTATAACATAATAATAAATATGCAGTAAATATTATGTACTTCTTCGTCACTTTATTAACTACCTACCAACAAAGTTAATCTGATAGGATACATACCGAGATCAAATAGGAAAAATAATGATAAGAATTAAAGTACTGAAGGTTTGAATGTAATCAATATATTTAGTATACTGCCATAATTAAAACCAGCGGGATTCGATCCACTTTTTTTCTTTTGAAACACAATTCACAGCAACGCTAAAACGATCTTGTTGACTTCAGACGTTATCGTGCTCTAGTCCTCCCCCCTAACAACTGATTCCAGACCAGTGCCCCCCGTGTTTCAGTGTCCATCAGCTCTCTTTCCTGCTGGAATGTGTCCTGTTGAATGTATCAGTAGATTCAGGTGACAATTTCACCCAAAATATTTTCGGTTTACTAATCTTTAGGATAAAAGTAATATGCAAATATTTTGATTGGTGAACCTATGAATTGCCAGGAACCACAATGGCTGTTGATAACCCATATGCTTGGGATTGAGGGTCAAAGGTTAAGGTTCATGGGATAAGGTTTAGTTAGATGTAGATGACGTAGTTCTCTGGAATCAGTCCCGTCTTGCCGTCAAGTGTTGCCTGGAGCCAGCCTGGTTCTACTGACGGGTACACTGGAGAGACACACAGATAGAGACACACAGAGAAATAGACACACAGAGAGAGAGAAAGACACACACAAAGAGAGAGATAGAGACACACAGAGAAAGAGACACACAGAGAGAGAGACACACAGAGAGAGACAGACAGACACACAGAAATACAGTTTTATGTATTTGTATTTCTAATAGTATTCACCAGCATTTTAATATACATGTACCACAATTATTAATACAGTTCCTAACATGCTTGTACTGCGATAAAGGCTAATATATACACAGTGTGCAAACTCACCATTAGTGAACCGCGCCCCCTGGGGGAAACTGAGCTCATGGCTGTGTTCTGCCTCACATGAGTAAAGGGCTTGGGCTTCCCTGAGAGAGCGAGAGAGAAAGAGAGAGAGATGAAAGTGAGTGTTTGACTGGTAACGTAATAAGTCTCAACGTCTGTCTACTTACAGAGCCTCAGGACGCTCGTAGCCGTTGCCGTGTTTCATAAGGAGGCCAGGAGTGTACGAGCCATTCCGCTTGTGTGTGAACGATCCGTTCTGTACGTGTGTGTACGAGCCGTTCCGTAGGAGTGTGTGTGGCGTGTCCCGTGGATCCAGTGACATCAGACTCTGAACTGAACTGTGGCAGCTCTGATAGTCTGGGAAGAAAACGACAACATGGTCAGGAGTGTGTGTGCGTGTGTTAATTTGTGTGTGTTTCCGTGTGTATTTGACTGTGTATCTGCGTGTCTTTCTTTGTGTGCGTGTCTGTGGCGTGTGTGTGTGTGTGTGTTTCATACCTTCTGAGATGTGCAGTGAGGTGAGAGAAGAAGAGGACGAGAGCTGGTACTGAAAAAGGGACGAGCAGGAGGACGAGGGGGTCTTATCAGAGGATCGGGGCTCCTGCAAGCAGGAGGTGCTTTCGGCTCTTTTCTGCTCCTTGGAGGAGATCCGTCGTATTACTGTGTACTCATGAGAAGATGAAGGGACCTCTGTCAATCTGCTGTCACCTAGCAACGAGCTAGAGGAGGTGGACCTGTGTACAGGCTGATTGGTAGGAGAAGACTTGCTGTCTCTATGCTTTGATCCTTTCACCTCCTTCATGGGGGAATAGGAGGTGCTGGAGTAGGTGCACGACACTGATCTGTCCTCGACGACAGAGGAGGTGCGCTGATGAAGAGAGGAGGGAGATCTATATGCGGCTCTGGGCTCCTTCACAGGAGAAGAGGAGCAGAATGAGGGAGGAGCTTTGTTCTCTTTCACAGGCGAGGAGTAGGAGGGATCTGTGCTGTCCTTCACAGAAGAGGAGGAGGAGCAGGAAGTGGGAGGAGCTTTGTTCTCTTTCACAGGCGAGGAGTAGGAGGGATCTGTGCTGTCCTTCACAGAAGAGGAGGAGGAGCAGGAAGTGGGAGGAGCTTTGTGCTCTTTCACAGGCGAGGAGTAGGAGGGATCTGTGCTGTCCTTCACAGAAGAGGAGGAGGAGCAGGAAGTGGGAGGAGCTGTGTCGTCTTTCACAAGAGAGGAGCAGGACGAAGTGGAAGCTGTGTCCTTCACAGGCGAGGAGGAGCAAGATAAGGGAGGAGCTGTGTCCTTCACAGGACATGGCGGGGTTTCTTTAGAAGACGGACTCCTGTCCACTGGCAGGCGATGAGAGGAGCAGGAGGTAGAGGATGGAGTGCGCTGGACTTTGGGATGATGGAAGGAAGAGGGGTTCTCCTTCAGAGTTGACAAGGAACAGGAAGTCTCTTCAGCAGGTGGGCTCTTCTCGGCTGGTAGGCGCTGGGAAGAGGAGGCACTGACTGTTCGTGTCCGGTCCTCTTTCCTGTTTGAGGAGCGATAGGACGAGGAACGTGAGGGAGAACATAGGGGGGAGGGGGAGGGGAGAGGGCTGAGAGGCGAGGAGGAGGATGGTGTCTGTTCAGAGGAGTGTGAAGACAGAGACTCCCGACTGCCTGTCGGAGTGCTACTGGGACTGCTACTGTAGGTATCACCTGGAAAACACAGTGAAGCAAAATAAAACATAGTGAATCCTGGGACTGCTACTGTAGGTATCACCTGGAAAACACAGTTAAGCAGATGTACAGCTCAGTGAAGCAAAGCCTAATGCAATGTTAACTTTAATGTAGCATAAGGTAACAGAATGAAACTTAAGCTTGATGAAGCAGTGTGACGTACTGTCGTTGTCCGCCAGGCAGAGTGTGGGGCGGTAGTGTAGGCGGGACTTCCTGTTGCCAGATGACAGACAGATGGCCTTGTTCCTGCGAGGAACAGAGCGAGGAGGCTGGGGGAGGGGCACTGACGGGTCAGGGGGCTCCCCAAAAATCTGAATATACACACACAGCACATACACACACAGGCCGCACACGCACAGCACATACACACACAGACCGCACACACACAGCACATACACACACAGACCGCACACACACAGCACATACACACACAGACCGCACACACACAGCAGACACACACACAGACAGCACACACAGCAGACACAGACAGCAGAAACACAGCAGACACACGGCAGACACACACACACACACACAGCAGACACACAGCACATACACACACAGACCGCACACACACAGCACATACACAGCACACACACACACAGACCGCACACACACAGCACACACACACACACACACACACACACACAGCAGACACACAGTACATACACAGACCACACACAGCAGAAACACACACACACACACACATAGACAGCACACACACCACACACACACAGCACATACACACACAGCAGACACACAGTACATACACAGCCCACACACAGCAGACACACAGCAGACACAGACAGCACACACACAGCAGACACACACAGCACACACACAGCAGACACACACAGCACACACAGCAGACACACGGCACAAACACACAGCACACACACAGCAATGGATTAATTGAAGTTGGATGAGGAATTTTGCATTTGAGGAATATCACATATTATATTTTTATAATACATAATATATTTTGAATTACACTGCAATTTTTAAAAAATAAAAAGCATGTCATTACGGTGATGAATACAAGTCCTGAACTCAGTGTTTACAGCATAGTAAGTACATTTGTGTGTGTGTGTGAGTAAGTTTGTGTGTGTACCTTGTGGTGGTTCTCTATAATAGAACAGAGGTGCCAATTCAAGTCTGTGGTCATTTCTAAAGGATTTAACAACTACCTTGTAGCTCAAACATACATAATATATTTGTGTGTGTGTGTGTGTGTGTGTGTGAGTGTACCTTGTGGTGGTTCTCTATAATAATTTCCACTACAATGTTTTGGAACTTGATGTTCATCATTGCTGCCACCGTTTCTTCCAGTGACCTCATCAACGTGGGACCAAAAATCACCCCAAGGTTTGACACAGTCATCAGGTTGGCGTCACTGTGAGTTGACACACTAAAAAACACAGAGATACACAAAAACATGTAGGCAAAGCATTTATCTTGTGATTGGTTGGAAGGTAGAAGACGGGCTGTAATTAGTAGAAAGGTAGAAAGTGGTTTGTAAGGGGTTGAACGGTAGAAGACAATCTGTAATAGGTTGGAAGGTAGAAGGTGGGCTATAATTGGTTGAAAAGTAGATGGACCGTTTTAATTGGTTGAAAGGCAAAAGGCGGGCTGTAATTGGTTGAAAGGCAAAAGGCGGGCTGTAATTGGTTGAATGTTAGAAAGCGGACTGTAATTGGTTGAATGTTAGAAGGCGGGCTGTAATTGGTTGAATGTTAGAAGGCGGGCTGTAATTGAAACATACGCCAGCAGGTGTTTTGTCAGGAGGTTCAGCATGTCTTTATTTCTTTCAGGTAGTTTGTAGACGAGAGCGTGGATGGCCCTCACACGGTACTGCGGATCGTCTGACTCTACAAACAGAAACACAGGTTGTCACCTAACCATCTGACGCCATGTGATATGAGGATATTACCTAACCATCTGACACCATGTGATATGAGGATATTACCTAACCATCTGACACCATGTGATATGAGGATATTACCTAACCATCTGACACCATGTTATATGAGGATATTACCTAACCATCTGACACCATGTGATATGAGGATATTACCTAACCATCTGGTACCATGTGATATGAGGATATTACCTAACCATCTGACACCATGTGATATGAGGATATTACCTAACCATCTGGTACCATGTGATATGAGGATATTACCTAACCATCTGACACCATGTGATATGAGGATAGTATCTAGCCACCTGACACCATGTGTTATGAGAATATCACCTAGCTGTCTGGTACCATGTGATATGAGGATATTACCTAACCATCTGACACCATGTGATATGAGGATATTACCTAGCCATCTGACACCATGTGATATGAGGATATTAACTAGCCATCTGACACCATGTGATATGAGGATATTACCTAACCATCTGACACCATGTGATATGAGGATATTACCTAACCATCTGGTACCATGTGATATGAGGATATTACCTAGCCATCTGACACCATTTGATATGAGGATATTATCTAGCCATCTGACACCATTTGATATGAGAATATCACCTAGCTGTCTGGTACCATGTGATATGACGATATTATCTAGCTGTCTGGTAGCATGTGATATGAGGATATTACCTAACCATCTGACACCATGTGATATGACGATATTATCTAGCTGTCTGGTACCATGTGATATGAGGATATTATCTAGCTGTCTGGTACCATGTGATATGACGATATTATCTAGCTGTCTGGTTCCATGTGATATGAGGATATTACCTAACCATCTGACACCATGTGATATGAGGATATTATCTAGCTGTCTGGTAGCATGTGATATGAGGATATTACCTAACCATCTGACACCATGTGATATGACGATATTATCTAGCTGTCTGGTACCATGTGATATGAGGATATTATCTAGCCGTCTGGTACCATGTGATATGACGATATTATCTAGCTGTCTGGTACCATGTGATATGAGGATATTATCTAGCTGTCTGGTACCATGTGATATGAGAATATTATCTAGCTGTCTGGTACCATGTGATATGAGGATATTATCTAGCTGTCTGGTGCCTTGACATTAGGTTGTCTCTGAGGGTTAAGATGAACACACAAATACAAATAAGTGGCACTGAAAGAAGTGTCTGTTAATAACAGGCCCCTTACTGGCAGCCAGTATGAAGTCATTGTGTAGTTTGTAGGTCATCAGAGGGTCAGCCAGGCACCTACACACACACACACACACACACACACACACACACACACACACACACACACACAAAGAAAGAAAAGTGAGTATGTGAGTACGTATGTGAGTATTTGCGAGCCTGGTACACACTTGTGGCTGAACTGTGCTGTGTGAGTACCTGAGGTAGTTCTTCAGTCCACTCGTTATGGTCTTGTTGTCCCAGATTTCAGGGTCCAGTTGCAGGTTGTGAGGGGATTTAGAAGCTGCGGACCAATCAACAATGAGCTTTGGAGACACTGGACCAATCAACAATGAGCTTTGGAGACACTGGACCAATCCTACTGGCTGTGTGCTACAGGGGACCAATCACATCATTTCATATCCACTGTAAATACAAGCATCCTGTCCCGTGGTGGAAAAACATACAACATTTCTAAAATCCCCAGAGAATATTTTGATGGATAAATCTATTTTAAAATAAGGCTGTAACATTTTGTAAGTATTCAAACCATTTTGTTAAATGTTGTACTGTCTCTGAAATGTAGCTAATGACACCAGAGCTTTGGATTAACACATAGACAAACACAGCCACACATGGACTCACACCGACACACACACACACGGACCCACACACACACACACGGACACACACACGGACACACACACACAGACACACTCACCGAAAACCATAGTCATGAGGCGCTGGACCTTGGAGCTGACTCCTCCCACCCGATAGAGACCCAGTGTTGGCATGCCTGGACACACACAAACATGGACACACACACACACATGGACACACACACACATGGACGCACACACACATGGACACACACACACATGGACACACACACACATGGACACACACACACATGGACGCACACACACATGGACACACACACACACATGGACACACACACACACATGGACACACACACACACATGGACACACACATGGACACACACACACATGGACACACACATGGACACACACACACACACACGGACACACACACACACACACACATGGACCCACACACACACACATGGACACACACACACATGGACACACACACACATGGACACACATGGACACACACACACACATGGATACACACACACACATGGACACACACACACACACATGGACACACACACACACATGGACACACACACACACACATGGACACACACACATGGACACACACACACACACATGGACACACACACATGGACACACACACACACACATGGACACACACACACGGACACACACACACGGACACACACACACACACACACGGACACACACACATGGACACACACACATGGACACACATACACATGGACACACACACATGGACACACACACATGGACACACATGGACACACACACACACACATGGACACACACACATGGACACACACACACAGACACACACACATGGACACACACACATGGACACACATGGACACACACACACACATGGACACACACACATGGACACACACACACACACACACACATGGACACACACACATGGACACACACACACACACACGGACACACACACACACACACACACATGGACACACATGGACACACATACATGGACACACACACATGGACACACAAATAGATTTAATGGCCTGGATCAAGGAAAAGCCCAAAATGTGTACGCGTATTAGTGTGTGTGTGTGTGTGTAAATGAAAACGTGTATGTGTATTTGTGTGTGTGTGTGTAAATGAAAACGTGTATGTCTATTTGTGTGTGGATAAATATATGTTTTCATATAGAAGGGTGTGTTCTTTTACCTCTCATCTCAACAAGCTCGATACATCTCTTCACAAAGTTAAAACCAGCCTCGTTCAGGAATGCTACACACACACAGACAAGTCCAAAGTTACTTAACAAAAAGGAAAGAAAGATGTAGTGCAAAGAAGACAATGAGAGAAATAGAGAAAGATCAGAAATAGAAAGACAGAAACTGAGGTATGGAAACACAGAGAAACATACAGAAACAGACAG
The DNA here is from genome assembly GCA_029465975.1 of Dallia pectoralis. Lineage (NCBI taxonomy): Eukaryota > Metazoa > Chordata > Actinopteri > Esociformes > Umbridae > Dallia > Dallia pectoralis. Next base: position 15,995,466 of record CM055746.1, on the reverse strand, counting down.
AGATACAAAAAGACTAGATAGAGAAAAAGACAGATACAGCGACAGAGAGACCAGAACAGAGACAGACAGAGAGACCAGAACAGAGACAGAGAGTCCGGAACAGAGACAGACAGAGAGACCGGAACAGAGACAGACAGAGAGTCCGGAACAGAGACAGACAGAGAGACCAGAACAGAGACAGACAGAGAGTCCGGAACAGAGACAGAGACCAGAACAGAGACAGACAGAGAGACCAGAACAGAGACAGACAGAGAGACCAGAACAGAGACAGACATAGAGACCGGAACAAAGACAGAGAGACCAGAACAGAAACAGACAAAGAGACCAGAACAGAGACAGACAAAGAGACCAGAACAGAGACAGACAAAGAGACCGGAACAGAGACAGAGAGACCAGAACAGAGACAGACAAAGAGACCAGAACAGAGACAGACAAAGAGACCAGAACAGAGACAGAGAGACCAGAACAGAGACAGAGAGACCGGAACAAAGACAGAGAGACCAGAACAGAGACAGAGAGACCGGAACAAAGACAGAGAGTCTGAAACAGAGACAGACAGAGAAATAACTTACTCTCCTCCTTCTTGCTTAGCAGTGCAGGAAGAGTGTAGATCTACAAAGAGTAGATTGACAGATTCAGACACTAGGGGGCGGTGTGTGATAGAAAGCATTATGATTGGTCATTTCCTAGGCGGTGGGGGGTGTGTTCTGCATTTTAAAGTGTTTTGATTGGTCATTTCCAAAGGGGCGTATTTGTTCTGTTCTGTATTTAAATGTATAATGATTATTTCAATCCAAAATCAAATGCTCTTTAATGTTCTTGTTTACAGACTACCCTCTCAGAACCTTCGGTTCTCTTTAGTGAGGGTCAGTTCAGTAGTTCCAAATAAACAGATTATACAGGAGGAACCATAAGGAACTGTATAGTGTGTGCATTTGGTGTTTACATCCATAAACTGTGAATCGTTTAGAAATTACTGCACTTTTTAACAGTATCTCCATTTATAGTCCATTATAGGGGAAGAGCAAAACTAACCCTGATTATAGAACACGATTCCCAGAGTTTAAAGAAAAACAATAATAAGTACAGAGCAAAACTATCCCAGAGTTTAAAGAAAAACAATAATAAGTACAGAGCAAAACTATCCCAGAGTTTAAAGAAAAACAATAATAAGTACAGAGCAAAACTATCCCAGAGTTTAAAGAAAAACAATAATAAGTACAGAGCAAAACTATCCCAGAGTTTAAAGAAAAACAATAATAAGTACAGAGCAAAACTATCCCAGAGTTTAAAGAGTCATATTCTTTAGGTTTAAAAACAGCTGTCTGACCATGTCATAAGTTTAATTATATTAGTATTGTAATATGAGTACTGTGTCATTATATTAGTATTCTAGTGTAGTATTACAGTAGTGTGTCATTATATAAGTATTCTAGTGCAGTATTACAGTAGTGTGTCATTAAATAAGTATTCTAGTGTAGTATTACAGTAGTGTGTCATTATATTAGTATTCTAGTGTAGTATTACAGTAGTGTGTCATTATATTAGTATTCTAGTGTAGTATTACAGTAGTGTGTCATTATATCAGTATTCTAGTGTAGTATTACAGTAGTATTCTTACAGGCTCCTTCCCATCCATTGCTTCCAGCCACAGGCGTCTGTTGGACTCAGAGAGAGCTTGTAGAGTGATGATACCATGCCTACAGACAGAGAGGAAGAACGTCAGCATCTGTCCACCCCTACCAACCTCACTCCCTCACTCTATCCCACACTCACTCATTCTATCCCTCCCTCATTCACTAGATCACTCACTCACTCACTCTAGCACTCCCTCACTCACTCTAGCACTCCCTCACTCACTCACTCTAGCACTCCCTCACTCACTCACTCTAGCACTCCCTCACTCACTCACTCTAGCACTCGCTCACTCACTCACTCTAGCACTCGCTCACTCACTCACTCTAGCACTCCCTCACTCACTCACTCTAGCACTCGCTCACTCACTCACTCTAGCACTCCCTCACTCACTCACTCTAGCACTCCCTCACTCACTCACTCTAGCACTCCCTCACTCACTCACTCTAGCACTCCCTCACTCACTCACTCTAGCACTCCCTCACTCACTCACTCTAGCACTCCCTCACTCACTCACTCTAGCACTCCCTCACTCACTCACTCTAGCACTCCCTCACTCACTCACTCTAGCACTCACTCACTCACTCTAGCACTCACTCACTCACTCTAGCACTCACCTTTCTATCACCTCAATGTCAAAACAGAAGCGTTTGTCAATGGAGTCTGTTTTTCTTCGGACGCACGACTTTAGCTTGAAAACCTCTGGTCCACTGCTCACCAGGCCGTTCTGCTTAAACACACACACGCACGCACGCACGGTTACTTAGCAACTTAAATAAGGAAACAAACACTTCCTTGCTCAGGGGCAAAATGCAATATATTTTAGCTACCTGCTCTACAAGCCTGCCCTGATTGGCCGATCTGACTAGCCGTGGTATCTACCCGCCCCAGCTACCCGCCCCAGCTACCCGCCCCAGCTACCCGCCCCAGCTACCCGCCCCAGCTACCCGCCCCAGCTACCTGCCCCAGCGCCCCAGCTACCCGCCCCAGCTACCCGCCCCAGCTACCCGCCCCAACTACCCGCCCCAGCTACCCGCCCCAGCTACCCGCCCCAGCTACCCGCCCCAGCTACCCGCCCCAGCTACCCGCCCCAACTACCTGCCCCAGCTACCCGCCCCAGCTACCCGCCCCAGCTACCTGCCCCAGCTACCCGCCCCAGCTACCCGCCCCAGCTACCTGCCCCAGCTACCTGCCCCAGCTACCTGCCCCAACTAGAGATCCTCACCTGTTTGGAGTCAGTGCTGCTTCTCATGGTGAACATCTTAGAGCCTTTCTCAAACGTACAGTAGTGTCTGCTCCAAGCACTGCCCAGAGCCCCTGTAACCAAATATACATGTTCATACTTCACACACACCAACAGACTAGTGATACATTAAAGGAAAACCTTGAATAAATCATCATAAACATTTTGTGAGTCATATGTTCTGGCCATGGTCACCAGATCACAACTCAATTAAGATAGAATATATATAGATTATTGTTCTATATACAAAGTTGTTCTCTGGGCTCGTGGACCAAAACATTACTGAGACACTTCATGTAGACTTATTATTTTTTATTATATATATTAACACTTCTGAACACTACACAGTACAAGTTAATAGTAAAAAACAAATCATGGCTTCAATACACATGCACGATAAAAATCACAATTTAGTGTGGAGGTTTTGTAGAGGTATCCCTTCATGGTGTAGAGACCAGGTGCAGAGACATAATAAATGGAAGCCTGTTTCTACAAATACAAAGTTTCTCCTCACGTTTCTCCTGAATGTAAAGGTAGCCCTCCATGGTGTAGAGACCAGGTGCTTTAATGTCCGGCTCTGCTGATCTTATCCTCTTCATCAGTCGCTCCACCTCAGCACGGGTACTCTCAAAGTTATTACGGGTCTACACACACACGCACACGCACGCACACACACACACGATTTACTAAACTGTCACGAGTGGTGGACACTCAGACGCGCGGGCACTCAGACTTACGTTTTGCAGGTTGTATTGCAGTTGCTGTTTATAGGGTCCAAACTCTGAGGCCAGCTCATACCCTTCATGGTAGAATGTGAACAAACCCTGGAGAAAAGCCAGGAGCTGAGAGGAGAGACACGGTGCTGTAATGTGGCTGTAACTGACATGGTTACAGTAATTGTAGAGAAAATACATCGTAATCACCACTTTGTTTCAAAAACAGGATGTGTAACCTACAAAATGTTATATTTATTTAAAAAATGAACACCATAATGTTTCCATAGAAGGAAGGTCTGAGAGTGTTACAACTAGGAAATAAAACACATCATTTTAGTTTGACATGGTTATATTTAAACAGCATGCTAATAAAGAATGTAAATCTCTGGGCCAATCTTCAACTGGCACCATATGACTAGAAAAGTATGTTTATGTCTGTGTGGTGGGGTGTGTGTAGTGGGGGTATGTGTGTGTGTGATGGGTGTATGTGTGTGTGTGTGGGGTATGTGTGTGTGTCGTGTGCTATGTGTAGTGGGGGCATGTGTCTGTGTGGAGGGGTATGTGTGTGTGTGTGTGATGGGTGTATGTGTGTGTGTGTGTGATGGTTGTATGTGTGTGTGGTGGTGGGGTATGTGTGTGTGTGTGTGTGGTATGTGTGTTTGTCTGTGTGGTGGGGTATGTGTGTGTGTGTAGTGGGGGTATGCGTGTGTGTGGTGGGGTATGTGTAGTGGGGGCATGTGTCTGTGTGGAGGGGTATGTGTGTGTGTGTGATGGGTGTATGTGTGTGTGTGTGTGTGTGATGGGTGTATGTGTGTGTGGTGGTGGGGTATGTGTGTGTGTAATGGGTGTTTGTGTGTGTGGTGGTTGGGTATGTGTGTCTGGTGGTGGGGTATGTGTGTGTGTGTGTGTGTGTGTGTGTGTGTGTGGGGGGGGGGGTATGTGTTTGTGTTGAAGTTCTTTTCTCAGGAAAGTCGCCACAGACAGGAAATGCCTGTGTCGTAACATACTGATGTCAAATCCTGTGTTGTGTCTGTGTGTGTTCGATCTGTCTGTGTGTTAGATGTGTGTGTGTGTTAGATGTGTGTGTGTGTGTGTTAGATGTGTGTGTGTGTTAGATGTGCGTGTGTGTGTGTGTTAGATGTGTGTGTGTGTTAGATGTGTGTGTGTGTTAGATGTGTGTGTGTGTTCGATCTGTCTGTGTGTTAGATGTGTGTGTGTGTTAGATGTGTGTGTGTGTGTGTTAGATGTGTGTGTGTGTTAGATGTGTGTGTGTGTGTGTTAGATGTGTGTGTGTGTGTGTTAGATGTGTGTGTGTGTGTGTTAGATGTGTGTGTGTGTGTGTTAGATGTGTGTGTGTGTGTGTTAGATGTGTGTGTGTGTGTGTTAGATGTGTGTGTGTGTGTGTTAGATGTGTGTGTGTGTTAGATGTGTGTGTGTGTGTGTTAGATGTGTGTGTGTGTTAGATGTGTGTGTGTTCGATCTGTTGTGTGTTAGATGTGTGTGTGTGTGTGTGTTAGATGTGTGTGTGTGTTAGATGTGTGTGTGTGTGTTCGATCTGTCTGTGTGTTAGATGTGTGTGTGTGTTAGATGTGTGTGTGTGTTAGATGTGTGTGTGTGTTAGATGTGTGTGTGTTAGATGTGTGTGTGTGTGTGTGTTAGATGTGTGTGTGTGTTAGATGTGTGTGTGTGTTAGATGTGTGTGTGTGTTAGATGTGTGTGTGTGTGTGTTAGATGTGTGTGTGTGTGTGTTAGATGTGTGTGTGTGTGTGTGTGTGTTAGATGTGTGTGTGTGTGTTAGATGTGTGTGTGTGTGTGTTAGATGTGTGTGTGTGTGTGTTAGATGTGTGTGTGTGTGTGTTAGATGTGTGTGTGTGTGTGTGTTAGATGTGTGTGTGTGTGTGTGTTAGATGTGTGTGTGTGTGTGTGTTAGATGTGTGTGTGTTAGATGTGTGTGTGTGTGTTAGATATGTGTGTGTGTTAGATGTGTGTGTGTGTTAGATGTGTGTGTGTGTTAGATGTGTGTGTGTGTTAGATGTGTGTGTGTATGTTAGATGTGTGTGTGTGTTAGATGTGTGTGTTAGATGTGTGTGTTAGATGTGTGTGTTAGATGTGTGTGTTAGATGTGTGTGTGTTAGATGTGTGTGTGTTAGATGTGTGTGTGTTAGATGTGTGTGTGTTAGATGTGTGTGTGTGTGTGTTAGATGTGTGTGTGTGTGTGTGTGTGTTAGATGTGTGTGTGTTAGATGTGTGTGTGTGTGATAGATGTGTGTGTGTGTGTGTTAGATGTGTGTGTGTGTTAGATGTGTGTGTGTGTGTTAGATGTGTGTGTGTGTTAGATGTGTGTGTGTGTTAGATGTGTGTGTGTGTGTGTTAGATGTGTGTGTGTGTTAGATGTGTGTGTGTGTTAGATGTGTGTTAGATGTGTGTGTGTCTGTGTGTGTGTTTGATGTGTGTGTGTGTGTTAGATGTGTGTGTGTCTGTGTGTGTGTGTGTGTGTGTTTGATGTGTGTGTGTGTTAGATGTGTGTGTGTGTGTTAGATGTGTGTGTGTGTGTTAGATGTGTGTGTGTGTGTTAGATGTGTGTGTGTGTGTGTGTTAGATGTGTGTGTGTGTGTTAGATGTGTGTGTGTGTGTGTTAGATGTGTGTGTGTTAGATGTGTGTGTTAGATGTGTGTGTGTGTGTGTTAGATGTGTGTGTGTGTTAGATGTGTGTGTGTGTGTGTGTTAGATGTGTGTGTGTGTGTTAGATGTGTGTGTGTGTGTGTGTGTTAGATGTGTGTGTGTGTGTGTGTGTGTTAGATGTGTGTGTGTGTGTGTTAGATGTGTGTGTGTGTGTGTGTGTTGGATGTGTGTGTGTGTGTTAGATGTGTGTGTGTGTGTTAGATGTGTGTGTGTGTGTTAGATGTGTGTTAGATGTGTGTGTGTTAGATGTGTGTGTGTTAGATGTGTGTGTGTGTTAGATGTGTGTGTGTGTTAGATGTGTGTGTGTGTTAGATGTGTGTGTGTGTTAGATGTGTGTGTGTTAGATGTGTGTGTGTGTGTTAGATGTGTGTGTGTGTGTTAGATGTGTGTGTGTGTGTGTGTTAGATGTGTGTGTGTGTGTGTTAGATGTGTGTGTGTGTGTGTGTTAGATGTGTGTGTGTGTTAGATGTGTATGTGTGTGTGTGTGTTAGATGTGTGTGTGTGTGTGTGTGTGTGTGTTAGATGTGTGTGTGAGTGTGTGTTAGATGTGTGTGTGTGTGTGTTAGATGTGTGTGTGTGTGTTAGATGTGTGTGTTAGATGTGTGTGTGTGTGTTAGATGTGTGTTAGATGTGTGTGTGTTAGATGTGTGTGTGTTAGATGTGTGTGTGTGTTAGATGTGTGTGTGTGTTAGATGTGTGTGTGTGTTAGATGTGTGTGTGTGTTAGATGTGTGTGTGTGTTAGATGTGTGTGTGTGTTAGATGTGTGTGTGTTAGATGTGTGTGTGTGTGTTAGATGTGTGTGTGTGTGTTAGATGTGTGTGTGTGTGTGTGTTAGATGTGTGTGTGTGTTAGATGTGTGTGTGTGTGTGTGTTAGATGTGTGTGTGTGTTAGATGTGTATGTGTGTGTGTGTGTTAGATGTGTGTGTGTGTGTGTGTGTGTGTGTTAGATGTGTGTGTGAGTGTGTGTTAGATGTGTGTGTGTGTGTGTTAGATGTGTGTGTGTGTTAGATGTGTGTGTGTGTGTTAGATGTGTGTGTGTGTTAGATGTGTGTGTGTGTTAGATGTGTATGTGTGTGTGTGTGTTAGATGTGTGTGTGTGTGTGTGTGTGTGTGTTAGATGTGTGTGTGTGTGTTAGATGTGTGTGTGTTAGATGTGTGTGTGTGTGTGTTAGATGTGTGTGTGTGTTAGATGTGTGTGTGTGTTAGATGTGTGTGTGTGTTAGATGTGTGTGTGTGTTAGATGTGTGTGTGTGTTAGATGTGTGTGTGTGTTAGATGTGTGTGTGTCTGTTAGATGTGTGTGTGTCTGTTAGAGATGTGTGTGTGTCTGTTAGAGATGTGTGTGTGTCTGTTAGAGATGTGTGTGTGTGTGTTAGATGTGTGTGTGTGTGTTAGATGTGTGTGTGTGTTAGATGTGTGTGTGTGTTAGATGTGTGTGTGTGTTAGTTGTGTGTGTGTGTTAGATGTGTGTGTGTGTTAGATGTGTGTGTGTGTTAGATGTGTGTGTGTGTGTGTGTGTGTTAGATGTGTGTGTGTGTGTGTGTTAGATGTGTGTGTGTTAGATGTGTGTGTGTTAGATGTGTGTGTCTTAGATGTGTGTGTGTGTGTGTGTGTTAGATGTGTGTGTGTGTGATAGATGTGTGTGTGTGTGTTAGATGTGTGTGTGTGTGTTAGATGTGTGTGTGTGTGTGTGTGTGTGTTAGATGTGTGTGTGTGTGTGTGTTAGATGTGTGTGTGTGTTAGATGTGTGTGTGTGTGTGTGTCTCACCGGCTCAACAAACTCAAACTTCTTCCTCTCCTGGACTTCCTGTATCTTAAAGACGTACTGAAGAGAGGCATCATAGAACACCTGCTGCTCCCTGTTCACCTGGTTGTCAGCCTACACACACACGCACACACACGCACACGCACACACACGCGCACACACACGCGCACACACACACGCGCACACACACACGCGCACACGCACGCGCACACGCACGCGCACACACAATAGATTCAATACACTTCTGAGGACCAATGGGCATCTGAGTAGGTTTCTGAGTAAGAATGGTCTCTAGTCAGGGAGGCCATTAAAAGGCCCAAAGAAACTCTGAAATAGTGGTGGTGTTCCAGGATTCATCACAAAAGTTGCCTTCATGGGAGAGTGGCAAAACAAGCACTGGTTGAAAACAACTCACATCAAATGTTGGCTAGGTTCAGGTTTAGGGTTAATCATGTGTGTATACCTCCTGTAATAAGGTGTCCTTCTTGCGGGGGGAAAGGCTGAGATGTTTCTCCAGAACAGAATAATACTTCTCCGTTTCCTTATCAAACTGTTTCTTACCTTCCTAGAAACAAAGGGAAATAGAGAATAGGTGACTAGACAGATAGCGTGGGATCAGTATTCAGTATACACTGAAACTAGGTGAAACTAAGTTGCTAAATACATGTGTACAATGTCTAGAATATAATATTATATATATATATATATATATATATATATATATATATATATATATATATATATATATATATATATATATATCTGTGGCTTCTGTATGTAGTGTGGCTTCTCTATGTAGAGTGGCTTCTGTATGTAGCGTGACTTATGTATGTAGCGTGACTTATGTATGTAGCGTGGCTTATGTATGTAGCGTGGCTTATGTATGTAGCGTGGCTTATGTATGTAGCGTGGCTTATGTATGTAGCGTGACTTATGTATGTAGCGTGACTTATGTATGTAGCGTGACTTATGTATGTAGCGTGACTTATGTATGTAGCGTGACTTATGTATGTAGCGTGACTTATGTATGTAGCGTGACTTATGTATGTAGCGTGACTTATGTATGTAGCGTGACTTATGTATGTAGCGTGACTTATGTATGTAGCGTGACTTATGTATGTAGCGTGACTTATGTATGTAGCGTGACTTATGTATGTAGCGTGGCTTATGTATGTAGCGTGGCTTATGTATGTAGCGTGGCTTATGTATGTAGCGTGGCTTATGTATGTAGCGTGGCTTATGTATGTAGCGTGGCTTATGTATGTAGCGTGACTTATGTATGTAGCGTGACTTATGTATGTAGCGTGGCTTATGTATGTAGCGTGGCTTATGTATGTAGCGTGGCTTATGTATGTAGCGTGGCTTATGTATGTAGCGTGGCTTATGTATGTAGCGTGGCTTATGTATGTAGCGTGGCTTATGTATGTAGCGTGGCTTATGTATGTAGCGTGGCTTATGTATGTAGCGTGGCTTATGTATGTAGCGTGGCTTATGTATGTAGCGTGGCTTATGTATGTAGCGTGGCTTATGTATGTAGCGTGGCTTATGTATGTAGCGTGGCTTATGTATGTAGCGTGACTTATGTATGTAGCGTGACTTATGTATGTAGCGTGACTTATGTATGTAGCGTGACTTATGTATGTAGCGTGACTTATGTATGTAGCGTGACTTATGTATGTAGCGTGACTTATGTATGTAGCGTGACTTATGTATGTAGCGTGACTTATGTATGTAGCGTGACTTATGTATGTAGCGTGACTTATGTATGTAGCGTGACTTATGTATGTAGCGTGGCTTCTGTATGTAGCGTGGCTTCTGTATGTAGCGTGGCTTCTGTATGTAGCGTGGCTTCTGTATGTAGCGTGGCTTCTGTATGTAGCGTGGCTTCTGTATGTAGCGTGACTTATGTATGTAGCGTGACTTATGTATGTAGCGTGACTTATGTATGTAGCGTGACTTATGTATGTAGCGTGACTTATGTATGTAGCGTGACTTATGTATGTAGCGTGACTTATGTATGTAGCGTGACTTATGTATGTAGCGTGACTTATGTATGTAGCGTGACTTATGTATGTAGCGTGACTTATGTATGTAGCGTGGCTTATGTATGTAGCGTGGCTTATGTATGTAGCGTGGCTTATGTATGTAGCGTGGCTTATGTATGTAGCGTGGCTTATGTATGTAGCGTGGCTTATGTATGTAGCGTGACTTATGTATGTAGCGTGGCTTATGTATGTAGCGTGGCTTATGTATGTAGCGTGACTTATGTATGTAGCGTGACTTATGTATGTAGCGTGACTTATGTATGTAGCGTGACTTATGTATGTAGCGTGACTTATGTATGTAGCGTGACTTATGTATGTAGCGTGACTTATGTATGTAGCGTGACTTATGTATGTAGCGTGACTTATGTATGTAGCGTGACTTATGTATGTAGCGTGACTTATGTATGTAGCGTGACTTATGTATGTAGCGTGACTTATGTATGTAGCGTGACTTATGTATGTAGTGTGACTTATGTATGTAGCGTGACTTATGTATGTAGTGTGGCTTATGGTTAAAACAATCCTTGACTGAATATTTTGTACATATAATTTGTTATTCGTCTTTCTCTGCCCATTTTCCCCGCCCAGCCCCATGCCAGTAACATCAGTATTTTAAGGTACTATTGAAATAGGAAACATTTGTTTTAGTAGAACATAAAAAAGAGGTAAAAATGAGGTATGTCTTCCTATTTCTATGGTTCTCTCTTTCCGCCTCCAGGGAGTAGGCCTCTTACAGAAGACGGCTGACACCAGACACCCCATTCACTCTGTATGTGTTTGAGTGTGTGTGTGTGCGTGCGTGCGTGTGTGCGTGCGCGACTGTGTGTTTGAGTGTGTGTGTGCGCGACTGTGTGTTTGAGTGTGTGTGTTTGAGTGTGTGTGTGCTCGTGTGTGTGTGTGTGCGTGTGTGAGCGAGTGTGAGCGTGTGCGCGTGTGTGTGTCTGTGTGTGTGTGTGTGCGTGTGTGCGGGTCTGTGTGCGGGTCTGTGTGTGTGTGTGTGTGTGGGTCTGTGTGTGTCTGTGTGCGTGTGTGTATGTGCGGGTCTGTGTGGGTCTGTGTGTGTGTATGTGTCTGTGTATGTGTCTGTGTGTGTGTATGTGCGGGTCTGTGTGGGTCTGTGTGTGTGTATGTGTCTGTGTATGTGTCTGTGTGTGTGTATGTGCGGGTCTGTGTCTGTGTGTGTGTCTGTGTGTGTGTCTGTGTGTGTGTGTGCGGGTCTGTGTGCGGGTCTGTGTGGGTCTGTGTGTGTCTGTGTGTGTGTCTGTGTGTCTGTGTGTGTGTCTGTGTGTGTCTGTGCGCGGGTCTGTGTGTGTCTGTGTGTGGGTCTCTGTGTGTGTCTGTGTGTGTGTCTGTGTGTGTGTGCGGGTCTGTGTGTGTGTGCGGGTCTGTGTGTGTGTGCGGGTCTGTGTGTGGGTCTGTGTGTGTGTCTGTGTGTGCGCGTGTGTGGGTCTGTGTGTGTCTGTGTGTGTGTGCGGGTCTGTGTGTGTGTGCGGGTCTGTGTCTGTGTGCGGGTCTGTGTCTGTGTGCGGGTCTGTGTCTGTGTGTGCGTGTGTGCGGGTCTGTGTGGGTCTGTGTCTGTCTGTGTGTGTGTATGTTTCTGTCTGTCTCGTTCTGCGTGTTTGACTTATAACGAACTCCCACGGAACAGAACCAGATACTCTCTTGCTGCCCTCCTCTCCAGCTCCACACCTCCCTCTCTCCCCCAAGTCCTTCCCACTCTCACCTCCCCCCTCTTTCCCATGCCTCTGCTCCTAACTAACAGACATGCAGACTTGGGGGTCAAGACAGACGCCATCTTAGTGCCAGGCTCCACCTTAGTGCCAGGCTCCACCTTAGTGCCAGGCTCCACCTTAGTGCCAGGCTCCACCTTAGTGCCAGGCTCCACCTTAGTGCCAGGCTCCACCTTAGTGCCAGGCTCCACCTTAGTGCCAGGCTCCACCTTAGTGCCAGGCTCCACCTTAGTGCCAGGCTCCACCTTAGTGCCAGGCTCCACCTTAGTGCCAGGCTCCATCTTATGAGTTTTGTATTTTTGGCTCAATAGTTTATTTTCAACACAATTTCTCAAAAGAAGTTCACTGAGCAGCACAATGTATTTCTGAAAAACGTTTGGACACCCTTAAAGATGTGCTTTATGTTGTTCTCTGTCTCCAGAGAATTAGCATTTCCAGTTTAACCTGGGTATCTGAGCGAAATTTGATGAGGAAGATCGTGAGTGAACTTTGTTTCTTTGGCCCAGTCATGTGGAATCTTGGGGTGATGAAGTCACAGAATTGACTGTTAGACGCAACCTCCATGTCCACAAGTTCTTTAGAAGGGTTGCACAATGAAAGCCAACTCCATGGTCTCCCGTCGGACTGTTCGTGTTGTGCGTTTTGCTCTGTTTACACTGTTCGTGTTGTGCGTTTTGCTCTGTTTACACTGTTCGTGTTGTGCGTTTTGCTCTGTTTACACTGTTCGTGTTGTGCGTTTTGCTCTCTTTACACTGTTCATGTTGTGCGTTTTGCTCTGTTCGCACTGTTCGTGTACGTATAAAATGTATGTTCTAAATGCTGCAGCTAGAGGTCAGAACACGTTCCCTGTGAGTGTAAAGACACAAGCGGTCGGCACCCCGTAGAGGTACGGGGGCTCATTACAAGTTTACATGTTTTAAGGATCGTTGATCACTTATTGCCCATACTTGTTCAGTATTCATCAACCAGGAAACAGTTCCTGAAGTGAAAGTCTGTGGTCTTTATATTCCAGTACCAGTGCATATTATGAATAACTCGCTGGCCGTCTTGTGCTGCTATGTGACGACAGCTCCCTTGGCCCTTGCAGTTTCACCCGCCATAAATACAACAAACTTACCTTTACAGCTCCAATCTGTTCTATCCTGAACTTCTCCAGAGGGGATATCAACAGGTCGTCTGCATTTTGGATCTGCCAAGACAAAAACTACATTAGAAAAACCAGAACAATCCCATGGTTCTGGATCACTATTACTGCGTAGAGGCCCCTATAAAAGGCATGTTCAACGGAGGTTATGAAATATAGATCTTGTAATACAAAGTAATCATTTGATGTTTTGTGATTGTTAGTGACATAAAAATGTTAGCTAGCATGTCATCAAAATGCCTTTCTGAACATTTTTATCTGGTAATGTTGTTATTTTTAACTATTTGGAAAGCAATGTAACTAACAAAAACAATACCTGTTTTTGAATTATACATAAAGATAATGACTACATCTTTGGTAAACCTTGTATTTAGGTTTCACCAGGGTAGTGGTAGATGGGGTACAGAGATGTATTTAGGTTTCACCAGGCTAGTAGAAGACAAATTGCAGGCTGTGAACTAGTCTAAGTTTAGAACTATTGACCGGAAGTTGTTTTCGTAGACAGTGGAAAAATTTCACTATTTAATCGAAGGGGTTGAGTCTTCTCTTACTGTAGAAAACAACTACCAACACACAAGCAAAACAACACACAAAACACACATATTGAAACACAGAAACAAAACAACACACAAATCACACATATTGAAACACAGAAACAAATTGACACACAAAACACACGAACGGTCAAACACACCAACTCACACATATTCTTTAAATAAACTTTCCCAGGATTTCTAGACTGGGTCCCCAAGGACAATTGGCAGAAATACGTTCCACATGCTTTCTCTGAGCAACACACACACACACACACACACACACACACACACACACACACACACACACACACACACACACACACACACACACACACACACACACACACACACACACACACACACACACACACACACACACACACACACACACACACACACACACACACACACACACACACACACACACACACACACACACAGCATTGCAAAACTTTTTCTATTCACAACACACACTATATAGTATGCGATACGTTTGAAATCTAGTGATTTTATTTTGTTGTGAGCTAAATAGAGAACACCTCTTTAAAAACATATGGATAACTAATTCTCCTCACTAAATCAGGCCTTCTTATTAATAATGCTTTGCAAGTCATTTCCACATCGACTTTGTTTTCATTTCGCAGCCACTGAACCAGTGACATGCATTTGGTTAAGCTAGATAGAAATTCTTAAATATTGGGTAGTTTGAGCACTGAGTGCTGATTGATTGAATTTTAAATGAATACAACAGCTTTGCAAAAATACTTCACTTTATATTTTAAACATTGGTCTTTATTGCACGAGTTAATCATGAGTGATCTTACCAGACGACTTCTCTCTTCCTCCATAGTATTCAACAGCTGAGAGAACTCCTTCAGAGACTGGGCTGGAGACAGACAGATTATAAAGTCAGGTTATAAAGTCAGAAACGTTGAATAGGGCAAATCCCTGTCACCTCTCTGCCCACCCAATAAAATGTGCCCTCTGCCAGATACCTTACTCTGGCCAGTCCCAAAGTAAACAGTTTCATTGGCCGTCATTCTTTTTAGGTCTCTGCTGCCAATGACTGGAACCAATTTAAAAACAACGTGTATACTTGACACCTTCACCAATCCTTAGGAAACGCATAGCTGCCATCAATTCTCTACATTTGCTTTGTCCCTCACCCACACATATTTACACTGATGAGCGAAAACATTAAGACTGTAAAATGCTGTTAGTATTCCGCTAGCCGCCTGTGGTATCTGGCTGTTGGTACTCCACTAGCCGCCTGTGGTATCTGGCTGTTGGTACTCCGCTAGCCGCCTGTGGTATCTGGCTGTTGGTACTCCACTAGCCGCCTGTGGTATCTGGCTGTTGGTACTCCACTAGCCGCCTGTGGTATCTGGCTGTTGGTACTCCGCTAGCCGCCTGTGGTATCTGGCTGTAGGTACTCCACTAGCCGCCTGTGGTATCTGGCTGTTGGTACTCCACTAGCCGCCTGTGGTATTTGGCTGTTAGTACTCCACTAACTGCCTGTGGTATCTGGCTGTTGGTACTCCGCTAGCCGCCTGTGGTATCTGGCTGTTGGTACTCCACTAGCCGCCTGTGGTATCTAGCTGTTGGTACTCCGCTAGCCGCCTGTGGTATCTGGCTGTTGGTACTCCGCTTGCCGCCTGTGGTATCTGGCTGTTGGTACATTCCTACTCAGCCCCATACGCAGCAGGGAACTGTGTGTTGGGCACATTCCTACTCAGCCCCATACGCAGCAGAGTGGGCACATTCCTCCCATAACCATCATTAAAGCTCTGTCAGTTTCATCAGTTCAAACCAGACAGTGAGACCTTTGTCTAATCTTGACTTGTGTCCTTGTTAGGAGATGATCAACATTATTTGATTCAGATGGTCATAATGTTTATAAAACAGCACATTATCCAATCACATCAGACACCATCCAATCACATTAGACACCATCCAATCACACTAGACACCATCTAATCACACTAGACACCATCCAATCACACTAGACACCATCCAATCACACTAGACACCATCCAATCACACTAGACACTATCCAATCACACTAGACACTATCCAATCACACTAGACACCATCCAATCACATCAGACACTATCCAATCACATTAGACACCATCCAATCACACTAGACACCATCCAATCACACTAGACACCATCCAATCACACTAGACACCATCCAATCACACTAGACACCATCCAATCACACTAGACACCATCCAATCACACTAGACACCATCCAATCACACTAGACACCATCCAATCACACTAGACACCATCCAATCACACTAGACACCATCCAATCACACTAGACACTATCCAATCACATTAGACTATAGATTATATTTAGATTATAGTGTGTTCATTTTGCCTTGCAGCTCCAGTAACTATGAATGCTTTGTTTAATCCGGGTGCCTGGAATGCTATGATGCAGCCCCTCGGACAAGCCTGAAGTATTTAAATGTTTCCCATGTTAAAGATAGAGGAGTCTCTGTGCTAGCATTAGCTGCCACATACATTATATGATTTATAAGCCTGAAGTATTTAAATGTTTCCCATGTTAAAGATAGAGGAGTCTCTGTGCTAGCATTAGCTGCCACATACATTATATGATTTATAAGCTTTAAGTATTTAAATGTTTCCCATGTTAAAGATAGGAGTCTCTGTGCTAGCATTAGCTGCCACATACATTATATGATTTATAAGCCTGAAGTATTTAAATGTTTCCCATGTTAAAGATAGGAGTCTCTGTGCTAGCATTAGCTGCAACATACATTATATGATTTATAAGCCTGAAGTATTTAAATGTTTCCCATGTTAAAGATAGAGGAGTCTCTGTGCTAGCATTAGCTGCAACATACATTATATGATTTATAAGCCTGAAGTATTTAAATGTTTCCCATGTTAAAGATAGGAGTCTCTGTGCTAGCATTAGCTGCCACATACATTATATGATTTATAAGCCTGAAGTATTTAAATGTTTCCCATGTTAAAGATAGAGGAGTCTCTGTGCTAGCATTAGCTGCCACATACATTATATGATTTATAAGCCTGAAGTATTTAAATGTTTCCCATGTTAAAGATAGAGGAGTCTCTGTGCTAGCATTAGCTGCCACATACATTATATGATTTATAAGCTTTAAGTATTTAAATGTTTCCCATGTTAAAGATAGAGGAGTCTCTGTGCTAGCATTAGCTGCCACATACATTATATTATTTATCAGCTTTAAGTATTTAAATGTTTCCCATGTTAAAGATAGAGGAGTCTCTGTGCTAGCATTAGCTGCCACATACATTATATTATTTATCAGCTTTAAGTATTTAAATGTTTCTCATGTTAAAGATAGAGGAGTCTCTGTGCTAGCATTAGCTGCAACATACATTATATTATTTATCAGCTTTAAGTATTTAAATGTTTCCCATGTTAAAGATAGAGGAGTCTCTGTGCTAGCATTAGCTGCCACATACATTATATGATTTATCAGCCTGAAGTATTTAAATGTTTCCCATGTTAAAGATAGAGGAGACTCTGTGCTAGCATTAGCTGCCACATACATTATATTATTTATCAGCTTTAAGTATTTAAGTGTTACTGACAGTTGGTCCTATAGTGAACCATGTTGATTCAGTCTGATCACTGATATATGGTCCTCTCACATATCTTTGGTACCAAAGACATATTTTAGGTATATCTACTGTCCATCTATGGCTTACCTATGTCGGTAAATAACAGTAGCATGTACCATATGACCATATGTTGGTAAATAACAGTAGCATGTACCATATGACCATATGTTGGTAAATAACAGTAGCATGTACCATATGACCATATGTTGGTAAATAACAGTAGCATGTACCATATGACCATATGTTGATAAATAAGAGTAACATGTACCATATGACCATATGTTGATAAATAACAGTAGCATGTACCATATGACCATATGTTGATAAATAACAGTAGCATGTACCATATGACCATATGTTGATAAATAACAGTAGCATGTACCATATGTTGATAAATAACAGTAGCATGTACCATATGACCATATGTTGATAAATAACAGTAGCATGTACCATATGTTGATAAATAACAGTAGCATGTACCATATGACCATATGTTGATAAATAACAGTAGCATGTACCATATGACCATATGTTGATAAATAACAGTAGCATGTACCATATGACCATATTTTGATAAATAACAGTAACATGTACCATATGACCATATGTTGATAAATAACAGTAGCATGTACCATATGACCATATATTGGTAAATAACAGTAGCATGTACCATATGACCATATGTTGATAAATAACAGTAGCATGTACCATATGACCATATGTTGATAAATAACAGTAGCATGTACCATATGACCATATGTTGGTAAATAACAGTAGCATGTACCATATGACCATATGTTGGTAAATAACAGTAGCATGTACCATATGACCATACCTCTGTTGATGAATAACAGTAGCATGTACCATATGACCATATGTTGGTAAATAACAGTAGCATGTACCATATGACCATATGTTGGTAAATAACAGTAGCATGTACCATATGACCATATGTTGGTAAATAACAGTAGCATGTACCATATGACCATATGTTGGTAAATAACAGTAGCATGTACCATATGACCTTACCTATGTTGATCTCATCGTCTGTCTCTGCGTCTCCAATACACTCAAACTGGAACTCTTGAAGTGACTGGGAAAACTTCTCAACAGCATGCGACAGACCTAATGGGAAAGAGAGGGAAGAGAAAGCGAGGGATGAGAAGGAGGGAGAGACCGGTTAAGTCTTCAATAAGGCTATCAGTGGAGAGACCGGTTAAGTCTTCAATAAGGCTATCAGTGCAGAGAACGGTTAAGTCTTCAATAAGGCTATCAGTGGAGAGAACGGTTAAGTCTTCAATAAGGCTATCAGTGCAGAGAACGGTTAAGTCTTCAATAAGGCTATCAGTGCAGAGAACGGTTAAGTCTTCAATAAGGCTATCAGTGGAGAGAACGGTTAAGTCTTCAATAAGGCTATCAGTGCAGAGAACGGTTAAGTCTTCAATAAGGCTATCAGTGGAGAGAACGGTTAAGTCTTCAATAAGGCTATCAGTGGAGAGAACGGTTAAGTCTTCAATAAGGCTATCAGTGCAGAGAACGGTTAAGTCTTCAATAAGGCTATCAGTGCAGAGAACGGTTAAGTCTTCAATAAGGCTATCAGTGGAGAGAACGGTTAAGTCTTCAATAAGGCTATCAGTGGAGAGAACGGTTAAGTCTTCAATAAGGCTATCAGTGCAGAGACCGGTTAAGTCTTCAATAAGGCTATCAGTGCAGAGAACGGTTAAGTCTTCAATAAGGCTATCAGTGGAGAGAACGGTTAAGTCTTCTGCCCATGAACTTGTATTTCAGGGATTCTCTCTTATTGTGTTTCTGTTATAGTTTGGGTTGCAAAACAATGACTTTAAACACGTCAACTCTACTCTAAAGAACATTAGTGACATGGTGAAAACTCTACAAGCTTTAGGTATGTCTGAAACCACATTAATGACATGTTTAAACCTGTAAATCAATATTACTGGTGTTGTAATTCTCAGCAGACGTGTGAACTTGAGAAAACAGAAACGCAACAATCTCTCTTTTGAAAATCTGTAGGACCCAATTGCAGTATCATGTATAAACAACTCCGTAATGTGATCACTGGAGGCAATAAGATGTAAAACTGCCTTGGGCTGTAAGGTGTGTTTTGAGTTTGAGGTGGTGGTGGGGTGTTTTGCTTTTGCATAACAGTGCAGGTAGGTTATTTTGCCTTGGATAAGACAGGAGGGCAGACAGACAAACAGACAGACAAACAGACAGGCAGTCAGACAGACAGACGTTTGTTTACCAAACAAACACTTCATGTGCAGATAGCAAACACAATAGGTAAGGTCACAAATTAGATAGATATACGTAGAAATTAGGTAGTCATTAATCTAAAGTGTCACACACACCTACACCCCGCCCCCCCACCCCATAGCAAACACACACAGTTAAAAAAAAACATAATATTCTACTAATAACTTCCTATACAAACACCAATATAACACACCTCTCAGCGCAGATATAAGCATGTTTCCGTCTTTAATTATGTGTTTGATGAATCGGTTGGTCCTTTCCAGTTCTACTTCGTGACACCGCAGTCGTTCTCTAAACTCCGGACTGTCCAGGAACGAGTCGCTGAATTCTAGAGTCGGCAGACCCATGGTCGGATGGGACAGATATAGCCGAAACACACGAACGGTAGATCGGACAGATAGAGCCGAAACACAGTTATTGTCCGGATTCAAATGGATTAACTGGCCTGACGTTTTTCTCTTTGTGGATTCTTTGAAACAACTTTCTCCAGCACTTTTCCCCGTCCTGAAACCCTTTCTATTCCCCCCCTCTTTTTTCCCACTTCCGGGATCTATTATCTATGGAGAGAGGGGTCTGTTCAACAGGACGCACCGTTCTGGAACATTCCGATGCAACACGCTTCCCTACATCCCTATATACATACATGGAATTGGTACCTCGACGTTAAATAACGTTAAGCATCTGTGTCTATGTATGAAGGGTTGCCCCCTGGATGTTTCCATGGTGACGGGCGACTCCTGCTGGTGCCACCGGAAAACACAAGGCCTGGTTCCAACACTATTTATACACTTTCATACCTTTCTTCTCCAAGCATCATTATGACACATACATAAAATATATTCAAAAATCCACATAAATTTATTCCAATAAAGCAACTTTCCTATCCAGTACATTTTACATGTTATTAATTTAGCAGCATCGGAATATTATACATACGTTGAACGAAATGTAATTATTTCTTTGTCTACAAAACAAACACTTTATGAAACTCAATGCCGTGTAACAACTATGGTATTGGTATATGTACATACATATTTATACATGTAGTGTATGGCACATAGGATTATTTTAAGACACTGCATGTGAGGTTGTATTAACATATTATAGGCTATTGCATCCCATAATAACCCGGCAATAAAGGTGGAATGACAGTGTTTCAGAGAAACAGCCTTTTTCCAAAAATTCAGACAAGTAGTCCATTGGCTAGTACGTTTTTGAAGGTTTTAATTTCATCTGTACTTTTGTGCAATCTTAACATACAACTCATTCCCCCGCTTGTGCAAGAGCTACCCCCTTCAAAAAAATCCTAATTTATCTTTAAAATTTTAAACTTAAAAAAATGCGCTAAACATCTCAAGAATGTGCTTTTTTCTTCAAGAAGTTGGTGCACTTTTATTTATTTGTATAAAAATGAATGTGAGATGTCTTATAGCAGAAATGACAAACAATGACCAAAAAGGGCTGAGACAAATGAACAGAACTAAATCCACAGGTATACAAGGGAATGGGCCGCAGGTGAGGGGGAAAACACAGGTGAACATATGACTGAGTGATGACAGGAGGAAAAAACAAATATGGGCATGTGGTGCAACAAGAGACCAGAAGAGGGCAGGACAGGACAAAACCGGAACGGTTGCACTTCTGGCGTAATGCAAGATAAAGCCATGAGCCAGGTGTAAGCGTTTGTGGGTATTTATTTTTGACATAAAACAAACATGATAACGACGAAAGCAAAACCTAGACAGTGTATTGAAATATCTTTTCACATTTCAATTCAATAGCACACTATTCCACCTGACACAGAGACACAGAGGAAGGACCACAAAGCTCAAAACCAGGGTAGAGGGGCTCCTTGAAGGTGAAGCAAAACGTGTGCAAGTGTGTCAGTGTGTCAGAGGAGACACTATAGAAGGACAGCGTGCCGGCCGGCCAGTCCAGATACACTCCTACTCTGTTGGACAGAGAGGAGGGGACAGGTATTGTGACTTTATTATTATTGTGCCATACACCTAATCCCCGACGTGAGCAGTCCAGCATCCAGGATGGTGCGTCGGAGCTGTGTCCAAGATTACTGTCATTAAAAAATAAACTGTCCAGACGTTCCTTCCTCTCTATGCTTTTATATGTCGCTCCTACTCCAACCATCCCACTCAGCTCGGTCTCCCAGTAGCAGCGTCCAGTCAGGCCCTCGACACACAGCACCTGATCATAGTCCACAAATCTGTCCGGGTGATCCGGACACGGTTGTCCCTCTTCAACCCATGTCACCTTCCTGTTCTCCTCAGACAGAGACAGTTGTCTGTGTGCTGTGTTCGGATCCAGTGTCAGCTTACAGGCATCTGAGGAAAAAAAATGCACACCAATTTCAATAATTATACTCTCAGAATCAAATATTTAGATGCTTTGATATTGATATTTAAACGCTGTTGATATCCAGGCCAATTTGTTTTAAATAAAAAATATATCATGAATTTGATGAACATTTTATTACTGCCTTAATTGCAGTTGTCCTCATCCTCCCTTGACCTCAACCCTATTGAGAACCGTTGGAGCATCCTCAAACAAAATATATATGGTGTTATGTTGCTCTGGTGTAACTACAGTACCTGTAGCTCTGGTGTAATTACAGTGCCTGTAGCTCTGGTGTAATTACAGTACCCGTAGCTCTGGTGTAATTACAGTACCCGTAGCTCTAGTGTAATTACAGTACCTGTAGCTCTGGTGTAATTACAGTACCCGTAGCTCTGGTGTAATTACAGTACCCGTAGCTCTAGTGTAATTACAGTACCTGTAGCTCTGGTGTAATTACAGTACCTGTAGCTCTGGTGTAATTACAGTACCTGTAGCTCTGGTGTAATTACAGTACCTGTAGCTCTGGTGTAATTACAGTACCTGTAGCTCTGGTGTAATTACAGTACCTGTAGCTCTGGTGTAATTACAGTACCTGTAGCTCTGGTGTAATTACAGTACCTGTAGCTCTGGTGTAATTACAGTACCTGTAGCTCTGGTGTAATTACAGTACCTGTAGCTCTGGTGTAATTACAGTACCTGTAGCTCTGGTGTAATTACAGTACCTGTAGCTCTGGTGTAATTACAGTACCTGTAGTTTTGTTGGCCTTGCATTTTCATTGTTTGTCATGCAATTTTGTGGCTCTCTAGCTCAAAAAACGTTTTTGCCAGCACTTGATATTTTCTTGTGTTTTTCTTTTTTGAGGCAAAACATTATTCACAACGTTTTGTCCAAACACACAATTTGGAATAAAATAAAAATGCTGTATATTATCTCTAGATTTCTTGATTATATTTTAATCATAGATTGTATTATTTAGAATTCTGATGACTTGCAGACGGTCACCTCCAGACAAATATAATTCATATTGATGAGGACGTACATTTACATGCAAGAATATAAAGAAAATACTTTATTAAAGCCTTCTTAGTTAACAATTCTCCAGTTATTAAACCCTGGTTTGCAGGACATGTTAATGGCAAGCTTTATTCTGTCATTACTCACATTTCTTCAGTCCTGGCTTTAACCAACACTCTCCAGGATGGTCCACTCTGTGGAGAAAAAAAAGAGGGGCGGGGAAGAAATAAATGACGATGACAATCCGAGGGGATGACTACCACTCGTCCGAGGGGATGACTACCACTCGTCCGAGGGGATGACTACCACTCGTCCGAGGGGATGACTACCACTCGTCCGAGGGGATGACTACCACTCGTCCGAGGGGATGACTACCCCTCGCCCGAGGGGGTGACTACCACTCGTCCGAGGGGGTGACCACCACTCGTCCGAGGGGATGACTACCCCTCGCCCGAGGGGGTGACTACCACTCGTCCGAGGGGGTGACTACCACTCGTCCGAGGGGATGACTACCACTCGTCCGAGGGGATGACTACCACTCGTCTATTGTTATACTGACTGGAGAAACACATTAAACCATAATGAACTTGTGATTAATGACATTATTCTACCCAGATCTCTACACACCTGAGTTCATCCAGTCTCCAGTGTGGATCCTCCAGTCCAGCAGAGAGCAGCTTCACTCCGGAGTCTCCTGGGTGATTGTAACTCAGATCCAGCTCTCTCAGGTGGGAGGGATTTGTGCTCAGAGCTGAAGCCAGAATACTACAACCGTCCTCTGTGATCAGACAGCCAGATAGCCTGCAGAAAATGTATCTTGAATTACCAAGAAAAAGTTCAATTCCAATGGTGGGAGGATAAATGACAGTTCAGTGGTCTTGTGCCGTTATATATTGAAAGAGGAATTCTGTGTATCTTTGCCAATGTGGGATCAGGCAGAGCCATTGACGTTACAAGTTGAAGTTACACATTTTTTAAATAATTAATTGGGTATGGTCCACAATGAATCAATTGAATACATTATAGAAAAAGATTAAGGGTTAGGGTTAGACAGAGAGACAGCTACGTTAAGGTCTAGCATTTGTTGGTAGGTTCTCTCAAACCAGATTTAGCAGGATTGAGTTGTCCTGCTGTACACTGTTTGACAAATAAAATTCCATTAAAAAATGTTCTGGCCACTCATCGCATGTTGGACTAGGAAATATCGCATCCTGGTAGGAAACTGACCTCAGAGTCTCCAATTTACAGTGTGGCCGTTCTAGTCCAACAGAGAGCCGCTTCACTCCTGAATCCTCCAGGTCATTGTTACTCAGGTCCAGTTCTCTCAGACAGGAGGAGGTTGAGCTGAGAGCTGAGGCCAAAGCTTCACATGATGATTTTGTTAATCTGCATCGATTCAGTCTGATCATAAAAAAAAATGCGGTTACAAACAATCACAAGCTGGAATGTTTTTGTTCCGACCACAGACAATGAAGCACAGTTGTATTATAATTTTACGCTGTAAGTTCTCTGCAATCGACTGACATGGAAACAGGGTTTTCAATATAAATATGCGAACATAAAAGCAAGAACCATCCGATCCGACTTACCTCAGTGCCTCTAGTTTACAGCGAGGGCTTGACAGTGCAGCAGAGAGCAGCGTCACGCCTGAATCCTGCAAGTCGTTGATATCCAGGTCCAGCTCTCTCAATTGGGAAGAGATGGAGCTAAGAACACTGGCCAACGCTTCACAGCATCCATCCAGCCTAGAGAGGGTTAAAACAAACATCTAACAATACTGCTGACAGGGCAGATGGGGTTGATAGTGATTACAATATGAATATTCTAAATTGAACGTTTTGCTAAACATCTCCATCTATTCATTGTTGACAAATTAGCAGTTGCTTATAACATGCTTTTAACATTTTTTACTTACAGTGCTGTTCTAGAGGCCTTGACAACTGGCAATAGTCCAAGGAGACCCGTCTCTGATCTGGAGTATTCCTTCAAGTCAAACCTATCCAGCTGTTTTTCTGAAGTCATCAGCATAAAGACCAGAGCTGACCACTGTGAAGGTGTGAATGGTATTCTGGTGTTTCTTCCGGTCTTCACATGACTTTGGATCTCCTTCACTAGAGAACCATCATTCAGCTCATTCAGACAGTGGAACAGATTGATGCATCTCTCTGATGAGGGATTCTCACTGATCTTCTCCTTGATGTACTTAGCTGTTTCTTCATTGGTCTGTGATCTGCTTCCCGTCTGTGTCAGAAGGTGCCGAATAAGAGCCTGATTGGCCTCCAGTGAAAGGCCCAGAAGGAATCGGAGGAACAAATCCAGGTGTCCGTTAACACTCTGTAAAGCACGGTCCACAGCACACTTGAAAAGGCTGATCTCAGGTATTTGTTGGTCTTCAAGCGTTGGTTCAGCCAGTAAGTTTATCTTCTTATTGATAAATGTGAGAAACACATATAAAGCAGCCAAAAACTCCTGGATGCTTGGATGAACGAAACAGTACACATTCTGCTGGTTCAGCCCACACTCCTCTCGAAAGATCTGTGTGCAGATTCCTGAGTACAATGATGCCTCATTGACATCAATGCCACTCTCTGTCAGGTCCTCTTCATAGAAGATCAGGTTACCTTTCTCCAGCTGTTGGAAGGCCAGTTTTCCCAGAGGCATTATGCTTTTTTCATCCCAGAGTGCGTCTGTCCCTTCATTTCCAAGGTACTTCTCATTCATCAGTTTGTTCTGGAATACCACAAAGTGTGAGTACATCGCAGTCAGAGTTTTTGGCAACTGTCCCCTCTTAGAAGAGTGTAATAGTTTCTCTAGAACTTCCGCAGAGATCCAGCAGAAGACTGGTATGTGACACATGATGTGGAGGCTCCTTGATGACTTTATTTGACTTGTGATTTTCAAGGCCAGGTTCTTAATATTAATTTTCTTCATAAAATACTCCTCTTTCTGCAAGTCAGTAAAGCCTCTAACCTCTGTCACCTGGTCAACACAATCAGGTGGGATCCGATTGGCTGCTGCGGGACGGGAGGTTACCCAGAGGAGAGCAGAGGGAAGCAGATTCCCCATAATGATGTTTGTCAGAAGCCTATCTACTGGGATTGACTCTGTGACATCTGAACATCTCTCGTTGTTCTTGAAGTCTAGAGGAAGCCGACACTCATCCAGACCATCAAAAACCAAAAGAACAGTAAATTCCTCAAAGTTGAAACATCCAGACTCTTTGGTTTTCAAAGAGAAGTGATGAAAAACATCCATCAAGCTGAAATTCCCATTCAACATATTCAGCTCTCGAAAAGGAAGTGGAAATATAAACGTAATATCCTGATTGGCTTTTCCTTCAGCCCAGTCCAGAATGAACTTCTGAACGGAGACAGTTTTTCCGATACCAGCGACTCCCAATGTCAACGCCGTTCTGATAGGTTTGTCTCGCCCAGGCAGATGTGCAAAGATGTCAGTACATTTGATAGGTGTCTCTTGTGTTGCTGGTCTTCTAGATGCCGTCTCAATCTGTCTCACTTCATGGTCATTACTGACCTCTCCACATCCAGACTCTGTGATGTAGAGCTCGGTGTAGATCTCATTTAGCAGTCCCTGGTTTGTTTGTTGAGCCATCCCTTTCAACAGTTGGAGCCTATTGCTCAGATCTGACTTGAATTTCTGTTGGCACGTCACAGCACTAAGATCAGCAGAGTCAACGATCGTTTTGCCGCGTTCATGATCCTTCAGTTCCTGAACACCGGGAATATCTGAAACTGATCTGTCCTGTTGGATTCTGTGGAACAAAAATGAAGATGAGACCTTACAGGTCAAACACACACACGTAATAAAACGCAGTATAGCTTCTATAGATATTGTTGTGACAAAACCATAGAAAACCCTAATACCCAACTAGTTTCCACAACCCTGCAAAAGACTTGGGATCGCAAACATTTTATTTCTAATGTATCCTATCACACTCATAAACACATTTTTATTGTGATGTGTCCGAAATGGCACATTTCGTTTGAATATTTGTTAAATATATTTAAAGTAATTCCTTCAACAAATGTAAGACGTAGACGCTCTACACATTATCTACCGACTATCAGTATGATAATTTTTATTGACTAACCCTAACCTGGGAACAGAAACAAAATGTTTTTCTAATCAGGATCAGATCTAATCACTTAGATCTACAGTCCTATTGAATATGACCTTGGAGCTACAAGACACCTTAATACAGTTACCTTTCTTTAGTGTGAACATCTCCATCTTTAAACAAAATGGGAGGTTCCATAGACTGGTCACTCTTCATGGACAGACAGCTGGGAACAGGGGAGACTGACCTCTTCTGAGGAACCCTGTTAGATTAACCAGAACACTTAGACCTACAGTCCTATTGAATATGACCTTGGAGCTACAAGACACCTTAATACAGTTACCTTTCTTTAGTGTGAACATCTCCATCTTTAAACAAAATGGGAGGTTCCATAGACTGGTCACTCTTCATGGACAGACAGCTGGGAACAGGGGAGACTGATCTCTTCTGAGGAACCCTGTAGATTAACCAGAACACTTAGATCTACAGTCCTATTGAATATGACCTTGGAGCTACAAGACACCTTAATACAGTTACCTTTCTTTAGTGTGAACATCTCCATCTTTAAACAAAATGGGAGGTTCCATAGACTGGTCACTCTTCATGGACAGACAGCTGGGAACAGGGGAGACTGACCTCTTCTGAGGAACCCTGTTAGATTAACCAGAACACTTAGACCTACAGTCCTATTGAATATGACCTTGGAGCTACAAGACACCTTAATACAGTTACCTTTCTTTAGTGTGAACATCTCCATCTTTAAACAAAATGGGAGGTTCCATAGACTGGTCACTCTTCATGGACAGACAGCTGGGAACAGGGGAGACTGATCTCTTCTGAGGAACCCTGTAGATTAACCAGAACACTTAGATCTGCAGTCCTATTGAATATGACCTTGGAGCTACAAGACACCTTAATACAGTTACCTTTCTTTAGTGTGAACATCTCCATCTTTAAACAAAATGGGAGGTTCCATAGACTGGTCACTCTTCATGGACAGACAGCTGGGAACAGGGGAGACTGATCTCTTCTGAGGAACCCTGTTAGATTAACCAGAACACTTAGACCTACAGTCCTATTGAATATGACCTTGGAGCTACAAGACACCTTAATACAGTTACCTTTCTTTAGTGTGAACATCTCCATCTTTAAACAAAATGGGAGGTTCCATAGACTGGTCACTCTTCATGGACAGACAGCTGGGAACAGGGGAGACTGATCTCTTCTGAGGAACCCTGTTAGATTAACCAGAACACTTAGATCTGCAGTCCTATTGAATATGACCTTGGAGCTACAAGACACCTTGATACAGTTACCTTTCTTTAGTGTGAACATCTCCATCTTTAAACAAAATGGGAGGTTCCATAGACTGGTCACTCTTCACTGACAGACAGCTGGGAACAGGGGAGACTGATCTCTTCTGAGGAACCCTGTTAGATTAACCAGAACACTTAGATCTGCAGTCCTATTGAATCAAGAAACCAAAACACAGGAAGATCAACTGACCAGTCAGTAATAATCTGGAAGATCAACTTGTCATTTCATCGTCTCACCTGTGTTCTGCAGAATTGTCTGTGTTTCTGCAGTTGGTTGCTGGATCCATAGACAAAAGACTCATGTTTTTGTTTTCTTCTCAACAAGACAGACCTTTAGTCTCTATTGTCTTCATTTATGATGATAAAGATGATGGTTAATATGTTCTGAAAAGGACAGCAGTCGTCAATATAACTTGCTACTAGTTTATATTGTATGTATATTTATTATATTTTCTTGCTTTATATTTCCTTGATGATTACTGTATAGAATGCTGGTAGTGGAGTACGCAAATGCAGAGCTTTCTTCTAACAGGATTCTTTATTTTCAAAACGTAAGACACAAAATACGAAAACGACCGGCAGCACCTCAGGACCACAAACAATGAACCACAAAATGCCGGCTCCACACCTAAACTTATGTAGTCTCCCCAATCAGGGCAACATAAAATAGCTGCCACTAATTGGAAAGCAAACATGAAACACATTCTACCTAGAGGGCTATCAAGGCAGCCCCCGAGAAGCAACATAAAGTGGGCTAAAGTTCTAAAGAAACACTTGTTTTATGAGCCGTTTTCCGGACAAAGAGTTAGTGTATGTTCCCAGAAATATTCAGTTTTAAGGCATTGTTGGCCTGAGAGACGTATTACAGAGGCTTTGTTCTGGGGAGGGGGGCAGAGGGTGCCATACTGAAATCTCACTGACTCTGTAAACAGTTCCAGAGCTGAGATAAACCATGCACACATTCCTCTGCTCACATTCGTTATATTTAGCTGTTAGGGTGCTTTTAATGTCAATCTAACACTTGAGGATCCTCAACAAGAGAGTTCAGAGGAACCCTGATGGTATATGGACAGACTGCTGTCATGGTTGAGACGAATCGCAGCTGGTGGAACATCTGCATTTGCCACTCCTTTGGATCAAGACACAAAGCTGATTTGTTGTTTATTCACTTCCCTCGATTCAGTGGTTAAACGATTCCTAATATGGAGGCCAAAAAGAAGGATGTATTTTCTATCAAATGTATCGGCTTCAAAAATGAAATTGACAGCTATTTCAAATACACCTGTCACAGGGCAATGTCTGGACAGTCCGTTTGTCTGGATCAGCACTGTTGAATTTACATTATTCTTTATTTATTCATGATTTCATTGCAATGGTTTATCAAAGTGTCACAAGTGTGGTGAGTTTTTGTTCTACACGGGAAGTCTTAGTGGGGTGCAATTCCTGTGTCTGGTGATTGTTTTATTGTTTGCACGGCTGGGGCTTGTTAGCTTATCACCAGTGTTATTTAGCACTGTAGTTGGGGGGCTGGCTCTTATGCGCTCCTTTATTTCGATTCCAGTGTTTATGTGTTCTCTGTTCGGTGTTTTGTTATTTTGAGTACGATTAAATACCAACCGAAAATGATACCTTGCTCTGTATGTGGCTTTCCTGCAGAACACCTTAGCATTTGTGACACAAAGTTTCTGGCCGACATTATTTGAAAAATTCAAAAAGACTGTAAATGCATCATAGCTTAGCATAAACAGGGCCCAGTTTACATAACACATTTGACACAGTGAACCGTTAGACCACATACTACACTTGTTAACAGCTGCATTCTTGTTTTGGGTAGGGTTGTGCCTTGTAACCCTGGTTACTGAGAAAGAACACGGATGCGACTGCTTGGCCACAAATTACCATATTGGCAATCGACCCCATGATTCATAGGACAGGATTAAAGACAATTCCTGAGTTCCGTCTCATGGCAGCCACTCCGTAATCAGGGGGATTTGAACCCAGGAAAGTTTTGTTTTGCCCATCTGTCTGTCTCCTGAGCTTGTCGTGATGATGAAATAAAATGCTTGGGACCCTGTGTACCTTGTGTTTGACATGATGTCCAAATATATCGCCCGTCCAGATCATGCTTGTTACCTAGGCTACAGCTAAGAGTTACAATCGGAAAGTAGCGGGAGGGAAATAAACAACAGCAGACCCATGCAGCTTGGGATTACACACTCACTGTTTCCTCTGCTTCAGTCCGTCTTTGTTCTGTTGTCTTCTTAAAAAAGTGTCCTGAATGTTTCAGCTTTGCTTTAAACGTTGTGTGGACCGGTCTGTACTGAATCAAAACTGACACTATAAGAGACATTAAGGCATGTTTGCTCCAGTCTGTGGGAGGTGTCAGGTTGCATATTTAGGGGGCAGCTGAGCGCCTGTTCGGATTTAGAGAGATTTATGTTGGGGCTTATAGAAGAAACTTGAAAATAAATGTTTCACGTGAATTGTGTAGGGTTTTCTCTAGTTTTCCCAACAGTTTATACTTTGTGAACGGGTTTTCACTGAATCACAAGTTTAATGTGCACATGAAATGCATTCTTTATTTATTTATGACATATTGTAAAATAAAAAACTTTCCTCTAAAACTTTCCTGTAAGCTAACATGTTTCTGAGGAAGTTGTTTTTTTGTATGATTGGATCAGGACACTTTGAGGAAATAAAACTAATGACTTGACAGCTTAGGGGTGTGTTTGTGTGGCCTATTCATTTGTGTGTGTGTGTGTGTGTGTGTGTGTGTGTGTGTGTGTGTGTGTGTGTGTGTGTGTGTGTGTGTGTGTGTGTGTGTGTGTGTGTGTGTGTGTGTGTGTGTGTGTGTGTGTGTGTGTGTGTGTGTGTTAACTGGGTGAACTAAAAAAATATTAAAGAAGGACAGACCGACAACACTTCTCTGCTCAGATCTACACTGAACTAAAACTACAGCACTGGTGAGTCATATTGTGATAGAAATACACAGCATATACGTGTTATGTATGGTTAGTATATATATATATATATATATATATATATATATATATATGCATAAATGGATCCTACAGATTAGTCTATTCAAAGGAGAAGCAAAGAAAAGAGGACTTGATTAGAGTCTGAACAAGTTTCAGGGCGACTGATCTATCAGAGACTCCGCTATTATATTATGATATTATGTATTTATTATGTTTATGAATATTTTTTAATATTGCAACGTGAGCTTTAAATCAATCTATACTTCTTGATGTGTTAGTCGTTGTTCCAGATCCTTGATGTCTTAATGTTGCTATGATGTCATATGATGTCTCCTGTGATGTCATACCTCTCTTGTGATGTCATACCTCTCTTGTGATCTCTTACTTTGCCTGTGATTTCATAACTCTGCTATGATGTCATACCTCTCATGTGATGTCATATCTCTGCAGTGAAGTTATACCTCTGCAGTGTTGTATACCTCTCCTGAGATGTCATACCTTTTCTGTGATGTCATACCTCTTCTGTGATGTCATACCTCTCCTGTGATGTCATTCCCTATTTTGTGATGTCATCCCAGGGTTCCATACAATGATTCCAGGCGTCTCTAGTTCCTCCTGGCCTTCCCTGTCAGTGTTGATTGTAGCGTTGCTGCTCTCCTCGGGTCAGTGCCAGGATGTCTGCCGAGCCCAGGATGGAGAGAAGGGAGCGCCGGGAGCACCCGGCCGGGATGGACGACCAGGAGTGAAGGGGGAAAAAGGAGAACCAGGTAGCAGAGAGATTGAGGCAATAGAGGAGGTCGTATGTGGATGATAATAATATAATTCATGCACTATAGAGTATAATTATATAGACTAAATTATTACCTATTTACTAACTATCTGTCTTGTTAGTAAGGAGATACATGGGACCACTGTCTTATTAGTAAGGAGATATAGGGGACCACTGTCTTATTAGTAGAGAGATATAGGGGACCACTGTCTTATTAGTAGAGAGATATAGGGGACCACTGTCTTATTACTAGAGAGATATAGGGGACCACTGTCTTATTAGTAGGGAGATATAGGGGACCACTGTCTTATTAGTAGAGAGATATAGGGGACCACTGTCTTATTAGTAGAGAGATATAGCGGACCACTGTCTTATTAGTAGGGAGATATAGGGGACCACTGTCTTATTAGTAGGGAGATATAGGGGACCACTGTCTTATTAGTAGGGAGATATAGGGGACCACTGTCTTATTAGTAGGGAGATATAGGGGACCACTGTCTTATTAGTAGGGAGATATAGGGGACCACTGTCTTATTAGTAGGGAGATATAGGGGACCACTGTCTTATTAGTAAGGAGATATAGGGGACCACTGTCTTATTAGTAAGGAGATATAGGGGACCACTGTCTTATTAGTAAGGAGATATAGGGGACCACTGTCTTGTTAGTAAGGAGATATAGCGGACCACTGTCTTGTTAGTAAAGAGATATAGGGGCCACTGTCTTATTAGTAGAGAGATATAGGTGACCACTGTCTTATTAGTAGAGAGATATAGGGGACCACTGTCTTATTAGTAGAGATATAGGGGACCACTGTCTTATTAGTAAGGAGATATAGGGGACCACTGTCTTATTAGTAAGGAGATATAGGGGACCACTGTCTTATTAGTAAGGAGATATAGGGGACCACTGTCTTATTAGTAAGGAGATATAGGGGACCACTGTCTTATTAGTAGGGAGATATAGGGGACCACTGTCCTATTAGTAAGGAGATATAGGGGACCACTGTCTTATTAGTAAGGAGATATAGGGGACCACTGTCTTATTAGTAAGGAGATATAGGGGACCACTGTCTTATTAGTAGGGAGATATAGGGGACCACTGTCTTATTAGTAAGGAGATATAGGGGACCACTGTCTTATTAGTAAGGAGATATAGGGGACCACTGTCTTATTAGTAAGGAGATATAGGGGACCACTGTCTTATTAGTAGGGAGATATAGGGGACCACTGTCTTATTAGTAGACAGATATAGGGGACCACTGTCCATCCATTGGGATGTTTAGTTAAACCCAGTCTCTCCCCTTCTCTCTCAGCGCTGCACCTTGAAACAGAGCTCCCCCGACTCCAGAGAGGGCCAAAGGGTAGCCGGGGTCCTCCAGGCGACATGGGGCCTAAGGGGCTAGCTGGGGATCTGGGACCACAAGGCCCCTCTGGCCCTCAAGGGGAACCTGGACCCGCGGGTAGGGCCGGGGTCTCATCCCTGCAACAAATAGCAGCCTTCTCTGTGATGAGCAATAGCACTAAATACCCGCCCTGGAACCGGGTTCTGACCTACACCAACTCCATCACCAGCAGCAGCCTCATCAATTTGGCCACTGGATATTTCACCTGCAGCACAGCTGGCATTTATTACTTTGTCTTCCATGCAGAGACTAAGGTACACATACAGAAACACAGGTAGTACACAGAGACAGGGGGTACACATACAGAAACACAGGTAGTACACAGAGACAGGGAGGACACATACAGAAACACAGGTAGTACACAGAGACAGGGGGTACTCATACAGAAACACAGGTAATACACAGAGACAGGGGGGACACATACAGAAACACAGGTAGTACACAGAGACAGGGAGGACACATACAGAAACACAGGTAATACACAGAGACAGGGGGACACATACAGAAACACAGGTAGTACACAGAGACAGGGGGTACTCATACAGAAACACAGGTAGTACACAGAGACAGGGAGGACACATACAGAAACACAGGTAGTACACAGAGACAGGGGGTACATAGACAGACAGGTAGTACACAGAGACAGGGGGTACTCATACAGAAACACAGGTAGTACACAGAGACAGGGAGGACACATACAGAAACACAGGTAGTACACAGAGACAGGGGGTACATAGACAGACAGGTAGTACACAGAGACAGAGGGTACATAGACAGACAGGTGGTACACAGAGACAGAGGGTACATAGACAGACAGGTGGTACACAGAGACAGAGGGTACATAGACAGACAGGTGGTACACAGAGACAGGGGGTACATAGACAGACAGGTGGTACACAGATAGACAAGGAGTCACATGTCACATTCGATTATTTCAATGTTGTGTGTGTCTATAGGTGAGCATGTGCTTGTATCTGAAGAGTGACAGTCTGGGAGAAAAGAAGCTGGGATTCTGTGACTACAACAATAGAGCCAACTTCAGAAACAATGCCCAGGTAAAGTACCTACCACAACACCAGAGTCAATTACCAGGTAAAGTACCTAACACAACACCAGAGTCAATTACCAGGTAAAGTACCTAACACAACACCAGAGTCAATTACCAGGTAAAGTACCTAACACAACACCAGAGTCAATTACCAGGTAAAGTACCTAACACAACACCAGAGTCAATTACCAGGTAAAGTACCTAACACAACACCAGAGTCAATTACCAGGTAAAGTACCTAACACAACACCAGAGTCAATTACCAGGTAAAGTACCTAACACAACACCAGAACCAATACCCAGGTAAAGTACCTAACACAACACCAGAGTCAATTACCAGGTAAAGTACCTAACACAACACCAGAGTCAATTACCAGGTAAAGTACCTAACACAACACCAGAGTCAAAATATACTTTGAAAAACGTGTCTAGATCTGGTTTTAAATTATGTCGTGGTCAAAAATGCTTAAGTCATGTCTTTCTTAAAAACGACATCAATTTACAAAACAGCAAAAAATGTACAAACCAGCTTTAACTTCAGCAGTGCTGCATGATGACAATAATCTAAAGGATTACTGATCATTAGTTATTACAATAAAGTACTGTTTCATGAATAAGATGTTGTAAG
Source organism: Dallia pectoralis (assembly GCA_029465975.1). NCBI lineage: Eukaryota > Metazoa > Chordata > Actinopteri > Esociformes > Umbridae > Dallia > Dallia pectoralis. The sequence continues at coordinate 15,960,464 of CM055746.1, read as the reverse complement.
AATCTGTTTGGATTTGGTTTGGTATCGTGTCATTTTTATTTCCTGCTGTGTGTAGGTTCTGTCAGGAGGGGCGGTGTTGGAACTAGCAAAAGGACACAGGGTTAGTTATTCTCAATTCTAACCAATCGTCGCACAGCATCTTTAATACTAACCAATCGGTGCGGAGCATCCTTGACACTAATCAAAACACCACACAGCATCCTTCACACTAATCAAAACACCACACAGCGTAGAGTTTTTTTTAGATGTATGTAACTGTACTGAGAGAAGTGTGTATTTATATTACCAGGTGTACTTATATTACCATGTGTGTTGATATTACCAGTTGTACTTATATTACCAGGTGTACTTATATTACCATGTGTGTTGATATTACCAGTTGTACTTATATTACCAGGTGTACTTATATTACCATGTGTGTTGATATTACCAGGTGTACTTATATTACCAGGTGTACTTATATTATCAGGTGTACTTATATTACCATGTGTGTTGATATTACCAGTTGTACTTATATTACCATGTGTGTTGATATTACCAGGTGTACTTATATTACCAGGTGTACTTATATTACCATGTGTATTGATATTACCAGGTGTACTTATATTACCAGATGTACTTATATTATCAGGTGTACTTATATTACCATGTGTGTTGATATTACCAGTTGTACTTATATTACCATGTGTATTGATATTACCAGGTGTACTTATATTACCAGGTGTATTAATATTACCAGGTGTACTTATATTACCATGTGTATTGATATTACCAGGTGTACTTATATTACCAGGTGTACTTATATTACCAGGTGTACTTATATTACCATGTGTGTTGATATTACCAGGTGTACTTATAATACCAGGTGTACTTATATTACCATGTGTATTAATATTACCAGGTGTACTTATATTACCAGGTGTATTAATATTACCAGGTGTACTTATATTACCAGGTGTACTTATATTACCATGTGTATTGATATTACCAGGTGTACTTATATTACCAGGTGTACTTATATTACCAGGTGTATTAATATTACCAGGTGTACTTATATTACCAGGTGTACTTATATTACCAGGTGTACTTATATTACCAGGTGTACTTATATTACCATGTGTATTGATATTACCAGATGTACTTATATTACCAGGTGTACTTATATTACCAGGTGTATTAATATTACCAGGTGTACTTATATTACCATGTGTATTGATATTACCAGGTGTACTTATATTACCAGGTGTACTTATATTACCAGGTGTACTTATATTACCATGTGTATTGATATTACCAGGTGTACTTATATTACCAGGTGTACTTATATTACCATGTGTGTTGATATTACCAGGTGTACTTATATTACCAGGTGTATTAATATTACCAGGTGTACTTATAGTACCATGTGTATTGATATTACCAAGTGTACTTATAATACCAGGTGTACTTATATTACCATGTGTGTTGATATTACCATGTGTACTTATATTACCAGGTGTATGGATATTACCAGTTGTGTTGATATTTTTGTTGATTTTATCAGGTGAATGTAACCATACGTATTTATTTTACCAGGTGTGGCTGGAGCCGTTTAAGGACAAGCAACCGGACAGCGTTAAGACTGACATGAAGGAGAAAAAGATTGTTTTCAACGGCTTCATGCTCTTCAAAAAATAACACCCATCTCTGTGCATATCCTAGGAACAAGCCAACACCTCCTCAAAAATTGCCCCCGTGCCATTCATGACTCAGGAATAAGCCATATTACTACAAACAACTACCAATTATGACATTTCCAAAACTTCTATTTCTGGAAATGCCCAGAGAAAGACAACCATGCTCAAATGTAATTCTTTCACACCAATATACACAGATTTCGAAAGCAATTTATGAATGAATATTATTACAGTTTGTCAAATGAATAATAAAAAAACCATTGTGATATCTTGCGTATTTTTTCACTTGCCAAAGTTAAAAATTTACAAAAAAATCACTGATACATTTTATTAAGATTACCACAAGATTACGAAAATATGGTTTTGATTGATTGTTTTGATTAAAAAAATTATGGGTACATATTTGTCAAAATTCTTTAAGCTCAACCCATGGCATGACCAATTGATTTGGTGTTTTGAATTGATAAAAAGTACAACTCATCCTTAAGTTATTAGAGTCCTGAGGAAACCGGGTTGCTAATACAATCTTACCGCACCCTGAGTCGTAACACTTTCAAACAATTGCCTAATTGCCCCGCCCAATTGTCCCGCCCAATTTCCCCGCCCAATTGCACCGCCCAATTGTCCCACCCAATTTCTCTGCCCAATTGTCCCACCCAATTTATCTGCCCAATTGTCCCACCCAATTGCTCCGCCCAATTTATCTGCCCAATTGCCCCGCCCAATTGCCCCGCCCATATAGATCAGATGGCTCGTTTTGAGAAACAGGAACTTACATTGGCGGAGGGTCTGCATTTCATTGTTTAGTATATCAGAGACATTTCCCATCCAATCATATCAATAAACATTCATCATTCGTTTTAATGGCACTGTCCAGATCTTTGACCAATCTATTTGACCAGGTTTCTGAGAGAGGCAGGATATTTATGGATTATCAATCAAATCCATTGTAGACGGCATCATTTGAGATCACCAGTCCACGGGTCTGTATAGGCACTATGCATTCAGATGCGTTTTGCAGTACCCACAGTAGCATCGTCCAATGTTAGGTTGCCTAAAGAAGGGTTGGAGACACTGCTGGTCTTAGGTAGAGTTATGTGATTGGCAAACAAAATGTGTCACTTGGTAAAATAATTAGTGTATGATAGGTAAATATCTAGCGAAACCTGGACTGACTACTCATTCTCCTGCCAGGTAGATACCTGTTCTTCAACGGGCTCTCTAATGATGGAGACGACTTCACTTGCTTCCTGTTGGTGCCAGACACAAAGTAGCATGTTCTCTCGTTTACTCAGATCAAGGCTGGAAAGAACTGTGTCTATAATATGAAACTGGAGACTACATAGTATCAACTGATGGTTTGGTGATGGTTTGTTGATAAATATAGAGCATTTTCAGATGGTTTGATGGTGGTTTGTTGATTAATTTAGAGCATTAAAAGATGGTTTGATGACACATTGTTGATTAATTTAGAGCATTAACAGATGGGTTGATGATGGATTGTTGATGAATATAGAGCATTAACAGATTCTCCAGGTTACATGGTCGGGTGTTGGAAAACTGCAATTTGCTCTTAACTGAGAAGATGCCGTAGTCTTCAATCACACGCTTACACACACACACACACATGAAGTTCAATACTGGAGATGTGAAACCTGCTAAAGATGCAGAAGTTCCATACTGGAGATGTGAAACCTGCTGAAGATGCAGATGTGACCAGAGGTTCCGCTTTGGTTACGGTTCCTTCCAGGACAACACAACATGCAGAACCCCCCCCCACACACACACACTAAAAACCTTCATCAAATCACAATCACACTCCGTAGCACATTAGTTCCGTCTTCTGAGATATTGCAAGTAAGTGTATTTATTTTGTACCTTTTATAACCTGATATTAGCATAGATAATGAACTGAAGGTGTCTATTTTCTGCTAGTCTAGTTTGTTTGCATCTCTGTTTAACTGGACCTGTTGATTAAATCACTAGATCTTTCTGCTCTGGAATGTAGCCACACTATGTGAGATATTTAATTCACACTTTCTGTTAAAGTTTCATGTTCTAAAACGAACCAAAATCACATTTCAGTGACCAAACTTTGTATTTCTGGTATTGATCCGCGTATACCTCTCCTCTCTTCTCTCCTCCCCTCTCTCACCTCTCCTCCTCCTCTCTTTTTTTCTGTTATCCTCTCTTCTTTACACCTCACCTCTCACCTTTCACCTCCCCACTCACCATTCCTCCTCTTCACTTTTCTTTTCTCCTCTCCTCTCATCCTCTCTTCCTTACACCTCACCTCTCTCCTCCACTCATCTCTTCTCACTTCTCCTCACCCTCTCCACTCTTCCTCTCTCCTCCTCTTCTTCAGTGGTTGCTATGGTCCATCTCTTTATAATAGGAACTCTGCTCTCATTGAGCCTGCCTGCCCTGGTTACCATGGAGACATGCCAGTTGGCAGGGACACCTGGACTTCCCGGTATCCCAGGGTTACCAGGGAGGGATGGACGGGATGGAGAGCCGGGGGAAAGGGGAGTGCCAGGTACCCCTCACCCCCATCTATATTTACATATCTAGTATATATTAATATATGTATATCATTCAATTGTTTGGGGTCACTTGGAAATGTAACTTGTTATGGATAGAAACATACATAAAATTAGTTTGAATAGCAAATATAGTCAATGACAAGGTCAGAAATAATGATTTCTCAAACATTGCTTTGTTGAAGGAATACTCCATTTGCAACAACTACTCTCCATTATAAACAGATTACCAGCCGACTGCTTTTCCATAAATAGTTATTGCATAGTTTGGTGATGTGCTTTGGATTGTTGTCCAGTTGTAGGAGGAAGATTGGCTCTAATGAAGTGTGCAAAATGGAGTGATAGCCTCCTTGTTCTTGATTGCCAGAGACAAAACCAATCAGTGTATTCATACATACAGAGACAAAACCATACAGTGTATTCATACATACAGAGACAAAACCATACAGTGTATTCATACAGAGACAACCACATCCACCTACACACACACACACACACACAGTGATACACCTCTCCAGGGACCTGACACACACACACACGCACACACACACACACACAGTGATACACCTCTCCAGGGACCCGACACACACACACACACACACACACACACACACACACACACACACACACACACACAGTGATACACCTCTCCAGGGACCTGACACACACACACACGCACACACACACACACACAGTGATACACCTCTCCAGGGACCCGACACACACACACACACACACACACACACACACACACACACACACACACACACACAGTGATACACCTCTCCAGACACACACTCTGTTCTCAGGCGTCCCTCTCCTCCCCAGGTGTGGTTCTGGGTCCCGGTCAGATACCAGGCCAGGGTCAGAAGGGCAATCCAGGCGTGAAGGGAATGGTTGGGAAGAAAGGTCGCAGTGGGGCGAGAGGCGATCCCGGACTCCCCGGCCCAGTGGGACTACGTGGAGAACCAGGAGATTCAGGCTCCGTTGTGTCTTTGCACCGGTCGGCCTTCAGCGTATCCAGAATCACAGCTAAATATCCAGAGAAGTCCAGCCCAATCAGATTCACCTCCGTCATCACTGATGTGAACAAGGACTACAATACAGAAACCGGACGCTTCAGGTAACCTGCATCTCTCTCTCTCTCTCTCTCTCTCTCTCTCTCTCTCTCTCTCTCTCTCTCTCTCGTGAGACTTCAGTCTGTCCTACTGAATGTATTTTTTTCCTTTTTTAGATGATAGTCTGTCAGTTGGTCTGTCTGTGCTTCTCACAACTATTTAATCAATCATTCAGTTCATCTCTCTCTTTCTTCAGACGTTTCTTCAGTCTCTTTCGCTCCCGATTTTATTCTGTCGGTCTGTGATTTAGTCGCTTTCTCTGTGCAGAAGGTTTGTCAGTCTCTCTCTCTCTCATTAGACGTTTGTCTGTCAGTCACTGAGTCCATTGCTCCTTCTAGATGTCAGTCTGTCTGTCAGTCTCCCTCCAGATGTCTGTCTGTCTTTATCCAGATATCCTGTCAGTCTCCCTCCAGATGTCTGTCTGTCTTTATCCAGATATCCTGTCTGTCTTTATCCAGATATCCTGTCTGTCTTTATCCAGATATCCTGTCTGTCTCTCTCCAGATGTCTGTCTGTCTCTCTCCAGATGTCTGTCTGTCTCTCTCCAGATGTCTGTCTGTCTCTCTCCAGATGTCTCTCTCCAGATGTCTGTCTGTCTCTCTCCAGATGTCTGTCTGTCTCTCTCCAGATGCCTGTCTGTCTCTCTCCAGATATCCTGTCTGTCTCTCTCCAGATGTCTGTCTGTCTCTCTCCAGATGTCTGTCTGTCTCTCTCCAGATGCCTGTCTGTCTTTATCCAGATATCCTGTCTGTCTCCCTCCAGATGTCTGTCTGTCTTTATCCAGATATCCTGTCTGTCTCCCTCCAGATGTCTGTCTGTCTTTATCCAGATATCCTGTCTGTCTCCCTCCAGATGTCTGTCTGTCTTTATCCAGATATCCTGTCTGTCTCTCTCCAGATGTCTGTCTGTCTCTCTCCAGATGTCTGTCTGTCTTTATCCAGATATCCTGTCTGTCTCTCTCCAGATATCCTGTCTGTCTCTTTCCAGATGTCTGTCTGTCTCTCTCCAGATATCCTGTCTGTCTCTTTCCAGATGTCTGTCTGTCTCTCTCCAGATGCCTGTCTGTCTTTATCCAGATATCCTGTCTGTTTATCTACAGATGTCTGTCTGTCTCTCTCCAAATGCCTGTCTGTCTTTATCCAGATATCCTGTCTGTCTCTCTCCAGATGTCTGTCTGTCTCTCTCCAGATGTCTGTCTGTCTTTATCCAGATATCCTGTCTGTCTCTCTCCAGATGTCCTGTCTGTCTCTCTCCAGATGTCTGTCTGTCTCTCTCCAGATATCCTGTCTGTCTCTCTCCAGATGTCTGTCTGTCTCTCTCCAGATGCCTGTCTGTCTTTATCCAGATATCCTGTCTGTTTATCTACAGATGTCTGTCTGTCTCTCTCCAAATGCCTGTCTGTCTTTATCCAGATATCCTGTCTGTTTCTCTCCAGATGTCTGTCTGTCTCTCTCCAGATGCCTGTCTGTCTTTATCCAGATATCCTGTCTGTTTCTCTCCAGATGTCTGTCTGTCTCTCTCCAGATGCCTGTCTGTCTTTATCCAGATATCCTGTCTGTCTCTCTCCAGATGCCTGTCTGTCTTTATCCAGATATCCTGTCTGTCTCTCTCCAGATGCCTGTCTGTCTTTATCCAGATATCCTGTCTGTTTCTCTCCAGATGTCCTGTTCAGGGGACGTACTACTTTGTGTTCCATGCATCTGCTGAAGATAAACTCTGTCTTCTGTTCAAACTGGATGGAACCACTCTGGGCTCGTTCTATGACATGTTTTATAGCAACACCAGACAGGTACACACACACACACACCCACACACACCCACACACACCCACACACACACACACCCACACACACACACACACACACACACACACTAAACACGTTGTTAATCCCTGCTGCCTGGTTCAGGTGAACTCCGGTGGTCTGGCTGTTTACCTGAAGAAGGACCAGGAAGTCTGGTTGGAGGCCACCGAAAATGGCATGACTGGGAAACCTGAAGGAAACAGTATCTTCTCTGGTTTCCTGATCCATCATCACTAAAGACATACAGTATCTTCTCTGGTTTCTTGATCCATCATAAATAAAGACCTACAGCATCTTCTCTGGTTTCCTGGTCCATCTTTACTGAACACCAGCCAGTATCTTCTCTGGTTTCCTGCTTACTTATTAATTCACATCAAACCTTCCATCACATTAATCAACGGCATTATCATGTAATTTTTTATTATGGTTTTGAACAGTAAAGCTGATTTAACTTCTGAGAATGCTGGAGTGGTTTATTATTCATTATGATGAACTGTAACTACTTCCTTGTTAGCTGTTCTCCATGATGACTTTAGTTCCTGAAGTTATAAGATCCAAACGAAGGCTGTCTCTCCCAGTCAGCTCTACGCTATTGTAACAGTTAAAAACAATAAAACAATGAGACGCCTTTCACTTTTTGCACGTTTTTATTTGTTTAAGAATAAGAAAAGCACTGAACTTTATTTTAAATTAAACACTTGATTAATCGATAAATTGAATTAGCAATCGTCAGATCAATTATAAAAATTGTTGTAAGCCCTAGCTGTCACCCACTAGTATAGAGCTGAAACTCGGTCCTAAATGCTATTCACTACTTTAAAACAGGGCATTCTGGGTCCTTGTCCTGAGGTAACTAAGCCCTGTTTTATATTTGTTGTGAATTGATGTCCTAAATGCTCAATTGATTTCCCTAACAACCAAACCGTTTTAAATATATTTACTTATGACTGACAACTCTGGGGTTTTTACATCCTGTGTTACAAAATCAGCCGTATAAAAGGAACCATTTCATAATGAAACTTAAGGAAACTTATAAAAACACAAAACTCAAAACTCACAGACCACTACAACATAGAGCCCTATTACTCCACACTACACTACATAGAGTCCTATTACTCCCCACTATCCTACATAGAGCCCTATTACTCCCCACTAGCCTACATAGAGCCCTTTTACTCCACACTACCCTACAAAGAGCCCTATTACTCCCAACTACCCGACATAGAGCCCTATTACTCCCCACTACCCTACATAGAGCCCTATTACACCCCACTACCCTACATAGAGCCCTATTACTCCCAACTACCCGACATAGAGCCCTATTACTCCCCACTACCCTACATAGAGCCCTATTACACCCCACTACCCTACATAGAGCCCTATTACTCCCCACTACCCTACATAGAGCCGTATTACTCCCCACTACCCTACATAGAGCCCTATTACACCCCACTACCCTACATAGAGCCCTATTACTCCACACTACCCTACAAAGAGCCCTATTACTCCCAACTACCCGACATAGAGCCCTATTACTCCCCACTACCCTACATAGAGCCCTATTACACCCCACTACCCTACATAGAGCCCTATTACTCCCCACTACCCTACATAGAGCCGTATTACTCCCCACTACCCTACATAGAGCCCTATTACACCCCACTACCCTACATAGAGCCCTATTACTCCCCACTACCCTACATAGAGCCTTATTACTCCCTACGACTGACCTCCATCAGCTGTCTGAATGACCACCACCCTGTAGTACAGACCTCCATCACCTTTTGGTACTGAAAGACCTCAACCTTATACCGGCGAAGATCATTCTGAATAGTCTATTTCCAGAGTTTAGTCCTGATTACCCGGTCAGAAGTAGTGCCCTAAATTGAGAAAGTGCACCATTGAGGAGTCGGCCACAGAGACCTCGGACCAACAGCAAGTTTGAGGAACCAGAGAGAGCTGAGAGAGGCAGAACAAATCCCAGTTATGATGTTTTTGTGGATTAAATTGTTTTGAACTGCCCGCTTCTGCTTTAAGCTGAGCTTCTCACTGCAACACAAGGAAGTGTCTCTGTTTTCCTGTCACCGTTTTTTCACTCATCAGTTTGTCCGTCTATTTGTCATTGTGTTGAACTCACCTCGGAGCCTCAATTAGGAAGCCCACAGACATTGGAAAACTACACACCAAAAACAACAGATCAAGCCGAGGACACTGTCAGAAAACCTCACCTATAAGATGGTAATGATAATATAGTTTGTTACAACTAAAACTGTATGACATGTTGAGTATCAAGATAACTTTATTAAAAACAATTGTGTTGAGGTTAGAGAGTATCAGTGGCTGAGTTTCAATTGTGATATTCTACTTTTTGCCAATCATATTTATTCCATTAAATGTTGTTCAGGAATGTACTAATATCTGAGGACAGACCAGTTAGAGGGCAAATGATCAGGAACGTGTTGCATGTTTAAATTATTATTTCGTTTGAGTGGGTGGCCTAAAAAACACTGTGGCAGGGGCAGACATTTTTTGACATTGTTTTCTGATTTGTAAAAAAAATGTATTACTGATTTAGAAGTGAACTGATTTACAAGAAGTGAACTGATTTACAACGTGTGTGTGTGTGTGTGTGTGTGTGTGTGTGTGTGTGTGTGTGTGTGTGTGTGTGTGTGTGTGTGTGTGTGTGTGTGTGTGTGTGTGTGTGTGTGTGTGTGTGTGTGTGTGTGTGTGGCAGGCCACATGGTGGTTGACATCTGGTACTACATCTGGTACTGCAGCTATGGTCAGCATCCTGATATCCCTAGCATCCCACGTTGCCATGGACACCAGCTGTAATGCATTCCGTGGTTTTCCAGGGGTTCCTGGGATACCAGGTAGTCATGGAGCCGATGGGAAGGACGGACCCAAGGGAATGAAGGGAGATCCGGGTAACAGACCCATACACACGCATCAACATAAACACACCCATACACACGCATCAACGTAAACACACACATAAACACGCATCAACATAAACACATAGTAAACACACACTAACCTAAACACACCTGAAACATCAAACACACACATAAACACGCATCAACAGAAACACATAGTAAACACACACTAACCTAAACACACCCCAAACCCACACCCCAAACATCAAACACACTCCAAACACTCAGACAATACCTTAAACACACAACACAACAAGCCCAAACCAAACACTCACTCACACACACTTACCTAAACACACACATAAACATCAAACACACTCCAAACACTCAGACAATACCTTAAACACACCACACAACAAGCCCAAACCAAACACTCAGACAATACCTTAAACACACAACACAACAAGCCCAAACCAAACACTCAGACAATACCTTAAACACACAACACAACAAGCCCAAACCAAACACTCAGACAATACCATAAACACACAACACAACAAGCACAAACCAAACACACACACACTACCTTGTCTGTGGTAACAGTCGGTTGTTATATTTCCTGTGCAGGTGAGTCTGGTTTGGGAGTTAAGGGTCTAAAGGGAGAGCTAGGTGAGATGGGTCCCCCTGGACGTTCAGGGCTTCCGGGGGACCCAGGCCAGGCAGGACCCGAAGGGCCACCTGGGAAACCTGGTTTTAAAGGCAGTCCATCATCCGTAGTCAGCACTACTGGTACCTCCTACTTCTCATACAAGGTAATAAATCACACATCCTCCCGTAGTGTAAAATACAAGGTAATAGATTACACCTCCTCCTATGTGTTTTAATACAAGGTAATAAACCACACCTCCTCCTGTAGTGTAAAATACAAGGTAATAAATTACACCTCCTCCTATGTGTTTTAATACAAGGTAATAAATCACACATCCTCCTGTAGTGTAAAATACAAGGTAATAAACCACACCTCCTCCTGTAGTGTAAAATACAAGGTAATAAATTACACCTCTTCCTATGTGTTTTAATACAAGGTAATAAACCACACCTCCTCCTGTAGTGTAAAATACACGTAAATAAATTACACCTTCTCCTGTTAGTTTCATTACAAGGTAATAAACCACACCTCCTCCTGTAGTGTAAAATACAAGGTAATAAATTACACCTCCTCCTATGTGTTTTAATACAAGGTAATAAACCACACCTCCTCCTGTAGTGTAAAATACAAGTAAATAAATTACACCTCCTCCTATGTGTTTTAATACAAGGTAATAAACCACACCTCCTCCTGTAGTGTAAAATACAAGTAAATAAATTACACCTCCTCCTATGTGTTTTAATACAAGGTAATAAACCACACCTCCTCCTGTAGTGTAAAATACAAGTAAATAAATTACACCTTCTCCTGTTAGTTTCATTACAAGGTTATAAAGCACACCTCATGTAGCCTAAGTTTAAATACAAGGTAATAAACCACACCTCCTCCTGTGTGTTTAAATACAAGGTAATAAAACACACCTCCTCCCACACATTTAAATAATCCAAATAATTTAACATAGACCTCATTAGTGAGTGATTGACATAAAATCTAGTATATATTGTTTGCATGACACATTTTACATACATATTACATATACACATTATACATAATACATACATATTACATATACACATTATACATACATATTTCATATACACACTATACATATACACTATTATGCATTAATGTAAAATGCCCTCTTTCTCCCACTCCCTCCCTCTCTTACTCTCTCACTACGCCCTCCAACAGAGGAATACGGGTCAACCCCCTAGCAAACATGCAGCCATGCACTTTGATGGCCAAATCGTGCCGGGCCTTAACCAGAGTTTGGAAGGTGATTCTCTGACAGATGGGGAGTTCACATGCACCATTCAGGGAATGTACTTCTTTACCTACCATGTGTCGGCTAAGAACCTGATCTGCCTCTACATCAAGAAAGGAGAAGAAACAATGGTTGGTATGACTAATTATTATCTAAGATCAGAGGGTCAAATAACAAGTAGGGATAGCTCGATCAATTGTGATTAATATTTGATATTAACATCATTATAATTAATTATAATATATTATACGATGATTTTAAAATGTTTATTGATAAAGGTGTCAAGGCCTCCTGTAGGTAACGTGTGTTGTTGTTGTGAAGATGAGTTTCTGCGATTCGTCAGCCGGATTCCTGGTGACATCTGGCTCCGTGGTGATGGAGCTGATGAGTGGAGACAAGGTGGCGCTACAACTCGCAGAATACAACTCCATCATCAATAAAGAAGAACGAGCTGACAACACTCTCACTGGAATTCTGCTCTTCCCAACCGCATAGAACCAAGCAGAACTGCACTAAAATACATAGAACCACACAGAACTGCACGGAAATACATAGAACCACACAGGACCAAACAAAGCACAAAATGACATGGACAAAAACTGATTCTACCAGGTCAAACCTGATGTAACCAAATTCTCGACAGAAGTCATGCAACTTTCCTTTAAACAGTTTAAAAACCCAATCAGCAAACCATATTTCTATATGGGCTGAACAGAAGAACAATCTCTGATGGCGTTTCAGAATAATTAATGCTACATTAAATGAACAAAAATCTCACTCAACACTAGATGATGTCACCCCAAACATAATAAACAGTTTTTCAATAAACAAATCGATATACCGTCATTTCTGTTTTAATGTAATCCAGGGTAATTAGTTTCATTTTGTAATTGGATACATCCCAGTTCCATATAATGGCTCACTGTCCGACATGACGTCTTAATTTAACTGAGTGAACCGGCAGACTTCACTAATTCTGCTCTTCTGAGTAGATTCATATTACAGACACACCAACTGATCACACATCTACGACATCGTCATCGGTCTACATGCAGAGATAGGAATCAGAAAACAGCAGACATTGATACAAAACACTGTTTAATAAAACAAGAATGAAGGAGACAAATTGTTGTGTTATTTCATACAGCATTGGTGTGTGTGTGTGTGACATCCCTAAATGTCTTCTAGCCTCCACTTGTAGGCAATCTCTACATGTCTTCTACGCTCCACTTGTAGGCCATATCCTGCACAGCTTTCTTATCGGACATCCGGCTGTATCGCTTCTGTTCAAAACCGTTAGACCTGTAAAACACAAATATGCATTTTTTTTTAGAATTATATATCACTGTAAAACAGCCGACAGACAGGTGAGAGGTGTACCAGGCAGACAGACAGGTGAGAGGTGTACCAGGCAGACAGACAGGTGAGAGGTGTACCAGGCAGACAGACAGGTGAGAGGTGTACCAGGCAGACAGACAGGTGAGAGGTGTACCAGGCAGACAGACAGGTGAGAGGTGTACCAGGCAGACAGACAGGTGAGAGGTGTACCAGGCAGACAGACAGGTGAGAGGTGTACCAGGCAGACAGACAGGTGAGAGGTGTACCAGGCAGGCAGACAGGTGAGAGGTGTACCAGGCAGACAGACAGGTGAGAGGTGTACCAGGCAGACAGACAGGTGAGAGGTGTACCAGGCAGACAGACAGGTGAGAGGTGTACCAGGCAGACAGACAGGTGAGAGGTGTACCAGGCAGACAGACAGGTGAGAGGTGTACCAGGCAGACAGACAGGTGAGAGGTGTATCAGAGAGACAGGTGAGAGGTGTACCAGACAGACAGACAGGTAAAAGGTGTACCTGTCCACTCCATCCCAGCGGTAGCCTGGTGGAATGTTGAAGCGGTTTGGGGGCGGAGCCGGACCTTTGTAGCAAGGCTTCGCTGTAAACAAAGAAAACAGAACTTGTCAAAGAAGTGCATTCTGATAGGCTGATGAGTTTAGGAACCTGTAAAAAGTATAACGTATTTCAAAGTTGCTGTTATTTAATTGGCACAAAAAGGAGCTTGGTTTGCAAATTAGCACCATGTCCTGGTTGACGACTGTCACATCCACACCAAAACACCTGTTAGAGGCTAGCCGTGGATGATCAACAGAACACAGACAAGGTGCGTTAGCGATTTGAGGTGAGACAAACGTCAGGGGGTCACAGGGGCAACAATCACCGTAGCGTGCGGCGACATTAACAGGACGGTTTGCCAGATCCACCGAGCCTTTATTGGTTTCAGTCGAAATGCGAAAGCAGCCTAATCTTGGAAATCTTAATGCAAATCTAAAATAAGCCATAAACTCGGACTGACCTTTGACTCCACGTAGTTTGTTGTCCCGTTCCTTCTTGCGTCTCATCATGGCTAGCATGGGGTCACCCTCCCTCTCTTGCTCCCTCAACATCTTGTCTAGGTCCTGGTCGTCACGGGAACGCGCTAGAGGCTTCTGGGATTCTTTCAGCGCGTCCTCCACGTTCTGCTGCTGCATCTGGCCCTGAGCAACCCTGAACCAAAATGCAGTATACACAATCACACATTATACAAACACAACAAAAACACATGCTATATACTTACAGGGAATTTAACAGTAGCTCACTTACACAAGAGCAATGTTAGCACATCTCTGCCATAATATGAAATCTGATTAGCACATTATACAACAAGCAAATTACAATGTTGTAGAAGAATACTGAAATTATCGAGTTTCTCTTTATTGGTGTGTTTCTTAAAATACTCAAAATCATAATCATGATTATTTCGCTCATAACTGAGATCACGATTATTAAACATGATTACTAATCGACTTTGGAAATACCATGCAATTATTTACTTATAAAAATAACTTCTTATTCTTTTTTAATAGTGGATTTCCTTGAATATAATTTAACTAAAAACAAATGTTAATAAAAAAGAACCACTAAACATGTATTACACTTAAAAAATATATACAAAATAAATCAGCTCTATATATAATCAGCTGTATATTGAAGATTTAGCTAAACTAGGCCTATTTTCAACATATTCCTGTCTGTAACTGTCATCGTGTCACGGTTTTTAGCCAGAAAAACACTGTTAGGGAACACATAGTATTCAAATTAAAACACACAGACTGACACAGAATGACACAGACTGACACAGACTGACACAGACTGACACAGACTGACACAGACTGACACAGACTGACACAGACTGACACAGACTGACACACTCACCCTTTACCCCACTGAGCGTATTTCAGGTCTTTCTCTGCCTTCTCTCCAGCCTTCCTCCTCTGTTCCTCTCTCTCCGTCTCAATGTCCCTCCGTTTTCCACTCTTATCTCTGAACACCGTTTCCGCATTACGAGATGCATCTGGCGGGATCATAGACATACAGTTTACAGAAAATAACTGCACAGGGTGTTAGCACAAACAGGGTATGTGTGTGTGTTACCTTCTAGAGGTTGGTTGATTTTCTCTCTGCGGCGGTTCTCCTCCTGTTCTCTCCTTAGAACGTCCACCGACACCAGTCCTGCTGCTCCACCTGACAACATGTTGCGGGACTGACACACACACACACACACACACACACACACACACACACACACACCCAGGTCAAAATGGCGTTCAACAACACGTCTTCACCGCAAAAGAGAAATCCTTCTTCAAGACTCAATGTGTACCAGTCTTGAACTTGCATGGCAGTCCTCCAAATGTAATGTCAAGCTTTAAATGACAACAATCTGCCGAAGAAACAGCTGTTCTCTTCTAATTTGGCTTCAGATAGATTCAATAGATACATCTTATTCTAAAAAGCATTAACTAAGAGAAACTCCAGCATGAACCCATAAGCATAATGTATTGAACGTGAAATTGTGGAAGTCTCTACAGCAATACCAAGTAGAGATGTTACCCTAAGAACTACTATGCAAAACAGATACATTAAACCATACATTACCAAGGGGAAAATATGAAAATGGTATTTCAATATCCAACCTTTGACAACGGAAATTGTCATATTGTAGATTATCTGTGCCCCGCCCCTGTGTGTGCAAACCCACCTGTGATTGGCCAGGCTTGCCAGAAGGGAAAAGGTCAGAATCTGTGCCCCTGCCACCCTGGGCTCGCCTTCTGGGTGGTGATTGGTCAGAATCAGAATTCTGCCCCCCCTTCCTTCTTCTCCTGGGTGGTGATTGGTCAGAATCAGACTGCTGTTCTCCCTTTCGCCTTCTCCTTGGTGGTGATTGGTCAGAGTCGTATCCAGGGCCGTTCTGAGCAGGCTTCCTGGGTGGTGATTGGTCGGACCCCGGAGAATGAACACGAGCAGAAGACAAACATATGGCTTCTTTTCTGGATGGAGAAGATTCTGAAGAAAGACAAATCAGTGACTAAGGAACTCCAGTCACCACCAGGCAGCTCCACACGGTCTACACCAGGGGAGGGCAAACCTTTCAGCTCAAGGGCCACATCAGGAAATGTAAAAGAAATGGAGGGACACATTTGTTTAGTAATATGTTAATTATATATGATTTGTGGGCCAGAAAATGACAATAATTCAAATCTATACACAAAACATGTATAAGGGAAGGCCCATTATTAAATCATTATAATTATTTTAATTGTTTTAATACCTACTTCCTTAGCTTTCACACTCCGGGTTTACACAAATAAAGGATTGTACTGACCAACTAACTAACTAACATGCATGAGGAGATATTGGTGTTCGGGTCAGGCCTCACCTCGGTTGTGTGTCATATGTGTCCTGTGAGGGGGTGCAGAGGAGGGAGAAGTAGCACCGGGCTCCAGTCTACGAGGAGATGCATCGGCGGAGTCGTGACGAACCCGCCTGGGTTGAGAAATGTCCAGGGAATCATGACGGGTCTTCCTGATTGACTGGGGCTCTGGCGAATCATGACGGGTCTTCCTGATTGACTGGGGCTCTGGCGAATCATGACGGGTCTTCCTGATTGACAGGGGCTCTGGTGAATCATGACGGGTCTTCCTGATTGACTGGGGCTCTGGCGAATCATGACGAACTCCTGGTTCCTCCTCCTCAGGGTCCTCTTCATCTGCTCAAAGAGAATCTGATTGAAAACACACCTACCTGCCTGACCGTCCCAGAGTCACCCCCCAAAGTCTGAACCCCCCAGACTTTCTGGATCTGCCAAGTAAACACCACCTTTTAGACTTCACGACTCATAGGGGTCCTAACCAGTAGGAACCGTCTACTAGAGGAGCTACAGCTTCAACCCAGGGTCCTACTGACCCTTCGGCTGTACTGAGAATATTATTGTTTTACTCTCCACAGTGTCTGAACCCCCAAACCCCCCACTTTGACCTTACCTCCCATCACTCTCCACAGTGTCTGAACCCCCAAACCCCCCACTTTGACCTTACCTCCCATCACTCTCCACAGTGTCTGAACCCCCAAACCCCCACTTTGACCTTACCTCCCATCACTCTCCACAGTGTCTGAACCCCCAAACCCCCCACTTTGACCTTACCTCCCATCACTCTCCACAGTGTCTGAACCCCCAAACCCCCACTTTGACCTTACCTCCCATCACTCTCCACAGTGTCTGAACCCCCAAACCCCCCACTTTGACCTTACCTCCCATCACTCTCCACTTGCTGCTGGTCCTGAATGCCTCCAAGCGTTTAATCTCATCCGGGCGCTCATCGATCACCTCAGCAACCTGAAAAATACAAATGATGATTACGTTACATTATTTACCACAGGCACCTCCTCTTCTATAACTAGTCACTGTGATTGGAGCATTATTTACCACAGGGGCCTCCTCCTCCTCCTCTTCCTCCTCTTCCTCCTCGCCGGTAAGCAGCCTCCAATCCACGTCATCATCGACAATCTTCATCCTGCTCAGAGTGTAAAACAGGGAGTTTAGACACTAGCTACTTTAACCGGGAAACAGGGAGTTTAGATAATAGCTACTTTAACCAGGAAACAGGGAGTTTAGACACTATCTATTTTAACCAGGAAACAGGGAGTTTAGACACTAGCTACTTTAACCCTGACTCTTGATTGAGAATTTGTTAAAGGTGTTAAATGTATTTCGCACTTTAATTGGCAAACGACAAACATTTCTACTAAGCAAAAAATGCAACAATATGTATTACTTTTCCATTAGTTACCATTTCAATACTCATTCTAATTTCTTAATTTTTTATTACAGAGCATAAAGATATACATTACAAATCAGTACAATGTACATATAGTGTTAATATTGTTGTATATTTGTATATTCATTTGACTGATTTCCATATGTGAACCCTAACTCAGTATAGTCTTTGAAATTGAGGTTTATATTTTTATTCAGTGTAGTTGTGGATGAGCTCGGCATAGGTATTCAATAACATTTTGGGATACCTCCAAAACACCCTGATCATGATTCATGACAGACAGGCTGACCAGTTCTGATCTGCTACTAGAATAAATATCTCTATGCTTGAAGACGAGGGCCCAGGAATCTGTCTACAACTAACACGATAATTCCACAATACATTTTAAAATCGCGTGTTTAACTTGACTAGTGTATTAAGCAAACTAAACAGTTAGTAGCCAACAGGGAGGTAATTGTATTTTGAAATGGGATAGACCAGTTAACAGTTTGAATACAATTGAGCAGGTAGTTAATATTTATGTTAGCATGTTTGCTAGGCAGGATGAACATGACAAACCTAACTTGTCATTGTTTTGCATGTTTCAGTTTCTAAGCCTAGATTGAGTTTCTGTCTTGGATTAGATCCGTACAGTCTAACTGCAGAAGTTAGCTAGCTAGTTAGCATAACAAACTCAGTTAACGGCTTGTGACACTCCATATCATAACGTTTACCACCACTACTTACCCCTTTCTAGTACATTTAACGCGTCTATGTTTAGCATTTTTCTGTTTGGACTTCTTGGCGTCTCCATCTGTAGATAAATACCGTTTCAGATACTCGTTTTTTGAAAGAGCCGTTCCCTTACTGTCGCCTGTGGACGCGGCCATTTTAAAATGTGCCAATCTGCGCCCAGAACCGAGAACTACGAGGGACAAACAGTGCGAAGCGTTACGAAATGGCTAATTTGATTTGGGGTCGAAGAGTAGACATATCTATATCGAAATACATGAAATACTATAAACCTTCCACTCATAGGTATTGCATAATGCATCCATTTATAAGTAGTTTTGTTGTGACGTGCTACTTCTCGTATGATAGATGTTGACGCTTGTTTCTGTTCGTCAATCAAAACACTAGTGGATACATCTACGGAATAAGTTACCACCTAAAATTATTTTGCTGCCAGAGCTTCATAAATGTATGCCACTAACACCTCTACAATGATGATGGCATGGTGATCTACGGTTAAATTAATAGATTTAAAAAATAGACAGCAGGGCTCTCAAGTGTCACGCAATGAGCGTGACAGTCACTCATTTCAGTGTTTTGTCACGCACTCCCGCCACACATTGTATTTCTCACGCGGAAAAAAATATCTATAATATATTTAATTTGCCGCAGCGCCCAACATTTGTCTGGCCGCGCAGCTCTCATTATGGAACCGGCACTAATCAAGCGCGTCTCCCCTGGAGTTCTTCAGTCTAGCCCTACAGTCAATGGTCTAGCCTGACACTTCTCAGCCAATCAAAATAAAATAAACGGGCTACACAATAGCCAATCAGAAAATAGCACAATTGTATCTGGGTAAGTTTTAACGCAACAACGAATGAAAAAGAAGCATCTCCTGGAATTGTTCACGTGATTCTGGTGCAATCTTTCGAAAGTTTTGTTCACCAACCCAGAGGTAAAACCACTGGAGCTCCGAGCATCACTTTGAGCACGTGAGTACGGTAAGTCATGATCTCCCTTTTTAATGTTACTACAAATACACATTTTCTATGGATTGAGTTGTCTTGCTGATGAAGGATAATAGATACAATACATTGTAAAAACTATATCAGTCACAATATATTCACCCCTATGTCATCCGGTAGAACATAAGAGCATCAGAAACAGCACTAGTAGATTCAGAGACAGCTTCTATCCTGGATGCTGAACTCTACTCAACCATCTCACTCTCCTAAATGCCACACTTGTCACTTTTTAGAATTAATCCTTCACCTAAAATTAATCTTTTTTTTATTTTACCTCGACTATTTATGTACTTTATATTTAAAAAAATCTATAAAGTTGAGATTACTTTGAGCACAACAAATTACCATGACTGATAAATATTATTTAATATGATTGTATGACAATAAACTTGAAACTGGTATAACCCAGAGAAATACTATAAGATGCCTTTATTTGACTAACTTTCTATATGTCTTCTGTCACACTGTCAGGAGAAAAATTCAATGTGGGTTTCACCACCAGAGCTACACTCAACAGGCTCCTTGAGGCTGGAGAGGTCACACCACAGAAGGCTCAACAATTCCAGCAAGTAGCACTGGCCTTCTTGGTCAGAGCTGTGGAGTATGCCATGGAGAAACTCCCATTGAGATTCTCTCCTGAAGCATGCACAATTTGTTGATGTGCAGCTGAGAGCTGAGTGCGGGGTTGAAGATGCCCTATACTTTGTATACAGGCAAGGGTTTTCACATTCGGATTATATATTTTTAAGTTTAATGATCATGATCACAAAACAAATCTGTCTGTCACTGTATTCTAATCAGTCTTGTACATGTGGTCTTTTTAAGATTTCAGGAACTCCTTCCTTTTCATGACCCTAAGGAACAAGACCAAGTAAGTGAGGAGTTTATGGAGTACCAACTCATGGACATTGCCATGCCTCAGGTCCCAACACTCTTTGACGTTGAGGAGTTTTGGGGAAGAATGTCCTCAACAAAGAACAAGGTAAGAAATATTTTGCACACAACATGACTTGCTCAATATTAATTATGCCCCTGGTTCCTTTTTTTAAAGGTGACTGGGTTGAACTGATGCCGAGAGGGTATTCTCCATGGTCGGTTTGAACAAAACCTCAACTCGAAACAGCTTATCTATGGATGGGACATCATGAAAATGGCTGGGCTTGAGCCGAACTGCTTCAAATGGGAGCCAACACCACACATGATAAAGGAGTCCAAAAAGGCAACAAACATCTACAATAAACAACACCAGTCATAATCTTGCACGCGCACGCACACACACAGAAATTGAATAAATACTTTGTATTTGGGTGAACTGTCAGTGCCATGTGTCAAATATTTTCTTCTGCAAGTCTGAGCAATTATTAACAACAAAAACACAAATAATAATATAATTTATGAAACACACCCATTCCCTCGAGGGCGGCGGGCGGGGAGCAATATGTCACTCTTGCCTGTCTTGAAAACTTGAGAGCCCTGAGACAGTAATGTCAGGAGGTACAGCGTAACAACAGCTTTATTGGTTCAGTCTGATGGTACAGCGTAATGACAGATTTCTTAGTACAGTCAGGGAGCATTTTAACATATTTGCTGTGTAGTAATAAAGAATGATTATCTGCAGAGAAGCCACACTGTCTTTTCAAGAGTTACTGAGATTAGTTGAGACCAGTTGAGAACAGTTTAGATCAGTAGAGATCAGTTGAGCAGTTGAAGCATCAGTGAATCAGTTGTCTGATGATAGCGTGTGTGTCAGTGAGGGGCGTAGCTCCACAGAGAGAACAGAATACTCAGCAGACAGCAACAGGTCTGGGACCAGTTGTCTGAGGATAGCGTGTGTGTCAGTGAGGGGCGTAGCTCCACAGAGAGAACAGAATACTCAGCAGACAGCAACAGGTCTGGACCAACAGTTGGTCTGCAGAACACGGCAACAATTCTCCTGAAAACACAAACATACTCGGTCAAGAACTGCAATGCCTTCAAACATAATCAAAGGGGCTTGCAAAAACATTTCAACATTTGACCCCCAATGATAACAAACATCCAAACATAGTTGGACTCAGCCTGGGGTGGTACTGACACCGTACAACAACCAAACACATACAGAAGTATTGCTCCCATCACACACTCTCCCTTCATACACACTCTCCCCTCACACACACTCTCCCCTCACACACACACACATACACTTCCCACACACACACACACTTCCCAAACACACACACACTTCCCTCGCATACTCTTTTCCTTCACATACTCTTTCCCCTCATACACACTCTCCCCTCACACACACCCTCCCCTCACACACACACACTTCCCTCGCATACTCTTTTCCTTCACATACTCTTTCCCCTCATACACACTCTCCCCTCACACACACCCTCCCCTCACACACACACTTCCCTCGCATACTCTTTTCCTTCACATACTCTTTTCCTTCACATACTCTTTCCCCTCATACACACTCTCCCCTCACAAACACCCTCCCCTCACACACACACTTCCCTCGCATACTCTTTTCCCCTCACAAACTCTCTCGCCTCACACACACTTTCCCCTCATACACACTCTCCCCTCACACACACACACACCCTCTCACACACACACTTCCCTCGCATACTCTTTTCCTTCACACACTCTCTCCCCTCACACACTCTCTCCCCTCACCTCACACACTTGCTCACCTTTCACCAGGATTGTGGAGGCACTTTTCTTTGAGATCTTGCAGATGAAGGTGGTCTCAGGGTGTGTGTTGATCTCTGTGAGTGTTTGTGTTTCTGCGTTCAGCCGCAGCCGGTAACCATGCGGCTTCAGGAGTTCGACGTAGCTGCGGTCACGGTAAAGAACGTCGGGGGAGGAGCCAGACACGTTGGTGTTGATCACGGTCTCCATGGTTCCCGTTGTCAGAGAGAACTCATAGCTGTTGATCTGATTGGCTCTGACAGAGAGAACTCATAGCTGTTGATCTGATTGGCTCTGACAGAGAGAACTAATAGCTGTTGATCTGATTGCCTCTGACAGAGAGAACAGATACAGGTAGGCAAACAGAAAGGTAGACACACAGACAGGTAGACAGACAGGTAGATACACATGCAGGTAGACAAACAGGTAGACAGACAGGTAGACACACAGGCAGGTAGACACACAGACAGGTTGACACACAGGCAGGTAGACAGACAGGTTGACACACAGGCATGACGACAGACAGGTAGACACACAGGTAGACAGACAGGTAGACACACAGGCAGGTAGACACACAGACAGGTTGACACACAGGCAGGTAGACAGACAGGTTGACACACAGGCAGGTAGACAGACAGGTTGACACACAGGCATGACGACAGACAGGTAGACACACAGGTAGACAGACAGGTAGACACACAGGCAGGTAGACACACAGACAGGTTGACACACAGGCAGGTAGACAGACAGGTTGACACACAGGCAGGTAGACAGACAGGTTGACACACAGGCAGGTAGACAGACAGGTAGACACACAGACAGGTTGACACACAGGCAGGTAGACAGACAGGTTGACACACAGGCAGGTAGACAGACAGGTTGACACACAGGCATGACGACAGACAGGTAGACAGGTACCTGGGTTCTATACGACAGTCAACTCTCAGGTCTCCATCCTCTTCCTCACACACAGACAGTTCAGAACGGACCACTGCACAAAGCCCCATGAGAAGAGAGACAAAAGATAGATTCACATAAAGTAGGATAAACATAAAGTGTATTTAAAACATTTACACTGCCGTTCAAACGTTTGGGGATTTAGAAACGTGCTTGCGTTTCAAGAAAATGCAATTTTTCCCCCAAATAAAATAACATTAAATTGATCAGAAACACAGTGTAGACATTGTTAATATTGTAGTAAATTCTGTCTTATTTCTAATAAAATATCTACATAGATGTAGGCCTAGAGAGGTCCAGATGCCTCACCAGGTTCTCAACTGGCTGCTTCATTAAATATTAACCACAGAACACCACGAGTGAAGAAGGGGCCTGGTATGGATCGTAAAAAGGGTCCATCAAGCCAATCTCACTTGTGGAAGGTGCTTCAGGAAGCATGTGGTGAACTGTCTTCAGATTACCTCAACATATTGACTATAATGCCAAAGATTTGCAAGGATATAATTGCTGCAAAGGGAGGACTCCTCAACAAAATCTTTAAGTGACCCCAAACATTTGAACAGTACTGTGTATACCCTGTACGTCTATTACTAATGAACATGTATTATCACATAGTTAGTAATACAAGTAGTACTAATGTGCATTTATAATAGGTTTCTCACCTCCCAGAAGAACTCCACACAACAGCAAAGACCTCACCATGATGGAACTACAGGGAGAGAGGAGAAGGAAGAGAGGTCGCAAGATGGAGGAGGAGAGAGGGAGAGGATGGTGGAGGGAGAAGAAGAGTGAGAAAGGGAGGAGTAAAAGATGAAGGGGTGAGAAAGGGAGAGAGGAGGATTGGGGGAGGAGTGGTGTGTAAGACAAAAGCACGTTACCTTGCATCACACCCCATCAGGTTGGTTCTGCCTGACGTTATCATGGCAACAGAACCCTACCCCCGGTCAGTGGGTCACCTTGAAGATGACTCTGCTGTCTGGTGGTTAGAGCGTTAGGTTTGGTGACCACTTATTACTCTAACCAAGATTCGAATACATGGTCACTGCTCCCAAACACACGTAACCACACTCTTGCCAAGAGCGTACCGAGTCACACTGCCCTGAAGCTAGCTATGAGGCAGCACACATCCCCACATACACACATTCACACAACAAACTGAGACAGATGCAGATGCGTGTAAACAAAAACATCCACACACAGACACATAATATCACTAGACCTGTGTCTACTCTTCCTTGGGTATTGCCTTCAGCTCCTCTGTCGTGCTTTAGCTGCTAGCTCTTCTGTTTTCTCTGGCTTCTAGCACATTCCACACTGAACGAGGAGAATCAGCAGTATTATCTTTTTCCTGGCGTCACCTTGCACAGCGGACTACTCAGAGAGGAGGGACGGAGTGAGATGGATGAAAATGGATTGAGGGAGAGAGGGAAAACGGATTCTGTCTTCTGCAGCCGAGAACACGCTACACATACCCACACATATGCAGATTTACTTGGTTATAAACCAGATCACAAGTGGGTTATAACATGGTGTATTAACCAGATCACAAGAGGGTTATAACATGGTGTATTAACCAGATCACAAGAGGGTTATAACATGGTGTATTAACCAGATCACAAGTGGGTTATAACATGGTGTATTAACCAGATTACAAGAGGGTTATAACATGGGGTATTAACCAGATCACAAGAGGGTTATAACATGGTGTATTAACCAGATCACAAGAGGGTTATAACATGGTGTATTAACCAGATCACAAGAGGGTTATAACATGGTGTATTAACCAGATCACAAGAGGGTTATAACATGGTGTATTAACCAGATCACAAGAGGGTTATAACATGGTGTATTAACCAGATCACAAGAGGGTTATAACATGGTGTATTAACCAGATCACAAGAGGGTTATAACATGGTGTATTAACCAGATCACAAGAGGGTTATAACATGGTGTATTAACCAGATCACAAGAGGGTTATAACATGGTGTATTAACCAGATCACAAGAGGGTCATAACATGGTGTATTAACCAGATCACAAGAGGGTTATAACATGGTGTATTAACCAGATCACAAGAGGGTTATAACATGGTGTATTAACCAGATCACAAGAGGGTTATAACATGGTGTATTAACCAGATCACAAGAGGGTTATAACATGGTGTATTAACCAGATCACAAGAGGGTCATAACATGGTGTATTAACCAGATCACAAGAGGGTTATAACATGGTGTATTAACCAGATCACAAGAGGGTTATAACATGGTGTATTAACCAGATCACAAGAGGGTTATAACATGGTGTATTAACCAGATCACAAGAGGGTTATAACATGGTGTATTAACCAGATCACAAGAGGGTTATAACATGGTGTAATAACCAGATCACAAGCACATTATACAGTTTACTCAGTTTACAGATACTCTTACTGAACTGTCTATTTCAGAAATACACGTTACTTTCCCACGCTGATCCTACATCCGTTTCAACATGGAAAAATAATACACAAGAAACGGCGCTGTTCACTTCAGATCTCTCAAATGTATATTTTCTGATTGTTAGAAACGGTGCATTATTTTAATCACAATCCCTTTTAAATAAGATATGATAGCCAGTGGGTTTTGCTGCCATAATAACACACTAGACACCCTTTAATACTCTGAGCTCAGCCTATGGGTTTCCAATGGCGAGCAGAAGGATGCCGGTCTGTACAGGAGAATATCTATAAATTGATATTTTCTGATTTCTTTTTAAGTTGGGAATAATTTTATTCAACATAATAAAATATGACAGTTACAATTAGCTAATTCGGTCTTAAAGTAACCATAACACATGAACTAGCTAGATACGTCCTCCCAATACCTAATTTTACAAACTTTTCACTAAATACACACGTTTTATAATCTATTTATAAATCAGTAGTCTATTTGGTACCTATTGTATGACTTACTTCACTACTGCAGGCAGCAGCTTCCAACTGGGCTTTCAGATGATGACACATGGCTGAATGTATTGATATACTGCGTCAGTATTTACAAACCTGCCTAGTCCGATATCTACATAGTTTGAATAATATAAAGCATGAATTAAAACAATAACTAGTAACTAGTATGTTGTATCAGCTATTTAAATTGTTTTCCAATGCGCGCAAATAGTTCATTGTAGCCTAGGTAACGGAATGTGCGTCCCCCCCAAACCTGGGGGCGGGGTCAGAACTTCAATCAACCTTTGTTACGTCTATAATTCCGCAAATTCTGGCCAGCTATAAATTCGGGAAACTCGTGCTCTTTGGTCATTTCACTGCAACAAGACGAACGAAGAGGTCGCATATAGTATCAACTGAAGTTAACGAGAGAACCAAAAGGTAAGCCTATACATGACATATAGAGTAATCCTAATGTGGCTGTCGTTCAGGCAATGACAGGGGGCAATGTACCGGTGTGCCAATAACATATGGGGTCATTTAATGACCAGACATACCTGTCACCTAATGACCTAATGGCTGTGACACTGTTGTTCATGTATGCAACTCAAAAACTAACAAAGTCAGGAAAGTACATAACTAGGTGTTTGGGCCACATATAATACTTGTTCTTATTTTCACCCCCTTAGAGATTTATTGATTCCTTCCCATTCGACAACTTAAGGTGTGGGAAAACCTTAAGTTAAGAATGGAAGGTAAAGGTGTACCCAAAAAGGGGCGCCCCTGCCAGGAGCCTGGGAAAGGGAAGACTTATCTTTTGTTCTGTGGACAGTAAATTGTTCATAATAAATAATCACGCTCTATTGAAATGTCCTTAAACAATATGTAATTGACCATGTTTTTCTTCTCTTAAGGAAACCAATGTCATCCAAGACCCGCCACTGTTAAAGGCCGACAATAGCAATGTCGAGGTAAGAAAGTTGGGGGGCAAATCATCCGAAAAATAGACCTTTGTATCGTTACATTAAACTTATTCCAAGTATTCTCAAAGGAAATTGGAAGTGCTCCATTCTGAATGATCTGTCTTTGTTTGTGATGCAGAAAAGATCCCGGCATGACTTTCTTCCAAATATGCTCCGCCTGCTCGATGTGGAATTTGAGCAGGACAAAGATGACATTTACGTCATTCTGGAGAGCTTGAGACACGAACCAGACAGAAGTGACGGCACTGAGGAAACCCTGCCTCCAACTGAGCAGGTGGACGACGTGCGAAAGAGGCACAAGGTGAGAAAATGGATCGGTAGTGATGTGGATATTTGTTTGACATCTTGTGTTCAGAGGACAGTAAATTGTTCATATTAAACAAAACAATCAATCGTACTGCTCTCATAAAAGGGCTGTATTGAAATGTCTTAAAACAGTATGTATTTGACCGGGTTTTTTTCTTCTTAAGGCTAAGAAATCCAACATTGGTACAACGGCCCAGATCCCTCGCCACGTTCCGGATGAATCCAACCAGTCTCCGATGTCGTGCACCTGCTGCTCCTGCCCCAGATCGACACCGAGGGATTTTGTTGCTGTACTCCCAGGCGCTCCTGTTGAGTGGCCTGCGTATGAGGTCCCGGTCATGCGGCTGTATGTCGTTGATATGGCTGTGGCCTCCACCAGCAACCACTCTAACAACATCCCTCCTGGTGAAGAGGAGAAGAGATCAGTGTTTGAGAAGGTTCCACAGTTCTCCAAGGTACATATGTCGAACATAACAATACTAAATATAAAGATTGATTTGATTCATTTTAGGATTGTAAACCCTAATGCTGTAACTTTTGTCCAATTCCACCCACTCTGCAATTCTGCTATTTAGCAATCAAACGAGGTCAACGGGAACACTCAGAACCTGGAGAACACATAATTCCAGGAGACCCCTGCTGTGAGCATCTGGGTATGTCAACATTCAAATATGCCTACTGTCCCAAGCTAATGATGTACCTGACATTATATACTTAACATAAACGTAAATGTTACTGAATTACAGAACCTAGAGGATGAGATGTTAAATATCCAAAACAACTGGATTACATTATTTAATAAGATATTTGTCTTTTTTTCTGCAGCTGTCAACGAGGAAAACGCTGTCGAAATAGAAAATGCATCTTCTTCCAACAAGAAAAAGAGGAAGAAATCCTTCTTCTCAAGAGCATTTTCCAGGGTGACCAAGGTCGTGTCCAGTGTTTTCACCAGCTGCACTCACTGTGGGTCAAACTGATCTAAATGTTTATTATAAACATTATTGCATAATTTCATTCATTCTTGTTCTCTATTATTCGTTATGCAGTTTTAGTAGTTAATGGCAGTATGTTTAATTATATAACTCCAAACTTTCAGAACCCTACTAGGTTACAGGGTATGGAATCAGAACCCTACTGGGTTACAGAGTATGAGATCAGAACCCTACTGGGTTACAGAGTATGAGATCAGAACCCTACTGGGTTACAGAGTATGAGATCAGAACCCTACTGGGATACAGAGTGTGAGATCAGAACCCTACTGGGTTACAGAGTATGAGATCAGAACCCTACTGGGTTACAGAGTATGAGATCAGAACCCTACTGGTTACAGAGTATGAGATCCGAACCCTACTGGGTTACAGGGTATGGAATCAGAACCCTATTGGGTTACAGGGTATGAGATCAGAACCCTCAGTGGAATAAAACATGTGTATTCTAGGCCCTCAGTAGAATCAAACCTGCATACACTAGGCCCTCTGTGGACTCAAACCTGCATATAGGCCCTCAGTGGAATAAAACATGTGTATTCTAGGCCCTCAGTGGAATGAAACCATAACAACCCATGTTAATATCACTGTGTTTATTGCATAGGAACCGGTGGTAATATCACTGGGTTTATTGCATAAGAACCGGTGGTAATATCACTGGGTTTCATGCAAAAATGTAGTGAAAGACGTAGTGTGGATACTAGACTGATGTAGTGTGGGTACTACAGACTGATGTAGTGTGGATACTACAGACTGATCTAGTGTGGGTACTACAGACTGATGTAGTGTGGATACTACAGACTGATGTAGTGTGGGTACTACAGACTGATGTAGTGTGGGTACTACAGACTGATGTAGTGTGGATACTACAGACTGATGTAGTGTGGATACTACAGACTGATGTAGTGTGGATACTATGCAGATAACACGTAGTACATACAAATGGCCAGTAATACGAGCAGGGGTATTTAACATTAATAGCTATCCACTAAACAGCATTACCCCGGCAGCCACCGGGGGGCGTCAGTACCCCGGCAGCCACCAGGGGGGCGTCTGTACCCCGGCAGCCACCAGGGGGGCGTCTGTACCCCGGCAGCCACCAGGGGGCGTCTGTACCCCGGCAGCCACCAGGGGGGCGTCTGTACCCCGGCAGCCACCAGGGGGGCGTCTGTACCCCGGCAGCCACCAGGGGGGCGTCTGTACCCCGGCAGCCACCAGGGGGGCGTCTGTACCCCGGCAGCCACCAGGGGGGCGTCTGTACCCCGGCAGCCACCAGGGGGGCGTCTGTACCCCGGCAGCCACCAGGGGGCGTCTGGCCCCGGCAGCCACCAGGGGCACCCCGGCAGCCACCAGGGGGGCGTCTGTACCCCGGCAGCCACCAGGGGGGCGTCTGTACCCCGGCAGCCACCAGGGGGGCGTCTGTACCCCGGCAGCCACCAGGGGGGCGTCTGTACCCCGGCAGCCACCAGGGGGGCGTCTGTACCCCGGCAGCCACCAGGGGGGCGTCTGTACCCCGGCAGCCACCAGGGGGGCGTCTGTACCCCGGCAGCCACCAGGGGGGCGTCTGTACCCCGGCAGCCACCAGGGGGGCGTCTGTACCCCGGCAGCCACCAGGGGGGCGTCTGTACCCCGGCAGCCACCAGGGGGGCGTCTGTACCCCGGCAGCCACCAGGGGGGCGTCAGTACCCCGGCAGCCACCAGGGGGCATTGCAACCATATTAGTTGTACTTGCTCCGGTATTTTTATAGTTATTCTGGTTCTTATCACACAGCCACCTGAATTCAGAAAATCTATGTCGGACAATTTATGAGTCCGAAGGATAAACTGACTTTGAACTCAAACACCACAAGGACTCAGGAGCAGAATGCACTTATCAAGTAGGAACAGATAAGTAAAGCAGAAGTGACCCAGCTCTCCAAGATCAGAGCATAATAAGGTGGATACAGAAGTCACTAAAAACAATAAAAAAAGAGGACTTCAAACAACCATGTAAAAAAGGATTATTTTATTCAGACAATCTTTTCCAGTTTAACAATCACAATAGCTTAAGACAACATAAAAGGTTTTTAATTAAAATACTTTAACGTTAAAAAATGCTCAAACA
Organism: Dallia pectoralis; assembly: GCA_029465975.1. Classification (NCBI taxonomy): domain Eukaryota; kingdom Metazoa; phylum Chordata; class Actinopteri; order Esociformes; family Umbridae; genus Dallia; species Dallia pectoralis. Next base: position 15,929,716 of record CM055746.1, on the reverse strand, counting down.
GCATTGCTTCAACCATCTCATAAATAAATGATTTTTTTTAGTTTACATGTCCCAGGCTCCAATCATCCTGCCACATCAGCTGGGCCAGAGGTTTGCCAGTTCTACATAAACCCAGCACCACTAGCGGTTCTTGCTGACCCAGTGGTACTTGTCCTGCCGGGGCCCAGTGAAGGAGAAGGATGCTCTGTAGGGCTTGAATGCTTTAGAAGGCAGGAACTGGCTGTGCTGCTGCTGCTGGAGGAAAGAGCCTCCAGATGGGGGTCCGTGCGGAGGGTAGCCATCCCCAGCAAAGGCCTTCCTCTTGGGATAAGCTGACCAGGTCGGTTGGGGGGGGACTGACGCAAACTCACTGAACTGTGACTGAGGAGCAGAGAGGAGTTACCAAAACATCACAACTGCGTAACGAAACAAGGTAGCCGACTGGTTCACGCCCCCACACTCCGCCGACTGGTTCACGCCCCCACACTCCGCCGACTGGTTCACGCCCCCACACTCCGCCGACTGGTTCACGCCCCCACACGCCGCCGACTGGTTCACGCCCCCACACGCCGCCGACTGGTTCACGCCCCCACACGCCGCCGACTGGTTCACGCCCCCACACGCCGCCGACTGGTTCACGCCCCCACACGCCGCCGACTGGTTCACGCCCCCACACGCCGCCGACTGGTTCACGCCCCCACACGCCGCCGACTGGTTCACGCCCCCACACGCCGCCGACTGGTTCACGCCCCCACACTCCGCCGACTGGTTCACGCCCCCACACTCCCAGCAGCGCCAGCTCACCTGGTAAACACTGTTTGGATTGCTGACAGTGGGGATGGTTTTAGGTTCCAGACTGGGGGCGGGGCCCAACACAGGGCAGAGAGATGATTGGCTGCTGCTGCAACTGCTGCTACTCATGCTCGTGTCTCCACCTTCCTCGTCAGACGAAGACCCTGAAAGGAGCAAAGTAAAGTGGTTTCCCCCCCCAAATTAAAATGGTATGCTCCAGGACTTATAAGAGCCATGAGATATTGTCGATGTCAGACAAGAAAGCGCAAAAGAAACCGGAGAACCTGATTGGATGTCGGAGGTGGCCTTCTCCACGGCATCATGTATGCGGCGGGAAAACTCCCTATCCCCACGACGACAACCATTCAGCTGTGTCACACAGAAGGGAACGCTGTGCTCGCCGTACCTGTACAGAAAATAAGTCACAACTACTCCCCCCCTCAGATAGGCCAACAGGACGGTTGCATGTCATCCTATAGGAATTGGTTTTATAACCATGTGCATTCATGAAGTGACCCAATAGGAAGTGGCTTTATAATCATGTCCATTCATGCAGTGCTTCTCTACCCTCCATGGGACACCAGTCACACTTCCAGAGCCCTTAACTCAGCTAAAGCTGCCCTACTATTTAGATTTTAATGCATGATCAACCCATTATCCACAGTTTTACTATGAATAAGGTGTGCTAGAGCAAAAACATATACAGCTACCTGTTTCAGTGTCATTACTAGAACTGATGCCCCAAAAGCAGAATCAGCACTGGTTTTAGGGCTGTGGATTATTCTTATTCGTGTAGCAAATTAGAACACAGTTACCAAGGTGACATTAGAATGACAGAACCTCTTAGAACTGACCTGCAGGAAACCTCTCCAGGGTCCACCCAGATGGTGATCTCCAGTGGCAACCCCAGGCCCTCATAGGGCACGGAACTCCGCATGCAAGCAGTCGCCAACACGGGGTCCCTCCGCTGGGCCCGGTTCATACGCAGACACCTGCGCGCACACACACACACTAGAAAATCACTCAGATAATCATGGAGGCCACCATCTGTGGAGTGTAGAATGTGTGTACTAACCTGTAAGCCTGTCCTCTACCAGGTGTGTGTGTGTACTAACCTGTAAGCCTGTCCTTTACCAGGTGTGTGTGTGTGTACTAACCTGTAAGCCTGTCCTTTACCAGGTGTGTGTGTGTACTAACCTGTAAGCCTGTCCTTTACCAGGTGTGTGTGTGTACTAACCTGTAAGCCTGTCCTTTACCAGGTGTTTGTGTGTACTAACCTGTAAGCCTGTCCTCTACCAGGTGTGTGTGTGTACTAACCTGTAAGCCTGTCCTCTACCAGGTGTGTGTACTAACCTGTAAGCCTGTCCTCTACCAGGTGTGTGTGTGTACTAACCTGTAAGCCTGTCCTTTACCAGGTGTGTGTGTGTGTACTAACCTGTAAGCCTGTCCTTTACCAGGTGTGTGTACTAACCTGTAAGCCTGTCCTTTACCAGGTGTGTGTGTGTACTAACCTGTAAGCCTGTCCTTTACCAGGTGTGTGTGTGTGTACTAACCTGTAAGCCTGTCCTTTACCAGGTGTGTGTACTAACCTGTAAGCTTGTCCTTTACCAGGTGTGTGTGTGTACTAACCTGTAAGCCTGTCCTTTACCAGGTGTGTGTGTGTACTAACCTGTAAGCCTGTCCTTTACCAGGTGTGTGTGTGTGTGTGTGTGTGTGTACTAACCTGTAAGCCTGTCCTTTACCAGGTGTGTGTGTGTGTACTAACCTGTAAGCCTGTCCTTTACCAGGTGTGTGTGTGTACTAACCTGTAAGCCTGTCCTTTACCAGGTGTTTGTGTGTACTAACCTGTAAGCCTGTCCTTTACCAGGTGTGTGTGTGTGTGTACTAACCTGTAAGCCTGTCCTTTACCAGGTGTGTGTGTACTAACCTGTAAGCCTGTCCTTTACCAGGTGTGTGTGTGTACTAACCTGTAAGCCTGTCCTTTACCAGGTGTGTGTGTGTACTAACCTGTAAGCCTGTCCTTTACCAGGTGTGTGTGTGTGTACTAACCTGTAAGCCTGTCCTTTACCAGGTGTGTGTGTGTGTACTAACCTGTAAGCCTGTCCTTTACCAGGTGTGTGTACTAACCTGTAAGCTTGTCCTTTACCAGGTGTGTGTGTGTACTAACCTGTAAGCCTGTCCTTTACCAGGTGTTTGTGTGTACTAACCTGTAAGCCTGTCCTTTACCAGGTGTGTGTGTGTACTAACCTGTAAGCCTGTCCTTTACCAGGTGTGTGTGTGTGTGTGTGTGTGTACTAACCTGTAAGCCTGTCCTTTACCAGGTGTGTGTGTGTGTACTAACCTGTAAGCCTGTCCTTTACCAGGTGTGTGTGTACTAACCTGTAAGCCTGTCCTTTACCAGGTGTTTGTGTGTACTAACCTGTAAGCCTGTCCTTTACCAGGTGTGTGTGTGTGTGTGTGTGTGTACTAACCTGTAAGCCTGTCCTTTACCAGGCGTGTCTGGGTACCAGTGGGCCTTGTAGGTTTCAAACAGAGCTGAAGTGAGGGCAGCAGCAAACCGCTCTCTCCTCTCGGCATCCAAACTACCATGACGCTTTACCAACCGAGCAACAAAGAACACAGCCACCGCTATCTCTTCCTTCATCACAAATGTCCTGAACAAACACCTGACGACCAAATATCCCCCAAGCTCACCTTGACTATAACCTGAAACACAAATCAACTCTGACCACAGCAATAATTTAAAATAACCCAACTGTGACCACAAGTGTTTAACACCACTACCTGAGCACCAACCGAGTTGTCAGTAGACTGAATTAAATTGCATTTTTAGAAAACAAACAGACAAGAATATCAATCTTCGCTAGCAAACAAATCTGCTTTTATGAACCAACATCTGTCTCTTCAAAGTTAAGCCCTCAGGATAACAGCCAGGTAATGGGTCAAGTTAGTTGGCAGCCAGTCCAGCCAAAACCTGTCAGTAATAACAGAACATACAACTCACAACTCGTTTAAATCAGCTGTGTGTGGGGAATCTCAATTGGATCCTCCTAACAACGATTTGTCCTGAGTCTTCAAAACCTATTCGTTGATGAAGCCAAGGGTCCCACCCATTTCACATTTAAACCTTGAATTGATTTGCAGAAGAAGAATGAGATGTCTCCCATGTGAAGATGCACAGCTGATGTGTGTCCCAGATTGATTGCCAGAAGCCTGTAGATTTTATTGTGTCCAATAGATGGCGACAGAGGCCTGTATATTTAATTGTGTCCAACAGATGGCGACAGAGGCCTGCATATTTAATTGTGTCCAGTAGGTAGAGACAGATTCCAGTCAATGTAATTGTGTCCAATAGTTTGTGTCCAAATGTGCCGCAAATGTTTCCAAGATCTCAGGCTGACTAGACTGCCTAGATTAGTTTAAATGTATAAACCTCCAGTCTATATAAAACAATTGCCTAAACTGAACCCTTATTCCTGAAACGAAAAGAAACTCCATATTTAGAAAACTGAAATTGTAAGTTTGAATTAACCTTCAGTCAGAAATGTATTTCATTATTGATGAACTAACAGAGGTCTCGAACGTTTTCATTAATCCCTGAATGCCAGATGTTTTAAATCGTAATGAGCGACAGACAGAAGGCTCATAATGTGAATTTAATCTGCTGCACTCTATTTGATGCCATTGCGAAAAACAAGCTACAATGTGTCATTTTACGGTTTCTTTTTCATCACCTTAATGGAAAACCAATAAGAAAATGCCAGCTACAGATTGTTGCGGATGGTCGGCACGTTGTGACATATTTAGTGGGGATATGCAAGAGGTCTAGAAAGAGCTTCACCAGTCCTGTGAGGACTAATTTAACCCAGTGTCGCAGTGTTCAAATTGATCCACATGCATCCAGTTACCACATCTAATGTGATCAGGTGTGAAATTGGAGCCCCAGGATGGCAACACAGACACCCATATTATGGAGAACCTTGCCTTGGAGGGAAGCTGGAGCCTGAGGTTAGAGCCTTACAGAGGACAGCACCCTAATAACACAGAGAAAGAAAGGAATGGATACACCATAATGGCAGCCCTAAGACCACTGACTTCACCCTGTCTGTCTGTCTGTCTGTCTGTCTGTCTGTCCGTCTCTCAGTATGTCTGCCTGAAAAAAAGGAGAAAAGTTTTAGGTTAATGTTTGGGTTAAGTTAAGGAATAGGATAATGTTTGGGTTAAGGTAAGGTTAGGTTAAGGGTTTCATAAAAAAATCTGTATGATTTGGTTTTATTACTATGATGATATTAAGAACTGCATGTTTACATCTCTCTGGGCAGGTCTAGACACGACCCAGACACTGACAGACACACACACACACACACACACACACACACACACACACACTGATACCATGGACACCTCTGTAACAACAATGGTTAAGTAAGTACAGAAAATACCTGTTACAAACGTCCAAAAACCCACACACAGCTGACCACACCTGGAGATTCAAAGTGACTGGAACCTGCATGTACACACAAACTACAAACTAGTGGACAGAAATTCCTTCACTTGGATGTCTCTATTCCAGAGCTTTCACATTGACCTCTCGGTTCCAGAACTTTCTCATGAAGCTTTCTGTTCCAGAACCTTCACATGGACCTTTTTGTTCCAGAACCTTCGCATGGACCTTTTTGTTCCAGAACCTTCACATGGATCACTTTTTACTAGAACCTTTACATCCAGAATAACCATGACTACTACTGGTAATGAGGATCTATAGCATTATGACAATTCTGCTGGTATGGATACGTATAGTTACACCAGTTTAGATGAAAGGCTAGTTAGTTAACATTTAGTGAATACTAAACCTCACTAACGTTGAGAATATGAAACCATAAATGTTGCTTCTATCGCCTCGCAACGGCTTTTCTGGTCTTCGACAGGTAACTGAGATCTGCTCGGCTCTGGGTCATGTTGAGGTTGGTGTGTAGGCAGTGTTACTAGCTGATTGTTACAAATAAAGCAATCACTATCCATACTGCCAGCACAACAGTTTCTGGCACAAACGTGTTGAGTTTATTGCCATGAAAAAATTCTACCTAAACCCCAAACCTAACTGCAATGTCAATAACATAACCTAACCTTGCTGCCTAAACTAATCTTAGCCTGAACTCCAACCTTTAATGCCTTAATGTAACCCTAAATCTAAACTTAACCCAAAGTCAGATGATGAAAGGTTAATAAATGCTCAGTCTGTATGAGTTTCATTGTCTTATCTTATTATGTTCAGACAGTTAGAGACACACAGAAACCGTGCATGAGTTGGTCCTCTTGTCACCATGGTAACAGACCCCCCCGGAACTGGTGTCCAAAAACAAAACAAAGATATAAAGTCCGTCACCTCTCACTTTTGTATTTATCTGCGTTACTTAATGCTTAATGTTGTGTGGTGTTGTTGGTAGAAATACCCAGCTGTCATAATGTGTGATTCGGAGCCGATGTGTCCCGAGAAACCGGAGGGAATAGAGGCAAAACCGCGGACGTTTGAGACAGAGTTTGATAAATATTTCACGGTGTTTGATGGCTCGTCTCCGGAGGACGTGTCTCACGCCAAGCAGCTGTGGACGTCTCTGTCTCTTCTACCTCCACTGGAGTCCCGTGTGATCTCTGCAGACATCAGCCAGAGGCTGCCGGTGGCCAAGACCAACCACGGTGAGATCCGGAATACTGCCCGATGTGCTGCCCGGTGTGCCGCCCGGTGTGCCGCCCGGTGTGCTGCCCGTGTGCGGTTCTAAAGAAACATCGCTTTATATTATATTATTATATTAGGTCAAAAACCCTGCATTAATCAAACCCTCCTATGACGGTATAGTCCTTGTGATACCGCCAGATTACTCCAGAAGAACTGATTTGAAGTTTATGCACCCCATGGAATACTTTGCTAAGTAGCCTTAACGTTGATTTTATACGGATCTAATTTAATTTTGCGGTGCTTCTCTGAAACTGGTGGTTTATACACCCCAACAGAGATCTGTGTGGTCTGTGTGGTCTGTTTACCAAACAGGAGGCACTATTTGTTATTGTCAATACGTGTTTGTTCTCAATTTACTTGCTGGTAAATAATGGTAGAATATATATATTTAAAACATTCAGTGAAATGTGGTTAAAACAGGCCTACAGCCAGTGTCTGTTAGACAGTTACTGTAATGAGCCAAAACCCCATCATCCAAATGTCCTCATCGTCAGAGGTCAGAGGTCACCAGCAGGGTCCTTACTATAAGGGTCAGATGTAGTTTGAGCGATAAAATGACCTCCTTCAATTAATTTTCAGACTCCACGAATGCTGTCAAACCATCCTCTTCTGGCGTCAGTGAGTATACAGCCTTATACAGTTTATTTCCCATGCATACACACTTACAAGATCTAATCGGTCAATTACTTTGTTTTAGTAATTTATTCTAATTATGTATTAATTATGAATCAGGTGGGGTTTGGACAGACAGGGACAGTCAGGTGGGGGTGTGGACAGGGTTTGCCACGAGGCATTTGTGCATGTTGTCACGTCATTGTTTGCTATGTGTGTGTGTGTGTGTGTGTGTGTGTGTGTGTGTGTGACAGGAGGGGGGCTTCAAGAGGCTCCTCACTGGAAGCTGAGACATGAAGAAAGGCAGAGATACATAGACATGGTAAGTGGATCCGACCTGGAGTGTTAATGTTGTGACTATTGTAGCTGGGCACGGTCAGAATATCTACATTGGCGTATATCTACAGATGCCTTAACAATGGCACGTTGTGTTTGCAGATACAAGTTCTTATTATATTATTTTTTAAAGTGTAATTGACCATTAATAAAACGTTTGAAAACTGTTGTGCTGGTTAGGAAGTGATAAAACTGGACAAACGTCTCTAACCAGTATAGGAATAGGAGTGGGAGGCCCCGGTGCACAACTGAGCAAGAGGACAAATACATTAGAGTGTCTAGTTTAAGAAACCAACACCTCACAGGTCCTCAACTGGCTACCTTATTAAATAATACAGTGAAGAGGCGTCTCCGGACCTGAATCTGGATTACAAATTACAACAAAAATATGAGTGAGTTTAATAAGCTACAACATAAATAGATGTCTCACAATGTATTTATTGTCCCGTCAATTTATCGTTGCCTTATAAAAAATGAAATATTGTAAAACGACTAACGTCAGCCTAGTTGTAGTAGGAGCGTGATAAATTATTTAGCTGCGTGCTGAGAAACAGAGCGGCAAGATATTTATCTGATTAGCCTTTAACTGTGTCCAGTGACAGAGAGAGGGAAGGAATGGGAGATGAGAGGTTAGGGAGACAGGGAATGGGGTAAAGAAGAGAGAGGGAGGGTGTGGAACAGAGGGTAGAGAGAGAGGGAGGGAAGGAAGAGAGGCGTGGAGAGGGGTGGGGAGATGGAGGAGGAGAGGGTATAGAGAGGGGGAGGGGGGTGGAGAGATGGGAGGAGACGGAGGAGATGTAGGTTTTGTGAGTTAATTGAATGAAAGCTTGTCTCTAGTATCTCCTACTGTCTCAGCATTAATAAACACACACACACACACACACACACACACACACACACACACACACACACACACACTGCATAGTGTGGCTTGCCCACATAGCATATTCCTAATGGTCAATCAGCCCTGTTAAACCCTCTCTGTCTGTCTGCCGGCTGTAAATCAGCTTTAGAGCCTCTTTAGTAATTACTGCTGCTGCTGCACACACACACACACACACAGTTGGCTTTTACTTTACTGACTGTGTGTTTGTGTTTGATTTAGGCCAGACAGAGAGACGAGATAATTTCTCTGCTACATCAACAGAGACAGAAGAGGATACAGGTAAAATATGCACACATACGTACATAAACACACACACACACACACACACACAAATATACGTTAAATATAGTAAAACAAGCATGTATTTGTGTTTTTTGTTTGTGTGTGAGCAGAAGGAGACAGTCTCACTACCTTACCAGCCCAGACAGAGGGACAAGAGTCAAAGGTCAGTAAAACAGTGTGTGAATGTGTAAGACAGACAGACAGACAGACAGACAAGAGTCTGAGGTCAGTAAAACAGTGTGTGTGTTCCACAGAAGTCAATTAGCTATTGTGTTTGTCATTGTGTTTGTTTGTGTGTTTGTCATTGTGTTTGTTTGTGTGTTTGTCATTGTGTTTGTTTTTGTGTTTGTCATTGTGTTTGTTTGTTTGTGTGTTTGTCATTGTGTTTGTTTGTCTGTGTGTTTGTCTGTGTGTTTGTCTGTGTTATTGTCTGTGTGTTTGTCTGTGTGTTTTGTCCATTTCAATGTGTTGCAGGTTGGTTGTTAGCCTCCCAGAAGATCTGGAAACCGATATGGAGGAAGTCCGAAAGCTTCAGTAACACACATTCAAGCATTTACACACACAGACATACACACCTCAACATCAAGATAAAAACATGGCAGAGTTAATATTTGCAAAGCATTGGAACAAACACAACCAAAAACACTACCAAACATAAACCAAACCACAACCAACCATACACAATATCCAGAACATTACCGAGGAGCTTTTTGTTTCTGGATATTCATGCTTTGGATTGATTTAAAAACAAATGAATGCACTCCAAGGTGATGCTATGTTTATTTACCTTGTATGGTACCTGGTATATTTACACTGTTACCCATGTTAAGGTATTTTGAGAGTGGTTGTTTATTTGTCACCATGCCATGGTATAATGGATGATTGAAATTAAATGACATATAAAGTTTTCATTCAAGCCAGTGTTTTGTGTTTCGTGTGTATTTTATGTTTTGAGAGTCTTTTGCCTGAATAATTACTAGTTTGGACAAAAGTTCTGTTTGGACAAATGTGCTTAAGCAATCAAGACAAACTGCAAGACTGATACTATTCTGTAATAAGATCTTTTTGAAATTCTTTGTTAAATGTTATTTTGTAGGTGTTATACTATTTTAATACTATGTTACGTAGTATTATGTAGGTGTTATACTATTTTAATACTATGTTACGTAGTATTATGTAGGTGTTATACTATTTTAATACTATGTTACGTAGTATTATGTAGGTGTTATACTATTTTAATACTATGTTACGTAGTATTATGTAGGTGTTATACTATTTTAATACTATGTTACGTAGTATTATGTAGGTGTTATACTATTTTAATACTATGTTACGTAGTATTATGTAGGTGTTATACTATTTTAATACTATGTTACGTAGTATTATGTAGGTGTGACACTATTTTAATACTATGTTACGTAGTATTATGTAGGTGTTATACTATTTTAATACTATGTTACGTAGTATTATGTAGGTGTTATACTATTTTAACACTATGTTACGTAGTATTATGTAGGTGTTATACTATTTTAATACTATGTTACGTAGTATTATGTAGGTGTTATACTATTTTAATACTATGTTACGTAGTATTATGTAGGTGTGACACTATTTTAATACTATGTTACGTAGTATTATGTAGGTGTTATACTATTTTAATACTATGTTACGTAGTATTATGTAGGTGTGACACTATTTTAATACTATGTTACGTAGTATTATGTATGTGTTATACTATTTTAATACTATGTTAGGTAGTATTATGTATGTGTTATACTATTTTAATACTATGTTACGTAGTATTATGTATGTGTTATACTATTTTAATACTATGTTACGTAGTATTATGTAGGTGTGACACTATTTTAATACTATGTTACGTGGTATTATGTAGGAGTGACACTATTTTAATACTATGTTATGTAGTATTATGTAGGTGTGACACTATTTTAATACTATGTTATGTAGTAATGAGTAGGTGTTATACTATTTTAATACTATGTTACGTAGTATTATGTATGTGTTATACTATTTTAATACTATGTTACGTAGTATTATGTAGGTGTTATACTATTTTAATACTATGTTACGTAGTATTATGTAGGTGTTATACTATTTTAATACTATGTTACATAGTATTATGTAGGTGTTATACTATTTTAATACTATGTTACGTAGTATTATGTATGTGTTATACTATTTTAATACTATGTTACGTAGTATTATGTATGTGTTATACTATTTTAATACTATGTTACGTAGTATTATGTAGGTGTTATACTATTTTAATACTATGTTACATAGTAATAAGTAGGTGTGACACTATTTGAATGTTAGATAGTATTCTGCATAGCCAGTTTGTTGAAATATTTGATGATACCAGTCACTATCTCCTTTAGTCAGCATTTAGAACCAGAAGCACTTCTGCTGATTAGATCCTCCTCTTCTCCTCATCCTCCACTCCTCCCCCTTTCCTCCCATCTCCTGACCCTCACAATGAATAACTAGCAGCCCTCCTCCCCCTTTCCTCTGCCTCATCATTAAAACTGCTCTTAAAAGATTATTCTCTCTCTTCTCTCTTCTAGTCAGTCTAGCAGGGGTTCAGTCTATCTTTTTTGGTCAGTCTAGCAAGGGTTCAGTCTCTCTTTTTGGTCAGTCTAGCAACGGTTCAGTCTCTCTTCTGGTCAGTCTAGCAAGGGTCCAGTCTCTCTTTTTGGTCAGTCTAGCAACGGTTCAGTCTCTCTGCTGGTCAGTCTAGCAGGGGTTCAGTCTCTCTTTTTTGGTCAGTCTAGCAACGGTTCAGTCTAGCCAGGGTTCAGTCTCTCTTTTTTGGTCAGTCTAGCAACAGTTCAGTCTCTCTTCTGGTCAGTCTAGCAACGGTTCAGTCTCTCTTCTGGTCAGTCTAGCCAGGGTTCAGTCTCTCTTGGGTTTCTTCCACGTAGAAAACGTGGGCTGTAATATCTTTATTAGTTGTTCATATTTAAACACTGTATATTGACTAGAGCTGGTGTGGTTTTGAAAGCCTGTCCCTCCAGAAGGTGTCCGGAGCTCAGGGCTCATCAGGTGGTGCTCTAAATGTTCAACAACTTTATGGAAGGTAAAGAAAAGAGGACGAAATGAGAAAATGGCGTTGGTGAATCTTGTCATTGGAGTCTTGTGTGTCTTCCAGTCCACTGCGGCCAGCCTTATCGCCCGTGAGTAAAATACACCGACAGAAAACACACTTACAAACTCGCACACAAACGCTTATACATCATTGAAGCCTAGTTAACTGAAAAAGCCCTAAAAACAGGTATTCGAATGTAGACTGTGTTTCTACTGTAGGCTGTTAGTTAGTCCTGACTGATTCTACTGTAGACTGTTAGTTATAGTCCAGACATACTACTATAGGCTGTTAGTTAGTCCTGACTGATTCTACTATAGGCTGTTAGTTAGTCCAGACTGATACTACTATAGGCTGTTAGTTAGTCCTGACTGATTCTACTATAGGCTGTTAGTTAGTCCTGACTGATTCTACTGTAGGCTGTTAGTTAGTCCTGACTGATTCTACTGTAGGCTGTTAGTTAGTCCTGACTGATTCTACTGTAGGCTGTTAGTTAGTCCTGACTGATTCTACTGTAGGCTGTTAGTTAGTCCAGACTGATTCTACTGTAGGCTGTTAGTTATAGTCCAGACTGATACTACTATAGGCTGTTAGTTAGTCCAGACTGATTCTACTGTAGGCTGTTAGTTAGTCCTGACTGATTCTACTGCAGGCTGTTAGTTATAGTCCAGACATACTACTATAGGCTGTTAGTTAGTCCTGACTGATTCTACTGTAGGCTGTTAGTTAGTCCTGACTGATTCTACTGTAGGCTGTTAGTTAGTCCTGACTGATTCTACTGTAGGCTGTTAGTTAGTCCTGACTGATTCTACTGTAGGCTGTTAGTTAGTCCAGACTGATTCTACTATAGGCTGTTAGTTAGTCCTGACTGATTCTACTGTAGGCTGTTAGTTAGTCCTGACTGATTCTACTGTAGGCTGTTAGTTAGTCCTGACTGATTCTGATAAAGATGTGGTTCTGTGTGAGTGTAGTCTATTTAGATATATTTGTGGTTCTGTGTTTGTGTAGACTGTTCAGATATACCGTGGATATGAGAAGTCTATACATCCCTGTTAAAATTCCAGGTTGATGTGATGTGAAAAAATGAGACGAAGATAAATCATGTGAGAAACTTTTCCACCTGTAATGCGACCTATAACATGAACATTTCAATAGAAAAATAAACTGAACTCTTTGAGGGTGGCTCGGCCATTCCATAAAGTTCAACTTCTTCTAGTGAAGCCATGCATTTGTTGATTTGGATGTGTGCTTTGGGTCGTTGTCATGCTGAAAGGTGAACTTCTTCAGCTTTCGAACGGGAGCCTGAAGGTTTTGTGCCAAAATTGCCAGGAATTTGGAACTGTTCATAATTCCCTCCACTCTGACTAATGCCCCGGATCCAGCTGAAGAAAAACAGCCCCAAAGCATGAAGCTACCATCATGCTTCACTGTGTTTATGGTGTTCTTTGGGTGATGTAAAGTGTAGTTTTTGTGCCTAACATACCTTTTGGAGTTATTGCCAAACATCAGCCGGGCTTGGATGTTTTTCTTTGTAGGAACAGGCTTCCGTCTGGCCACCCTGCCCCATAGCCCGTACATATGAAGAATACGGGAGATTGTTGTCACATGTAGCACACAACCAGTACTTGCCAGTCATTTCTGACGTTCCTTTAATGTTGCTGTAGGCCTCTTAGAAACCTCCCAGTTTTCTTTTCATCAAGTTTGGAGGGACGTCCAGTTCTTAGTAATGTCTCTGTTGCACCATATTTTCTCCTCTTGACGATGACTGTCTACACTGTGTTTCATGATATATCTAGTGCTTTGGAAATACTTTTGTCACAATTTCAGGAGTATTGTGCAAACAAGCCATGTGCAGAGCCAGGTTATTCTGTTCAAAACACGTTTATTCTACAAAAAATAAAACAAACCGAGAACGGCGAAAAACACTAACTTGTTGAAATAATATTGTGCATTGACAGAAACTTATAAAAACCATTTCAACAACAGCAAAAACACTTTTAAATAGCACACTCTCACCTCAATACAACTTGTGAATTGGAAACATTAACCAAGAAATGTAAATACCAAACACAGTGACTTTTAAAGAGACATAATCACTAAATCCCCAACAGCCACAGATACTTCAATTAAACCCCAATGTATCCAAATCCTGTTCTGACACCATAGAGATGCCTAGAGGCATCCCTGGCATTCTGTTCTGACACCATAGAGATGCTTAGAGACATCCCTGGCATCCTGTTCTGACACCATAAAGATGCCTAGAGGCATCACTTTCATTCTGTTCTGACACCATAGAGATGCCTAGAGGCATCTCCATTGTCAGGATGTGACACAAAAGCACATGTTAACGTAAACAACACAGCATGTTAACAGGCCCATTTTGCTTTCCTCTGTCCCTCTCTCTTTTTTCAATTTCTCTGTCTTCCTGTCATAGCGGACGTGTTTGAAGCCAGAGGTTAGTGTCTCTGCATGGGAATCCATAATACATGGGTAAAGATCAAGTAATACATGTAGTTATTTATTGTGACTGGCAGTCGCACATCCGTGTGTAGATATGTGTTTTTGTTTGGTTTGGTTTGTGTGTGATGGTTTGTGTTTGGTGTGTGATGGTTTCTTTTAGCGTGTGATGGTTTGTGTGTGACTATTTATGTTTGTGTGTGACTATTTATGTTTGTGTGTGACGATTTGTGTTTGTGTGTGACTATTTATGTTTGTGTGTGACGATTTGTGCTTGTGTGTGACAATTTGTGTTTGTGTGTGTGACTATTTATGTTTGTGTGTGACGATTTGTGTTTGTGTGTGACGATTTGTGTTTGTGTATGTGACTATTTATGTTTGTGTGTGACGATTTGTGTTTGTGTGTGACGATTTGTGTATGTGTGTGACTATTTATGTTTGTGTGTGACGATTTGTGTTTGTGTGTGATGGTTTGTTTAGGTCAACGTGTGTTTAGAATTGGTCGGGGACTTGCCTGCTATAAGCTGGCATATTTTTCTGACCCTGGGCGTCGGCTGAGCTTTGTGGAGGCGGAGCTAGCGTGTCGCAGTGATGGTGGGGAGCTGCTGAGCATTGAGTCATTGAATGAGCAGCAAATTATAGAAAAGCTAATCACAGATCTCCGCCCCTCTGACGGAGACTTCTGGATTGGCCTGAGGCGTCACCATGGAGTCACAGAGAGCGTTGAAGACTGTCCATCACTGTACTACTGGACTGATGGGAGCCACGCCTCCTTTAGGTGGGTCATACCTTTGACCACACCCCCTTTTGATATGCTAGATTTAAGCCACACCTCCACCAGGGGAGTCTGCTGACATGGTTACATGATTTGTTTTCAGGAACTGGCACTGGGATGAACCGTCGTGTGGAAACGAGGTGTGTGTGGTGATGTACCACCAGCCATCTGCCCCACCCGGCCAGGGAGGACTCTACATGTTCCAATGGAATGATGATAACTGTGACACCAGGAACAACTTTATCTGCAAGTACACTGCAGGTACACAAACACTACCACACACACAAACTTACAAACACGACCACACACACACGACCACACACACACACACACACTTACAAACACGACCACACACACACACTTACAAACACTACCACACACACAGTAAAATACACACTAACAAACACTACCACACACACACACACTTACAAACACGACCACACACACGCTCTTACAAACACTACCACACACACACACACACTTACAAACAGGACCACACACACACGCACTTACAAACACTACCACACACACAGTAAAATACACACTAACAAACACTACCACACACACACACTTACAAACACGACCACACACACACGCACTTACAAACACTACCACACACACAGTAACATACACACTAACAAACACTACCACACAAACACACTTACAAACAATACCACACACACACACTAACAGAGACTAACACACACTAACATCTCTTGATAGAGCATTTTGTGAAAACTGTTCATGTGTGAAAGGACTTCACATATATCTCTAAAATGTATTTGATTAACCAACTGATTGACTGTTTTGCTTTGTTTCAGTGAAGACTAGAAGATGCTCCGTGAACACAACCCAGCCAGGTAACAAAACAAATTGGGTTTTTAAGAGTATTGAAGAGGTGTGTATATTCATTAAACAACTATCTCTAATAAATGTGCCTCGTCGCCAGTATAAACTTCGGCCTAAACCGCGGCCTAAACCGCGGCCTAAACCACGGCCTAAACCGCGGCCTAAACCACGTCCACTTCCAGAGATTGTTTTTAGAGAGATTCATCCCTGTCAGACGGTCAGTTTATGAGATTACGTTAAGTTAAGCTGGGCCATGTAGATCTAAAATAAACAAGTCTACAAGGCTACATTGTTTTCTATAGCGTGTCTATAAAGTATTACTAGGTGAGGTAACATTGTTTTCTATAGCGTGTGTATAAAGTATTACTAGGTAAGGTAACATTGTTTTCTATAGCGTGTGTATAAAGTATTACTAGGTGAGGTAACATTGTTTTCTATAGCGTGTGTATAAAGTATTACTAGGTAAGGTAACATTGTTTTCTATAGCGTGTGAATAAAGTAATACTAGGTGAGGTAACATTGTTTTCTATAGCGTGTGTATAAAGTATTACTAGGTGAGGTAACATTCTGTGTTGTTTACAGAAGCCTCTCCCCCACCCCTCTCACCTCTAAACCCGACCTTTGACCCTGAAGAAAAGAAACAGTCCGCAGGTAACTACAGGTGATTGTTACGGCGGTGTTTCAGCTCTGAACACAGTTTACATCATTCTGATCTGTGTGTTTCAGCTCTGAACACAGTTTACATCATTCTGATCTGTGTGTTTCAGCTCTGAACACAGTTTACATCATTCTGATCTGTGTGTTTCAGCTCTGAACACAGTTTACATCATTCTGATCTGTGTGTTTCAGCTGTAAACGTCATTTACTTCATCCTCCCCACCATCCCGCTGCTGCTTCTGTTACTTATTGGAATTGGAGTCTGCTGCTTTAAAGTGCTCGCTCGGCGGTGAGGCGTGCTAACAATGCTAACACTCCCCATTGACTGATTGGATAGCTAGCATGCTAGCAATCCCAATAACTGATAGTATAGCTAGAAAGCTAACACTCCCCATAACTGATAGTATAGCTAGCAAGCTAACAATCCTAATGACTGATAGTATAGCTAGAAAGCTAACACTCCCCATAACTGATAGTATAGCTAGCAAGCTAACAATCCCAATGACTGATAGTATAGCTGGAAAGCTAACATGCCCCATGACTGATTGTATAGCTAGCAAGCTAACATGCCCCATGACTGATTGTATAGCTAGAATGCTAACACGCCCTATGACTGATAGTATAGCTAGCAAGCTAACATGCCCCATGACTGATTGTGTAGCTAGCATGCGCACTCTCTGGACTTCCAACCCGATTGAGACCACAGGCCCTAATCTGATGAGGCTTGGCAATCCAGGTTGATACAGATTTTAGATTGTTGTCATTTACAGCCTTATCCAGAGCGAAAAAATAATACAAAAATGTGATTATTAACACATTAAACCTGGATGAAACTGGCCACTTATCAAAAACATGAAGTAACTTGTCGGAATGAGGATGAAAGGCTGGAGAGTTTATTTGTCTGCTAATGTAAAGATATTCGATATCCAGAGAGAAAATACCAGTATCAACACTACTGCAATATCCACACTACTGCAATATCTACAGTAATAACAGTATCAACACTACTGCAATATCCACAGTAATACTGCAATATCTACAGTAATACTGCAATATCTACAGTAATACTGCAATATCTACAGTAATACTGCAATATCTACAGTAATACTGCAATATCCACAGTAATACCAATATAAAAGCTATGACGAAAAGGCAGTGATGATGACAAAAAAGATACATGTAAAGTTCTGTGTTGACAAAATAAATTTCAACTGCCTTTCAAGAATAAAGATGCATTGTCATATCACTCGAAATGAAGTTTAGCAAAGATCCAAAGTTCAAAGAGCACAAACAATATGTTTCTAGAAGCTGTTATCGAAAATGTAATTGTAATTGTAAATGTGTTTATTTCTGTGCAAAATGAGTTATTTCTTCCGTCTAATCTATCCTAAACATCATGTCTCCTTGTGTGCAGGAAGAAACAGAGCGAGCAGCAGACAGAGGTGTGTCTCAGTGACCAAGTGCTCGGTCCGAGCCCCGCCCAGCCACCTGATGTCTACAACGTGATCCGCTCACAGCAGGAGGCCGACCTAGCTGGGACACGCCCCCAAACTAAGAACACTTCCTTCTTAGGTAGCTCCTCTCTAACCCCTGAACAGATGTTTCCGTCCATGTAGACCCTGTTTACCATAGTAATGGCCTGAGTGTTTTTTCTTCTAGGCTCCTCCCCTGAAAGTAATGGCCTGAGTGTTCTTCTAGGCTCCTCCCCTGAAAGTAATGGCCTGAGTGTTCTTCTAGGCTCCTCCCCTGAAAGTAATGGCCTGAGTGTTTCTTCTTCTAGGCTCCTCCCCTGAAACGCCGTCCGGTGATTATGACAACCTGGGCGGCCTGCGAGACACAGAGAGTGGTTTTGTCACGTTGGCCAGTACAGACAGCAACTTCCAGTTGACCTCTGAACTATATGACCGTAGTCTGGGAAGACGCCAAGGCAACCCAGACACTTATCACAACAGTCTGGGTCGTCATGGTAAGAGGGAGGTATATAACAACAGTTTGGGTCGTCATGGTAATAGGGAGGTATATAACAACAGCTTGGGTCGTCATGGTAACAAAGAAGTGCACAACCACAGTCTGGGTCGTCGTGGTAACATTGAGATGTGTGCCAAAAGTCTGGATCCCCATGACAACGGAGATACAAACCTGGATCACCATGGCAACACAATAAACAATAGCGAGCTTTACAACAACACTCACTGTGGAGACAGTCTTTACGAAACCAGTGTGGATCACGAAGTTAACCCTGAATCATATCAGAGATACATGGGTCGTCATAGCAAAGATGTTAGTGTAGATTGCTATGGAAATGAGGCCACTTTAGATTATTATGGCTACGGGGGCGGTCTGAGTGGGAGGTACTACCGAGAGTGGCTGGACAGTGACAGCTACTAAATGTGTGTGTGTGATTGACGGTGTGTGTGTGTGACTGTGTGTGTGCACGTATTTGTTATGCTGCCCTAAGGGGTCATTGTCAGGTCATGAACCTTGACCCAAGCTGTGCCTGAGATACCAAAGAAACGTACTGTCCTACTTCCCAGCTGCAACAACCCATCACCAACACCACCCACAGCAACAACTACACCAACACCACCCACAGCAACACCACCCACAGCAACAACCCATCACCAACACCACCCACAGCAACACCAACCCATCACCAACACCACCCACAGCAACAACCCATCACCAACACCACCCACAGCAACAACCCATAACCAACACCACCAACAGCAACACCAACCCATCACCAACACCACCCACAGCAACAACCCATCACCAACACCACCCACAGCAACAACCCATCACCAACACCACCCACAGCAACACCAACCCATCACCAACACCACCCACAGCAACAACAACACTCGTTTTGAGAGTCACAGTTTACAGAAAACACAAATGCAGTAAAGAGGTGTTTTCCACTTTTCTATGTCCAATAATGATAGTGCAGCCGTGACTATCTGCCAATTACTAATCTGATACATCGTCTCCCCTCTTTTAAACAACTAAGCTGTTAATGATACATTTGTTTGGATGCCCTTTGCTTAACTTAACCTCTCTTTATGGCACATCGCTCAATGCATTCACATCATAAGCTATGTGTAGTCAATTTATATCCACTGTATATCATATAACTGGCACACTGACAGAAATAATCAAGAGATGTTATTCAAATAATTTATTTATTTTAACAGACCCCACATTGTGGTTAGTCGAGAATGATTTTGGATTCATCAACAGTTTGCAATGCATGACATTGTTCATTTGTTGACATTTTTCTTCTCAGGTTTAGAAAGGTTTACTCTTAAATGCTAGCTCCCAGATATGTACGCTGTATACAGATTCTGGAGCTAGTAGACACATAGTTTCTCAGTTTAATGCAGATGATGGTATTGATGACAAGAACACATATTGGGACTGGCCCATACATTTTTATTATTTCAAGTTTTACCTCAAGAATAGTGTGATATACAAATATTAGCCAAGTGCTCGCCGGGGGTCTTTTCATTTCACTTGTTTTCACGATTGTTCACCTCTTTACGGCATGTTTAGAAGTTATTCCTGAGAGAGTGGAGGTCATTGTCTACATGTCCTGACTGTTAATAACATTATTGATGTGCATTTTGTATGTGGTCTTGTTCTCTTGAAATTGAATGCCTTAGACCAGGTTGTCATTAAAATTGACTTGGTTAAATAACGGTTAAATAAATGGAATGACATGCTATATTGAATAAAAGAGTGAACAGTTTGGTAAACGTCTCTTCTTCCTTTTATACCCAGAGGTTATATTGTTTTATCTGGCCCTTTCATCCTGACGAGGCCTAATTGGGGGAAGGTGTACCTGACGAGGCCTAATTGGGGGCAGGTGTACCTGACGAGGTCTAATTGGGGGCAGGTGTACCTGACGAGGCCTAATTGGGGGCAGGTGTACCTGACGAGGCCTAATTGGGGGCAGGTGTACAATCACTTATAGAAAACATGACATTTCTAGATCAGATATCAGGCTTGGGTGCTTTCGCTGTGCCAACATTATAAAAATTATCCAGTGAAGCATAATTACTACATGAATAGTCAGGCATGTCGTCAAATCACAGTAGATCGGTTTTTAATTGTTTGTCCTACAGTATAGTAATACTAATCAATAGTTGGTCCTCCAGTACAGTAATAGTAATCAATATTTAGTCCAGTATAGTAATACTAATCAATAGTTGGGTCTCCAGTATAGTAATACTAATCAATAGTTGGTCCTCCAGTACAGTAATACATTTTTAGTCCAGTATAGTAATACTAATCAATAGTTGGTCCCCCTGTACAGTAATACTAATCAATAGTTGGTCCTCCAGTACAGTAATACTAATCAATAGTTGGTCCTCCAGTACAGTAATACTAATCAATAGTTGGTCCTCCAGTACAGTAATACATTTTTAGTCCAGTATAGTAATACTAATCAATAGTTGGTCCTCCTGTACAGTAATACTAATCAATAGTTGGTCCTCCAGTACAGTAATACATTTTTAGTCCAGTATAGTAATACTAATCAATAGTTGGTCCTCCTGTACAGTAATACTAATCAATAGTTGGTCCTCCAGTTTAGTAATACTAATTATTAGTTGGTCCTCCAGTTTAGTAATACTAATTATTAGTTGGTCCTCCAGTTTAGTAATACTAATTATTAGTTGGTCCTACTGTACAGTAATACTAATACCCCTCCCCCTCACAGTAATAGCAACATATGCGTGTTCCAAAATTATGGTGTCTCCACTCAGAGATTTTTAGTCAATGGTTTTTATTATTTTTGCTCTCGAACAAAAACAAAACATTTCATAACCCGATGTCTCACATACTGATACACAGACTAAAAGTCCATACCACATACAGAAACACAAACACAGACAAAGAAACCCACAGACAAAGAAACACACAGACAGACAGAGACACAGACCAATAGAGCGCACACACGCACACACACACGCACACACGCGCACACACACACACGCACACACGCGCACACACGCGCACGCACACCAGACACACACACAGTGGGCTGGGCAAGTTCAAAGCTGACCCGTGTAGGGGCTAGAGGTCAGCAGAGTTCAGGCGTGGGGACGCTTGCGAGGTAGCTTTGGTCGTCGTGGTTTTAGGATGACGTATTGTGTGTAGTGGGTGTGCTGCTCTGAGAGGACAGGAACAAAGAATGCTCTGAACAGAGAAGAAGATCTGAAAGAGGTGATATTAAAATGGAGAATTTATACACATTTAAATGTATGTACTCTGACGTCTCATATTGAAATCTTTATTTATACAGACTCATCTACTGTTATTACACACCTGTGTTAGTGTTCGTATGTATATTGAGTGTGTACCGTGTGTGTGTGTACTATCTGTGTGTACCATCTGTGTGTGTGTGTGTACCATCTGTGTGTGTGTGTGTGTGTGTGTACCTGGCAGCGTTGAGGAAGGGTTTATATGCAACAATAGTCCAGTTATCTGTGTTTCCAGCATAACGTGGCTCTCTAGGCGCCGAGGTCTCCAGGTCCAAATCTACCAGGTAATGACACTGACGGATATCCACCTGGAACACAACCATCAATCAACCACCTGGTACACAACCAGAACACAACCATCAATCAACCACCTGGAACACAACCATCAATCAACCACCTGGAACACAACCATCAATCAACCACCTGGTACACAACCATCAATCAACCACCTGGTACACAACCAGAACACAACCATCAATCAACCACCTGGAACACAACCATCAATCAACCACCTGGAACACAACCATCAATCAACCACCTGGTACACAACCATCAATCAACCACCTGGAACACAACCATCAATCAACCACCTGGAACACAACCATCAATCAACCACCTGGAACACAACCAGAACACAACCATCAATCAACCACCTGGAACACAACCATCAATCAACCACTGGAACACAACCGCAGGAACATCCTGGCTGTCAGGAGGATGTTTAGACAGATCAGAGGTCAGATTTGGAGACTTACGTATCTGGTTGGCTCCTCCAGGTTCTGGTCGTTCATGTGGACAGGGACAGTTTGCGTAGCCAATGGGCCGTCAGCGTACGGCTGGGGCAGCTGCCCTTTGAACTCTGATTGGATGAACTGCAGATGCCAGCTGGAGAGAATATGGAGTCACAAACTCACCATCTACCCCAAAACAATAAACACACACAGACAGGAGACAGACAGACACACACAGACGACAGACAGACACAAGAGAATAACAGACAGACAGGACAGGACAGACACACACACACACACACACACACAAACAAGACAGATGCACAGACATACAGGCACACAGGACAGACAGACACAGACACACAGGAAGGACAGCCATACTTGTTAGGCAGTAGGAAGCTGGAGGGGAACCGGTACCACTCTTTCCCAACACAGACAGTGACGGGACGTCCCTCTGAGATCGTGTGGAGTAACGGGTCCCTGGAGATCCGCTGAAACTCTGGGTACAGGTCCAGGGGCGCGTGGTACCCTGTAGGGAAAACACAGTTGAAACAATTTGATTACTTCTGATGTTTTACCCTAAATGACATAAGGTCCCTGTAGCACAATTAGGCCTTTTCAGAGACCAGCGATAGAATCCAGAATTGCTGATGATGGTGGTCTGGTGGTGGTGGTCTGGCAGTGGTGGTGGTCTGGTGGTGGTGCTGGTGGTCTGGTGGTGGGGGTCTGGTGCTGGTGGTCTGGTGGTGGGGGTCTGGTGGTGGTGGTCTGGTGGCGGTGGTCTGGTGGTAGTGGTCCGGCGTCCAGGTTTCTGGGGTTTATTACTGAATATGGTGGCCTAGCCTTCATTGAATCCATGTAACGGCGTGGAAGCCTGTGAGGTCAGTCTAGTTAGAAAGTCCTAGTGTTTCTCTCAGTCCATAACAATGCTTCTGGTGTTCTGGTTGTGCAGCAGTGTGAATGAAAGCATTACCACGTCGATTGAGCTTCAGAAGACACATCTTAACATCGACGGTCCCGTGTTCATCGCAAGTAGCGTTGATGAAGCAGGGCTTCAATTGTGACATGAATTCGGCACCACAACATTTTTGTTTAGGTATGCAAGACAATCAAACATGCAATCATCAAGTGTGGAAAGGCTATTATATTATTATATTTTGTATTATTATTATTATTTACCTTTGAACAGGGCGACGGATCGGGACAAGGACAGCAGTGTGAACAGCAGGAGAGTCCCCAGTGCCAGCCAGGTGGACGACACTGTGTAGTGCTCCAGACGGTAACGCTGAAACAGGTAGTGGTAACACTTCTACAACACAGGAAACGCATCATCGGTTAGACGACACTGTGTAGTGCTCCAGACGGTAACGCTGAAACAGTTAGTGGTAACACTTCTACAACACAGGAAACTCATCATCGGTTAGACGACACTGTGTAGTGCTCCAGACGGTAACGCTGAAACAGGTAGTGGTAACACTTCTACAACACAGGAAACGCATCATCAGTTGTCAGATTAACTCCTTCTAATACAAACTTATGTGACTGTTCTCATCCATGTGTGAGGTAATAATCTAGGGTGAGGTAATGTATGCACGCAGCGTGTGTGTGTGTGTGTGTTTACCTGAAGTGAAGACAGGGCCACAGCTCCTGTCAAACATATGAGTGGGTAGATGGGAAACAGGAAGCGCTCTTCTTTATGAGGCCTGGTGAAGAACACCAGCATCCAGAGGTACATGGGAGACAGTGTCAGCCAATAAGGACGACCCAGGTTCTGGACTGTAACACACCATTCTCAAATTAGTTGTTTTATTATCCAACAAAATAATAATAATATGAAATCTGTCATGAAATGATCCTCCTAGCTTTGGATGTGTGTGTGATTGTGTGTGTGTGATTGTGTGTGTGTGATTGTGTGTGTGATTGTGTGTGTGATTGTGTGTGTGATTGTGTGTGTGATTGTGTGTGTGTGATTGTGTGTGTGATTATGTTTGTGTGTGTGTGTGTGTGTGTGTGTGTTACCGTTGAATCTCTGTAAGAGCAGCTCCATGAGGACGGTGACAGGAAGAGAGAGTAGTGCCAGGACAAACACCACGTTGAAGTTCAGGAAACCGTTTATGAAGTAAAACGACCACGGCTCACTACCTACAAACACACACAAAGATATTACACATAAGTATGAAGTACTAAAAAACTGTATGTCAATATGAAGATACACTACCGTCCAAAGGTTTGGGGTCACACAGAAATGTCCTTGTTTATAAAATAATAGCACATATCTGGCCCCATCAGAAGTACAGTACATATTGTAATTGACTAATGTAGCTGAAAATGGCTGATATTTAATACAGTATCTACATGTCTACAGGTCCGTTATCAACAACCACCACTACTGTGTTCCAGTAGTACGTTGTGTTTGCTAATCCAAGTTTATCAAATAAAAAAACTAGTAAACAATGTTTAAAGTGTAATTTTAAATGTAATTTTTATTTATTTATAGATTTTCAAAACAAGGCCATTTCTTAATGACCCTAATCTGTAGTGCACTGTTCTGTATAACAACGTAAATGAAAGTGAAAACCTCTGGGTTACCATAGAGATCAGGACCGTGGGGGGTGAAAACATTGTAAAGTAAAATGTTGAGGGGAGCGATGACCAGTTTCCCGTAGCAACAAGTATCCACTGCCACGAGAGGCACCTGAAAAACACACACATAATGGTGGGCGTGGAGTAGTGTTACTGGGCGTGGAGTAGTGTTACTGGGCGTGGAGTAGTGTTACTGGGCGTGGAATAGTGTTACTGGGCGTGGAGGAGTGTTACTGGGCGTGGAGTAGTGTTACTGGGCGTGGAGTAGTGTTACTGGGCGTGGAGTAGTGTTACTGGGCGTGGAGTAGTGTTACTGGGCGTGGAGTAGTGTTACTGGGCGTGGAGTAGTGTTACTGGGCGTGGAGTAGTGTTACTGGGCGTGGAGTAGTGTTACTGGGCGTGGAGTAGTGTTACTGGGCGTGGAGTAGTGTTACTGGGCGTGGAGTAGTGTTACTGGGCGTGGAGTAGTGTTACTGGGCGTAGAGTGGTGTAACTGGGCGAAGGTTGGTGTTAGTGTGTGTTACCAGGAACAGCAGCATCGAGGCCGTTCCCCAGGTTACAAAACTTTTCCACTTCCTCTTTAGCACCAGCAGGTCAAAGGCGATTGGTAGCCTAGAAACCACATTTACCAATTAAAGACAACATTACTCATCCTATTATAGAACCTCTAAACTGGTTCCAACCACCACTAAGCAAGCACACAAAGGTTCTGGGAACCATTATGTCAGGGTATTCAGCATACATCCTCCTCACAACGTTCTGGGAACCATTATGTCAGGGTATTCAGCATACATCCTCCTCACAACGTTCTGGGAACCATTATGTCAGGGTATTCAGCAAATTGAACTGAGCATATTTCCAATTGTACAGATAATCTCAAAGAGTTTAGAGAACGTCCACAAATAACGATCTTCTATGTAAATGATTCTCCATAAGGTTTCATAGGTTTCCTGCAGTTCCATCCTAGCTTTGAAGTAATTTAATGTGTTTAATTGCCCCTAACATGCAGCCACTGACCCTAGTGCTGCTAGTTGCAATCAAGAGAACACCTCTTACCCAATCAAAGCGGAGAATGGCCAGCCAATGATGGCTCCAGCAGCCACACCCAAAACTGCAAGGGAGGGCGTTTCTTGGAACCAGCCTGTCATGGCAACCATAGTGGAATACATACAGAAGGAGGAAGGCAGGAACGCTGGAGAGTAAGGTGGAGAGACAGTCAGGGAGAGAGAGAGTTACGAAGAAAGAGAGAGACATAGAAAGATGGGATAAAGGAGACACAGGTAGGAGAAGAGAGACGTGAAAAGCTGCACTTTTTAAGCATCAAGTTGTTTAAAGCCATTGGGAATATGTTGGGCAAAATACCTCATTGAGAAACACACCATCAGGATGTTCGAAACATACCAAATATTCATTTATATTTTCATCCAACGTAAGAAGAGACCGATGGAGGGAAGGGGAGAGAACCAACCTGCTGATGAGCAGAACATTCCAGAACTTAGGACGAGGAATGCCAGCATAAGACGACCTACATGCAGTCCAAATTTCTTACACACCGCCCTACAGAACACACACACAAAACATGTCCTGTTCAAAACAAGAGTGTGTAACAAACACATTTTTACATACTTTTTAGAGGTAGGATACTGACTTGTAAAAGTAGAGTTCACAGACGCAGCAGGTGAAGGCCAGGACACAGCGCACAAAGTAGAACACCAACACCTAAAACACAACCGAACATCTGAAGTGGTTAGGGTTTGGGTTAGGACACGGTTAAGGTTACAACATGGGTTATGAGGAGGCTAATACATGATTTAACTTGGTTTGTGATAAAGGGTGTGCACAGCAAAATCTGCATTTTTACTTAATTTTATCAACATTTGAACTTCAGCAGCTGTAATTAGTATTACTTAAGTATAACAATAATTGTATTTCTGTAGAATATTATCTGAGAATCCAGTCACTAGACTCGGAATCACTCATTAGATTTTGCTTGGAATACCTAATGCCACTGTGTCTTATTTTAATACCGAGTGGCATTGCCCTCTAGTGGGGAAAAGTGACAGTACAACTACAATTACACTGCCCTCTAGTGGGGAAAAGTGACAGTACAACTACAATTACACTGCCCTCTAGTGGGGAAAAGTGACAGTACAACTACAATTACACTGCCCTCTAGTGGGGAAAAGTGACAGTACAACTACAAATACACTGCCCTCTAGTGGGGAAAAGTGACAGTCCAAAACACACATAACTGGACCACACAAACTGTATTATAAAAGCATTTACATTACAACAGCGATGGGGCCACAACACAGTTCATCAACAACACAGTTCATCAACAACACAGTTCATCAACAACACAGTTCATCAACAACACAGTTCATCAACAACACAGTTCATCAACAACACAGTTCATCAACAACACAGTTCATCAACAACACAGTTCATCCACAACACAGTTCATCAACAACACAGTTCATCCACAACACAGTTCATCCACAACACAGTTCATCCACAACACAGTTCATCCACAACACAGTTCATCCACAACACAGTTCATCCACAACACAGTTCATCAACATCACAGTTCATCAACATCACAGTTCATCAACATCACAGTTCATCAACATCACAGTTCATCAACAACACAGTTCATCAACATCACAGTTCATCAACATCACAGTTCATCAACAACACAGTTCATCCACAACACAGTTCATCCACAACACAGTTCATCCACAACACAGTTCAACCACAACACAGTTCAACCACAACACAGTTCAACCACAACACAGTTCATCAACATCACAGTTCATCAACAACACAGTTCATCAACAACACAGTTCATCCACAACACAGTTCATCCACAACACAGTTCATCCACAACACAGTTCATCCACAACACAGTTACCTTGTTGGTCTGCAGGATGTGAGCATGCAGTGATGCAGGGAGGGCATGCAGCCACAGGTAGGCGTAGGAGCGGATAGCGTAGAGCGGAGAATACTCCCATGTCTGCATCCCAGTGCCATACAACAGGAAGTGCATCTGACAACCACACAGGATTACATCGTCACTGACTGTAGTTTATGAACTACTGAGGAATTTTCGACAACTGGGAACTCTTAGAAATACTGACGATTTTAAGACGACTAGTAAAAATAAAAAAGAAATAAAAAGTCACGTTTAAACAACTTTTCGAAGTCAGAGCATGTTTTAATTCAGAGCCCCTGGTTGTCTTAAATGCAGGCACGTGTTTGTTGTGCTATGACATCATCGTTACAATGATGTCATTGTTACTCACTGGCTCCCAGTAGTTGTACGTCTCGTCACAGTCTGAAATGTTGCTGAGCAACGCAGCACAGAACCGGGCCGACAGAAGACATTTAAACGCTGTGGAGCCTTCAGGAGCCCATACCTGCCCTCCCTTAGTGACACTCCTACACACACACACACACACACACACACACACACACACACACACACACACACACACACACACACACACACACACACACACACACACACACACACACACACACACACACACACACACACACACACACACACACACTAAAGATGAGAGGTCTGACAGCATTTTCATAATATAATGTTGTCCATAAAAGCATGGTGACTTAAAACAACGTGAAATGCATTTGACTGGGGCGCATCTAAATAGAAAATGAAGATGCATTAACATTTGAATAAAGTGCCTTATTCTTTCTGGAATACCCAGAACCCCCGCAGGTAATAGATGACAGGAACATGCGCAGTGTTCGGGTGCCTTTATTATGGCAAGTGACCGACGTCAGATGTTCCACGTCATCCCAAACACACAGAGCCACGCGCACTACTTCTCTATTATTCTGCACTCCGAAGAAATAGATAAACTGAATATGACACAAATATTTTAACTAAAGTTAAGTTAAAATGCAAACTAGTCGAGGAGCTTAACTGTCTGTCCGGGGTGGCTGACTCGTGTAACCATCGACAGACCGAATGTGTGTGGCAGACTAGGTTAGACTACAGCTCACACGTCCCTCCTGACAAGCTAGTTTACAAACCGGAACTAGCCACAGATGGCTAACCGGAACTAGCTACAGATGGCTTTGACAGTACAGGGAGCGGATAGCACTAGTAGTACTGAGTAGGTAACATCCAACCAAATAGCCAACTACAGTAGCTGTGCTCACTCAGTCCGTGCGTCGGGTGTTTTGGTGTCGTCGGCTGCCTTCTCCTCTTTCACTGCCCGGTTATCGGTGGACACATTCCCGCTGTTGGCATCTTGTTTGCTGCCTCGTCGCGTTCGCTGCCGCACTCCCTTTGCCGCCATGTTTACTACTGACGCTCGGTGGCCACGCCCTCACTATAACGTTTAGGGCAAAAGGCCCGGCCATGTTTAGTGATGGCACAGGCAAAAATGCGTGACAGTGGTCTGTGTTCAATTATACATTAACGGATCGATGATAGTAAAACTACGGCTGCTCAGCACAGGCTGCAAAATTACAATATAGGTTTTCAGTCAATAAGCATTTTGACAAATCACATAGAAATGTTTTAATTGAGCTGTGCAAATGCCGCCAGAGTGAATTACTGTAATTCAATGCAGAATTTTTACATTTTATAGTATGTGCTAAATGGTTAACTATGATAATATTATACCAACCATTATAGGGTTTGATAACGTTTACACTAACCACCTTGCAAATAATTGGGATAAATGAACAGATATCAACTAAGTAGATAATAACACAATCCAAACCTTTGAACATGCAGGCCAAGATGACCTCGATAATGGAATGACCATAATGCTTGTGAAGAACTTTCATAAGTCAGGAAAAACAGAAGAGCACATCTTTTCCAGGTGACTGAGAATGTCGATCCAGGAAGTGCTCAGAATCATAATGTCCCGTGAGAAATACACAGAGAGGGATGTTCTAGTTGAGTTGCACTGCGTTAAACGCTCATTACGAAGGTCTTGCCTTCAACTTGTCACCCGTTTTTATACATATGTTCTACCGACCTAATGGAAAATGTAATGATATTACCGGCTGAACTGCATGATTGATTGGTTGGTTTTAATATTGTACCATTCTGTCTCGCCCACATGGGCTTGCAAAACAATACATGGTTTAAATCGATAAACAACTCTGCAAACATATTGCACATAAAAAAAACTAAACACGATTATTAATATAATAATAATTACACAACAACATCATACAATTGTTATTTAGGTAAAAATTCCACACATGCATAGTCGGACACTACCTGACAATCAGATGCATTTGTGTTGCCAGCAAGCTTTGCAGCTGTGTGTGGAGAGTGAGCGCACGTGTGTGTGAAAGTGCGTAGATGTGTGAGCGATAGGTGAGTCTGTAACAGTAGCTGATTCGCCTCAGGTCTGTGTGTGTGTCGGGTGTACAGGTGTGTGGGTGTGTGGTGGGTGTACAGGTGTCTGGGTGTGTGGTGGGTGTACAGGTGTCTGGGTGTGTGGTGGGTGTACAGGTGCCTGGGTGTGTGGTGGGTGTACAGGTGTCTGGGTGTGTGGTGGGTGTACAGGTGTCTGGGTGTGTGGTGGGTGTACAGGTGTCTGGGTGTGTGGTGGGTGTACAGGTGTCTGGGTGTGTGGTGGGTGTACAGGTGTCTGGGTGTGTGGTGGGTGTACAGGTGTGTATGTCGGGTGAATAAGTGTCCACCAGGGACATGTCCACCACAGTCTCCCCACTAGCCTTTCTTACCAAAGCATGAAACTCCGCCTCCTGCCAATCTGGCCCCGCCCAGAAGCTGATGTCAAACACAAAGCTCAGTGGAAACAGGGAGAAGGAACGGAACGGTTGCCCAGGCAACGGCCGGAGTAGGAAATGATTGAGGAAGCGGCGATCATGTGACCAAAGCAGACGGCAGTCTGGAATGGAGTAGAGCAGCGATGCCAGGAGGTCAAGATTGAGACACGCAGTGATGTCACCAGTTACCCCATCAGCACACAGCCAGCCCAGACGTCCCATTGGTTCAGCTGTCAGCCACACCAACCCCTGCTCGTTGGCCTGGGACACCCCGTAGGGAGCTAGTAGATGCTTCAAGCTTTGCCCCAGCGGGACTGACTGAGAGGTCTTGGACCCCGGTCCCCGAAGGAGGAGCTGATGGAAAGCAGGCAGAGCCCAGGGGCTGATGGGTACTCTCTGGAGCACCAGAGCGCTTGCACCATACAGAACCTCCTTCCTCTCTTCTCCCTGTTTCGTCTGGTTCACCTTGTCTTTCAGAACCTCCTCCCTCTCCTCTGTCTGGTTCACCTTGTCTTTCAGAACCTTCTCCATTTGAGGCAGAAGAGAAGGACGCAGCAAGTACCCCTCACCATCCTCTTCCTCACCACCTGTCGGACATCCAATGTGTGTGTCTGTCCGGATGTCAACCAGGGTCTGCGTGTTTCCGGCACCTTCTGAGGGTTTGTGTGTGGGGTGTAACCAGTAGCAGTGTGTGTGTGTGTCTAGTATATCAGGACAACAGGCTTTTAGTCTCTGGGGGGAGGAGCTTACTAGCAGGGGAAGGGGCTGGGAAACTATGGAGACAAGCCACTCCCTTTCAAGGGCCTGAACCAAGAAGTCCTGGACCAACCTGACAGGATGTACAGAACTTGAGCAGAGAAACCCCCTAAAGAGAGAGAGAAGACATTGGATTATGGTGTCTGCTGAATACAATATGCATGCAATATTATAAAATTACATTTTCATTTACGTAATTTGCCACACTCTAATACACATGTAATGACCACTGTGTAAATGTGTGAACCAACTGTGACACAAACTGTACTAACATTTGTAATGAGTACTACATATAAATAGTAATACTAATGCATCTTATGAGTAACAATAATACATCTAATGAGTGATACTAATACATCTAATGAGTAATACTAATACATCTAATGAGTAATACTAATAATTCTAATAAGTTCAAGAGGTGCCACAAAAACCTGGGTACATCCAAGCAAAAAAGATGCATTTAAATGTTTTATTTTGGAAGCACTGATGTCGCACTTTAGTACACTAAGTAGTGTTAAAATAATACTTAAGTATTATTTAAATAGTATTGAGTACACATCCGTGTAAGTATACCTGTCTATGTAGTTTGACAGTTCCGCTGGTATGTGGTATGTCAGTGTGTCTTGTCCAGGAGTGTGCTGTGTCATCTCCTTCCTCTTGGGGGCGCTGAAAGGCACACCAAGGCTGAACACGTGAGTCAGACCCAGCTCTGCATGAAAACACTTATCCTGGCTTCTGTGATAAAACACACACCAGAAACACATAATAAAAACACTTATCCTGGTTCCTAACACACAACACACCAGAAAAGCATCTGTTGTAGGGTGAGTCTATATGTTATTTATCAGGACAGCTCATCTACTGTTAGGTCAGTCTATATGTTATTTATCAGGACAGCTCATCTACTGTTAGGTCAGTCTATATGTTATTTATCAGGACAGCTGATAAGCTGTTAGGTCAGTCTATATGTTATTTATCAGGACAGCTCATCTACTGTTAGGTCAGTCTATATGTTATTTATCAGGACAGCTCATCTGCTGTATGGTCAGTCTATATGTTATTTATCAGGACAGCTCATCTGCTGTATGGTCAGTCTATATGTTATTTATCAGGACAGCTCATCTGCTTTATGGTCAGTCTATATGTTATTTATCAGGACAGCTCATCTGCTGTATGGTCAGTCTATATGTTATTTATCAGGACAGCTCATCTGCTGTATGGTCAGTCTATATGTTATTTATCAGGACAGCTCATCTGCTTTATGGTCAGTCTATATGTTATTTATCAGGACAGCTCATCTGCTGTATGGTCAGTCTATATGTTATTTATCAGGACAGCTCATATGCTGTTAGGTCAGTCTACATGATATTTATCAGGACAGCTCATCTGCTGTATGGTCAGTCTATATGTTATGTATCAGGACAGCTCATCTGCTGTATGGTCAGTCTACATGTTATTTATCAGGACAGCTCATATGCTGTTAGGTCAGTCTATATGTTATTTATCTGGACAGCTCTTAAGCTGTATGGTCAGTCTATATGTTATTTATCAGGACAGCTCACCTGTAGCCAGTGGATTGGTAACCTTCCAGTTTCTCCCAGTCAAAGGGCCGGACCTCGTTTAGAATAAGCCCTGCCTCGGCTGCCATGGCAATCACCTGCCAGCTGTTTTGCCACTCTCTCATTGGCTGGTCAGCTGGAGTTCCGCCCTGCCCGTTGCACAGTGACACATGCACTTCCCCGTCCTCTTTCAGAACCTCCACACAGCTACACACACACACACACACACACACACACACAGTTAGTCCATGATTTTGTGTAGGTACTTGTGTGTTTGTGTGTGTGCTGGTGTGTTTGCTTGTGCATGTCTAACCTGAGGAAGAAGTGTTTGAGTAGTAGTCTGTTCTTTTTGACACCACTCTTCCGACCACAGTGAGGGAAGTTGAAGATCACACGGTCAAACTGTTGACCACGCAGACAATCTGAAAGACGCGTACAGTCCACCTCAAACAGCACCTCCCCACCTGACACACACACACACACACACAAGTTGGTTGAGACGAACAGCCCCACAGAGACACACACAGAAAGAACACACACACACGGACATAACACCCATACAGACCCACACACACACACAGAAATAACAGACACACAGACCCAGAGACCCACACACACACGGACATTACACAGAGCCCACCAGACTTTCACTGACCTGCATGTGTAATGGACTGTATGTTCTGGCCACAGCCATTGTGTAGCAGTGCTTCCTCTCTGGTCTGGGGACAGGTAGCCGTAATTCTCCAATACTTCCTCCTGGTGATGTCATTAGTCACCTTGGTGATGTCATCAGACTCTGTGGCGATGACACAGCTAATAGCAGAAGAATAGGAGAAGTTTCCCTCTCCTACCAGGAGCACCTCCTTCTCATCTGCTGCTGATGTCATCACTCTGTACCTCTAAAGGGCTGCTGGGCCAACAGAAAACTGTCACAAGGCTGTGGGTTCAAATCCCGTCAATACAGATATATCCTGTTCTGCACTGACATGAAATGCCAGGACAGGTGGACATGGCAGGTAAAGAGAGGAGTGTTAAATCTGCTTTTCCCCCTGCTTTCATCTTGAATGTGCAGTCTGTGACATTTGCGAGTAAAAACTATTTATTAAAAATATTGTAGATAAGTGAATATCCGATTATTAGATTCCATACTAACGGGATAGTAACCAGAGATCGCAGTGGCTGTATGTTGTAATAGAAGAGGTAATTATTTAATCAAATAGGAGGTTCCCAACCTAACTCACGTTTCCTCCGGGTGGATTAGATCGGTGACTCTCCCCCACGTGTCCCATCACCACTGCTTATAAAAACGCATTAATTCACAATTACTTATAATCAATACGAGAGATATTTCGGTGGTTTATTAATATTGATAATAACAATATGTTATTTTATCATCCAGCGTTAAGCAAAAACTCGCGTGGTCAAAACCGGTGAAAACAAACAGATCCGTGTCACAACGACAGTCGTCCGGGCGGAAACAAAAACACGGATTATCGAGACATTTAGAAGCTGAAGCTTTTTTTCAGAGCGCTTCTTAAATCATATTAATTTACTGGAGTTCTGTCAGAATTTCTCCTCAATTCCAGAATTTCGGAAATGGCAGTCATATAAACAAACCAATTGGATAAATAAATAGTGCCAAGTTATTCCGGGATTTTACTTTTTTTAAATCTATTATATGATACAATTATCCCAAAATTGTTCACAATAAAATATTATTTATATACATTTGTTTCTTTCCATGGCCTCTGTTTCTAACATGTAGGTACATTTGTACTTGAAACAAGACAGCAATGTTAGTTAATAAACTATTCGCTTCAGACAGGATGTAGACAAGAGTAATGTTTACCAACGCAGGTTTATTCAGAATTGTAGTTCTGTCCAACAGGTAATTCATATTAAAACACAATTTACAGATCCAAAAAAAGGTCTTAATGGAAGTTCTTAAAAGTGTTTGACTCTGAAATCAAATTTAACCCGGTTGTCTGAGTAACAATTTAACGTTGTTAAATCTAATAGACACTCTCAGGTTGTTTCCATTCAGTAATTACATGTTGCTCATATCCTGGATGATGATCTTAAACAGCACTGCCATGGCAAATGCAGTTTGGACACAAGAACCCAGGGATGGTGGCTGACCTTTTATCCCATCATAAAAATGTCCATGGCTATTCCAAATGCTGATTCTATGCAAAAAACACACATGACAGATATCAGACAGGTTTTATTACATGATACAGGATCTACATACCACAACAGCCTCTTTTGGTCATGTGACCAAAACAGTAGACAGATCATTATAAAGCGACATCACCTTTAATTGGGATAGAACTGAATAGCATTCACAAACACCAACATAACGTACAACTTTTAGATGAGTGAGTGGTTCCTGGGGCGACTGAAAAAGGTGTGGCTAAAGTGCAGACTACGGTGGGTCGATCAAATCTTTATCGAAAGCATAACCCGTTGATATAGTAACTGCTGTGAAATGTTACCACTGAATCTTCATCTAAAGCCTAACCAGTTTATACAGTAACTGCTGTGAAATAAAATGACCGGTTGGTCCGTTGTCAAGAAAGGAGGGGGGTCATGTGACCACTGGTCGAGGCCGGGGGGAGGGACAGAAAGAGAAGCCATTAGTGAATCATAACTTTCATGTTGAGCCGCTCACACAATCCCTCCATTAATGACCAGACACTGAATTATCTCTTCCTAAAAACAAACGAATGAACCACCAGCCAGTTAAACTGTGAATCCATCAGTAAACATGTAAGGCACCTGGTCACAGAGGGAACGGGGTCCTGATTTCTGCTGTTGCATCTGGTGAGTGTGTGTGTGATGTGCATGTGTGTGTGGTCTCAGCTCCCCTGTTGTTCTCTGTGTGTGATCAGTCCTTTGGAGATCAGGTCAGGAACCTCGACAGCTAACCATGGACCCAGCTACAAAGAGAGGAACGGGAAGAGAGGAACGGGAAGAGAGGAACGGAAAGAGATGAACGGAAAGAGAAGAACGGGAAGAGAGGAACGGGAAGAGAGGAACGGGAAGAGAGGAACGGGAAGAGAGGAACGGGAAGAGAGGAACGGGAAGAGAGGAACGGGAAGATAGGAACGAGCAGTCAGAACAGCTTTCAACATTTTATATCAGAAAGAGTTCATAAAGGTTCAGGTTTGGATTGTTTTATGAAACCACAGACACAACCCACCCCCAGAGCAATTAGGTGAGCCAGGCCAAACTTGGGGACGTTCCGTGCCCAAAGGGGTTTGAAGTGGTCCGTCAGACAAATCTTTCCTCCCCTGCGAGAAGACAACAGCCAATAGTCAACATTGCACACTGCACCAGTCATAACACTGCACCAGTGATAACATTGCACACTGCACCAGTCATAACACTGCACACTGCACCAGTCATAACACTGCACACTGCACCAGTCATAACACTGCACACTGCACCAGTCATAACATTGCACACTGCACCAGTCATAACATTGCACACTGCACCAGTCATAACACTGCACACTGCACCAGTCATAACATTGCACACTGCACCAGTCATAACACTGCACACTGCACCAGTCATAACACCGCACACTGCACCAGTGATAACACTGCACCAGTCATAACACTGCACCAGTCATAACACTGCACACTGCACCAGTGATAACACTGCACACTGCACCAGTCATAACACTGCACCAGTGATAACATTGCACACTGCACCAGTCATAACACTGCACACTGCACCAGTCATAACACTGCACACTGCACCAGTCATAACACTGCACACTGCACCAGTCATAACATTGCACACTGCACCAGTCATAACACTGCACACTGCACCAGTCATAACATTGCACACTGCACCAGTCATAACACTGCACACTTCACCAGTCATAACACTGCACACTGCACCAGTCATAACACTGCACACTGCACCAGTCATAACACTGCACACTTCACCAGTCATAACACTGCACACTGCACCAGTCATAACACTGCACACTGCACCAGTCATAACACTGCACACTGCACCAGTCATAACACTGCACACTGCACCAGTCATAACATTGCACACTGCACCAGTCATAACACTGCACACTGCACCAGTCATAACACTGCACACTGCACCAGTCATAACACTGCACCAGTCATAACACCGCACACTGCACCAGTCATAACACTGCACACTGCACCAGTCATAACACTGCACCAGTCATAACACTGCACACTGCACCAGTCATAACACTGCACACTGCACCAGTCATAACACTGCACACTGCACCAGTCATAACACTGCACACTGCACCAGTCATAACACTGCACCAGTCATAACACTGCACACTTCACCAGTCATAACATCTCTGTGTGTTTCTCACCTGTACATCTTTGCTGTTTTTCCATCTAATTCAGGAATTGCGACCTCTGGAGCAGTGGCTGGGTATGTCACAGGAATCTGACCAATCAGGAGAAAGCAGTGACTGACCGGGTTAAAGAATGTGTGTGTGTGTGTGTGTGTGTGTGTTGAGAGTGTATGTCTGACTGTGTGTATGTGTGTGTGTGTGTGTGTGTGCGTGTGTGTGTGTGTGTGTGTTGAGAGTATGTCTGAGTGTGTGTGTGTGCTTACATCAAACTCGATGTCGAACTCATACTTCAGCAGGTCATGAATATACCAGCACTTCCCAAACCACCTGGCAACAAGAGCACATGGGATTGGTCACTGTATTAGATACCATATCCATATATATGGGAACTATATTAGATACATTATCAATATATATGGTAACTGTATTACTGTATGTATCAACAAAAAGGTGGTGGGGAACCAAATGTGCTCGCTTAAAAACTCAGAATGTCCCTTAGTGCTGTGTGTGTGTTTATCTGACCTGGTTCCCTCTTTGTTGGACTCCAGACGGAACCAGTCATTATCTGCTGCCTTGTTGTTCTCCACATACTGTCAACAACAACAAATGACGACATTGTCAACATAACATAATTATAAACGCAGCCAAATGACCATAACCAGTATCTAGTGTCTCTGTAAGAATTCTAGTTAGTGTAACACAGTTCCTCCAGCTGGTGTCATGATCTGTCAGTTTGTGACACGTCGTTAACTTTAGCATGTTTGCTATATTGTAGCTACTCTGCTCTAGTGTCCAGTTCTGTTTCGGGTCTTGTTGGACCTCCGTCCCGGTCTCACCTTGATGAGGGCCAGGTACTCCTCCCGGAGCCGCTGCACCCACAGTTCCTTATCCCGGGGCCCGGAGTTGGTCTTCAGCAGCGGGATCTCCGACACAGCCTTCCGAGTCGCGTCGTCCGCCATCACTGTGGTAATGAATGCGCCGTGACGTCACGAATAAAAAGACAAACACACACATGTGTGTAATAATTACAACAAACCCGTGCTACAAAATCAGCAATATAACATAACAAAAATGCCACTATGGTTTAAGCATAACCGTACAACACGTCGGTGCGTTTTGAGACAATAATAGTAACGAAAAGACACGTAGGAACCAAACGCCTTGTTCCGTGTTGTTGGTGGGAAGTAATTCTGCGGACATTCGGAGGAGTTCATTTGCGGCTGCGCGTCTCTCAGAGGTGGTCCTTGGTTCTCAGCATCCCCATCCTCTTGAAACCATCACCTGTTTCGGCGTTTCTAGATCAGCCGCTATCTGTTCCATCTCCGGTAGGAAGTGTCGGTATTAATATAAACGTGTGATGTTTTGTTTACAGATGTAGCCTCACTAGGACATCATAGCTAACAGCTACTGGAGGTTAAATTTAGCCGTCTGAGAAGATCAGTGGGGAAGAGATTTAAAGCTACTGTTAAGCTACCCTATGAGGTCCAGACTACTGCTCTTGTTTTGTCCTAACTTTTCATGAATCTACATTATTTTGTTATCAGATTGGACAAAGTAAGGTAACAGTGTTACTGACTTCAAGGTCCAGTTTTGTCTTTTTACTTTAATGCATGTTTACATTGCATTTTAGCAATTTGGCAGACACTTATCAAGAGATGTAATTCCACAGTGGGAATTAAACCCAACACCTTGGAATTGCAGGCACTGTGCTCTACTGCAGTGGTTCCAGACCAGGGGTATGAAAATTATGTTGGTGGTACTGTAGCAGAAAAAGGTTGTGAACCACTGCTCTACTGGACCAAGATGGGTCAACAGTATCTGTCATGGCAATTAGCTGCTGATGTAGCTATGTTCTGTAGCTGTTAATAACCATTTATTTAACATTGCATGGAGCTGCTTTACCATCAGCTATCAGACACTGTTGTCTCATGTGATTGTTCTATCTAGCTATCGATAACCATCTTGAAATGCCTTTATAAAATTTTGTCAATCATTTGCCTAAACTGTATAAAGTTGTATTACTGTAAATTAAATGAACACAACAGAATTACATGAAGGGTTAATACACAAACCCAAACCATGCATTCTATACTTATTTAAGTTATGTAAATATGTGGCTATTCTGAAGGTACAGTGTGCAGTTCAAGGATATTTAAACTAAAATGGAATGGCGAAAATATACTAACAAATAACAACTTTTGGATTTGAGTAAACATGAGATGTTGTGATATATCACTGTATGTATTTTCTCTCCCCATCCCTGGTTCTGGTCCGGTCTGATGCTGGCTGTCAGAACTGTAGGTGTGTTTATTTGTAGGGGTGGAGCCCTAATGGGCAGTGTTCTGGCCTTGTCTGGTGCTGGCCGTCAGAACTGGCCTTTCTCCTCGGAAACACCGCCTCCCCAGTGGGACACGCCCCCTGCCTACTGGGACACACCCCCTCGCT
This sequence comes from Dallia pectoralis, assembly GCA_029465975.1. Classification (NCBI taxonomy): domain Eukaryota; kingdom Metazoa; phylum Chordata; class Actinopteri; order Esociformes; family Umbridae; genus Dallia; species Dallia pectoralis. The sequence goes on along the minus strand of CM055746.1, from coordinate 15,889,775 downwards.
GGGAGAGACGGGATGGACGCCTTCCAAACCCTGGGAGCTTCCATGCTCTGCATCGCAGCTGCAAGGGTAATAAGACCACTGCTCTCCTATCTTTATTAGTCTACTGCTATACTACTAATAGACTGTTTAATACTGCCACTACTACCACTACTACTATACTGCTACATTAGTACTACTACTACTACTACTACTAATATACTGCTACTTCTTTACTACTACTATTATTATACTAGTAGTAGTATTACTACTACTAAACCATTTCAGTACTACTTTACTACAACAACCGTCCGGACACAACTGACTGTACCACAGCCTGGGATAAAACCTTGGATGTTGCTGCGCCAATCAAATAACAGCCTGTGAAAATAACTGTCATTCATACAGTCAGTGAAAATAACTGTCATTCATACAGTCAGTGAAAATAACTGTCATTCATACAGTCAGTAAAAATAACTGTCATTCATACAGTCAGTGAAAATAACTGTCATTCATACAGTCAGTGAAAATAACTGTCATTCATACAGTCAGTGAAAATAACTGTCATTCATACAGTCAGTAAAATAACAGTCATTCATACAGTCAGTGAAAATAACTGTCATTCATACAGTCAGTAAAAATAACTGTCATTCATACAGTCAGTGAAAATAACTGTCATTCATACAGTCAGTGAAAATAACTGTCATACAGTCAGTAAAAATAACTGTCATTCATACAGTCAGTAAAAATAACTGTCATTCATACAGTCAGTGAAAATAACTGTTATTCATACATTCAGTGAAAATAACTCTCATTCATACAGTCAGTAAAAATAACTGTCATTCATACAGTCAGTAAAAATAACTGTCATTCATACAGTCAGTGAAAATAACTGTTATTCATACAGTCAGTGAAAATAACTGTTATTCATACATTCAGTGAAAATAACTGTCATTCATACAGTCAGTGAAAATAACTGTCATTCATACAGTCAGTCAAAATAACTGTCATTCATACAGTCAGTGAAAATAACTGTCATTCATACAGTCAGTGAAAATAACTGTCATTCATACAGTCAGTCAAATAACAGTCATTCATACAGTCAGTGAAAATAACTGTCATTCATACAGTCAGTCAAATAACAGTCATTCATACAGTCAGTGAAAATAACTGTCATTCATACAGTCAGTGAAAATAACTGTCATTCATACAGTCAGTGAAAATAACTGTCATTCATACAGTCAGTCAAATAACTGTCATTCATACAGTCAGTGAAAATAACTGTCATTCATACAGTCAGTGAAAATAACTGTCATTCATACAGTCAGTCAAATAACAGTCATTCATACAGTCAGTGAAAATAACTGTCATTCATACAGTCAGTAAAAATAACTGTCATTCATACAGTCAGTCAAATAACAGTCATCATTAAACATGATGTAAAAGAGAAAGACATTTCGAACCCTCAGTTGAGACAGCAACAAATACCGTCCATCCTGCTGATAAGCAGATATGGATGAGTTACACCTCATTACTTGTTCTCTGTCATAGATGTATTTCCACAGCAGATTGAGGGAGTCAAGATGACTGTCAATAAAACCCTCAGCAGCTTCTTCAAGGTAAATAAGAATTATTATCATAGATGCATTTCAGTGGTGCTGACACATAGATAGATGAAGGTGTGATGGATCCACACACATCCACATGTGCTGACACATCTGCCCAGCGACACATCCACACTGACACACACACACACACACACACTCACACACACACACACACACACACACACACACACACACACACACACACACACACACACACACACACACACACATAGATCCACACACATCCACTTGTGCTGACACATCTGCACAAAGACACATCCACACTGACACACACACACACACACATAGATCCACACACATTCTCAAACACACACATTCACATGTGCAAACATATTCAGAAATAAATGATGCTTATGATGATCCTTTTCTGTGTTCATTTTTCTTTTTGTGCGTGTGCGTGTGCGTGCGTGTGTGTGTGTGTGTGTGTGTGTGTGTGTGCGTTAAGGCCAGTCATGCTCTTCACCTCAGTGCAGTGAGTCCATCTCAGTATCGCTTCCATGTGGAGCACCGGCAGTCAGACAGCCACGGCAAAGACTCGGTCAGTCCTCCAACCACCGCTTTTAGATGTGTCATGTGTGAAGTACAGGATGTGTGTATGAATAAGGCTTATGAAGAATTATTATATGAAGGATGTGTATGTGATGGATGTGTATATGATGGATGTGTATATGATGGATGTGTATATAATGGATGTGTATATGATGGATGTGTATATGAAGGATGTGTTTATGATGGATGTGTAAATGATGGATGTGTATATGATGGATGTGTATATGATGGATGTGTATATGATGGATGTGTATATGATGGATGTGTATATGATGGATGTGTATATGATGGATGTGTATATGATGGATGTGTATATGATGGATGTGTATATGATGGGTGTGTATATGATGGATGTGTATATGATGGATGTGTATATGATGGATGTGTTTATGATGGATGTGTATATGATGGATGTGTATATGATGGATGTGTATATGATGGATGTGTATATGATGGATGTGTATATGATGGATGTGTATATGATGGATGTGTATATGATGGGTGTGTATATGATGAATGTGTATATGATGGATGTGTATATGATGGATGTGTATTTGATGGATGTGTATTTGATGGATGTGTATATGATGGATGTGTATATGATGGATGTGTATATGATGGATGTGTATATGATGGATGTGTAAATGATGGATGTGTATATGATGGATGTGTATTTGATGGATGTGTATATGATGGATGTGTATATGAAGGATGTGTATATGATGGATGTGTATATGATGGATGTGTATTTGATGGATGTGTAAATGATGGATGTGTATATGATGGATGTGTATATGATGGATGTGTATATGATGAATATGTATATGATGGATGTGTATATGATGGATGTGTATATGATGAATATGTATATGAAGGATGCGTTTATGGTGGATATTTATTATGGATGTATATATGGTGGATGTTTATTATGGATGTGTATAAGATGGATTTGTATATGATGGATGTGTTTATGATGGATGTGTATATGATGGATGTGTTTATGATGGATGTGTATATGATGGATGTGTATATGATGGATGTGTATATGATGGATGTGTATATGATGGATGTGTATATGATGAATATGTATATGAAGGATGCGTTTATGGTGGATATTTATTATGGATGTATATATGGTGGATGTTTATTATGGATGTGTATAAGATGGATTTGTATATGATGGATGTGTTTATGATGGATGTGTATATGATGGATGTGTTTATGATGGATGTGTATATGATGGGTGTATATGATGGATGTGTATATAATGGATGTGTATATGAAGGATGTTTATTAGGTACTTTTCTGATGGATGTGTGCACTCTTCTTTTTTTAAGGACTCTCCTGTCCTGATTGGTGAGATAGACTCATCTGGTAGTCTAAATGCTCATTCACTGCTGCATCTAAGTGAACGAATCAGGGCCAAGGCTGTGTTTCAGGTGGGTGGAGCCTGAAAGACAGCATGTGACATTTTGTCAGCCAGAGGGCTCCAACCAGAACCCGCAAAACCCCAAAGTAGTCTACACTGTAGAGTCTACAACATATAAACCAGTCTACGCTCTAGTCTACATAATATAAACCAGAGTCTACACTGTAGTCTACATAATATAAACTAGAGTCTACACTGTACTCTACATCATATAAACATTACTATATAAATATATATAATGTCACTATTCTGTGCAGCTGACAGGATCCTTAAAGTCTTTATAATGTAGACCCAGCAGGCCCAGTTTGTGACTTGGCAGTTTGAGGCAGAGTACAGAGGAAGTGACTTCACCGCTGCTGTTACCATGGCGAACCCTGATATCCTGCGAGAGTCAGGTAGGTGTGTGTGTCTGTGACTGCTTTCAGACTTTAATTTTTTGTCCCAAACTGCTTCAAGTTAATAATCAGTATGATTATTGTGATTTTGTCTGACTGTGGGGTCACTCATTAACTGTGGGGTCACTGTCATATTTTGGGATCACTTTCTGACTGTGGGGTCACTCTCGGGCCACTCATTGACTGTGGGGTCACTGTCAAACCTCAGGGTCACTGTGTGATTTTGGGGTCCTTTTCTACCATTGTTTGTGTGTGTTTAGTTATCCTGGTAGCCCACGTCCTGCAGAGTGTGTGTTCAGGACTGGTGTTGGGAGGTGAGCTGGTCTACCACCGAGGAAGACATGATGAAGGAGGAATACTGACGCTGGCCGGACAGTACACAGGTACACACAATACACACACACCGTACCAACACACACACCCACATCCTACGAACACACACACCTTCACAATACACACACACCTTACCAACACACACCTTCACAATACATAAACCACATATATTTCGTAACTGTGATTAATTGACATGGTTGCGTTCAGTAAAGCTAAATGCAGTTTTAAGTAAACTGAATGTTTTCTTCGTCTTTATTTGTCTCTAGCTTGTTTTTTTCCCATAGCGGTCAGTAGGTGGGATCCAAACCCATGCCGCAGCAGAACCGGTGCATCGAAGGCAGTGTCTCAGAACGCTGGACCGTCATGTCACTGATCTAGATTTATTACATTTTATTTATATCAGGTACTAACTGGGTGGCAACGCTGAATGCAGGGAAAGGTGGAGCACACGCCAGCTATTATCATCGTGCCAACAAACAGGTACACACACGCCAGCTATTATCATCGTGCCAACAAACAGGTACACACACGCCAGCTATTATCATCGTGCCAACAAACAGGTACACACACGCCAGCTATTATCATCGTGCCAACAAACAGGTACACACACGCCAGCTATTATCATCGTGCCAACAAACAGGTACACACACGCCAGCTATTATCATCGTGCCAACAAACAGGTACACACACGCCAGCTATTATCATCGTGCCAACAAACAGGTACACACACGCCAGCTATTATCATCGTGCCAACAAACAGGTACACACACACGCCAGCTATTATCATCGTGCCAACAAACAGGTACACACACGCCAGCTACTATCATCGTGCCAACAAACAGGTACACACACACGCCAGCTATTATCATCGTGCCAACAAACAGGTACACACACGCCAGCTATTATCATCGTGCCAACAAACAGGTACACACACACGCCAGTTACTATCATCGTGCCAACAAACAGGTACACACACACGCCAGTTACTATCATCGTGCCAACAAACAGGTACACACACGCCAGCTATTATCATTGTGCCAACAAACAGGTACAAACACACACCTGCTACTTCCCCAGAGCCAACAAACAGGTACACACACCACAATAGACAAACACACACCACACTAGACAAACACACACCACACTAGACGCACTTGGGTTTCATCTTGGGAAACTGGCTTGTTTGTGTAGATTCAGTTGTGTGTGTGACATAGATATAGGTGGAACTGTACCTGTGAACTGGCTTGTGTGTGTAGATTCAGGTGTGTATGTGTGACATAGATATAGGTGGAACTGTACCTGTGAACTGGTTTGTGTGTGTAGATTCAGGTGTGTGTGTGACATAGATATAGGTGGAACTGTACCTGTGAACTGGCTTGTGTGTGTAGATTCAGGTGGGGGTGGAGTTTGAGGCCAGTACGAGGACCCAAGAGACAACAGCCTCTTTTGGCTACCAGATGGAGCTTCCAGAAGCTAACATGGTTTTTCGAGGTAAAATAAACGGATGGGGTTTGCGTGTTTGTGGCTGTCTTGGTGTGTCTGTGTGTGTGTATAATATGAATGTGTGTGTGTGTGCAGGTATGTTTTATAATAGGAGTGTGTGTGTGTGCAGGTATGTTTTATAATAGGAGTGTGTGCAGGTATGTTTTATAATAGAAGTGTGTGTGTGTGCAGGTATGTTTTATAATAGGAGTGTGTGTGTGTGCAGGTATGTTGAACAGCAGGTGTATTATAGGAGGAGTCTTGGAGAAGCGTCTGTCTCCTCTTCCTGCCACACTTCTGATGGGAGCCTTCGTTAATCACCGTGGAGACAAGCTACAGGTCGGACTGGGAGTCAGCGTGGGCTAAACAACATTACCCAGAACCCTTTACAGCAGGATGTCTTTCATGTGCACCTCCATCAGCCCAGTGGCCTCATGGGAAACAGAGTTCTGGATTTCTCTGGAGAAGAAAAATCCTGCAGCAGGAAGTTCCATCCTGTTTACTTTCTGTTGATAAAGATGATCTGTACAGACTTACCTCCCACTACCCAGACCGTACTGTATTCTTATGGTACTTGTAATTTAAATAGTTTGTTTTCTGTGTATGATAATAATTCACTGTTCATGTTCCTTTTTACTAATGAGAACCAAAGTTCAGCACTAAAAAAGCATGATTCTTCTCTGGTTAATCGCTTTGTATAAAAACAAAAAATATCATGAATATTTCTGAAACATTTGACTGATATAGATGTAATCTCTTATGCCCTGTTAAATACTTAAACAACATTTAAGTAACATAAAATGTACGTTTTCAAGGCATAAATATCTTCAATAATATATTGAAAATATAATCTCTATTAATAATTCAATTAAAAAAAAAAATCTGACAAAGCTAACTTGGCTAACATTATTGCACATAATCATAATGAATGTCGTTTTGAAAACGGCTTCTAAAAAGATAAAATTAATACAACAAATTCTGCTAGCTAGCTACATTGTCAGCACATAATCATAATGAATGTCGTTTTGAAAACTGCTTCTAATAAGATAAAATTAATACAACAAATTCTGCTCGCTAGCTACATTGTTAGCACATAATCATAATAAAAGTCGTTTTGAAAACTGCTTCTAATAAGATAAAATTAATACAACAAATTCTGCTAGCTAGCTAGCTACATTGAATCCCTTAGAACTACATTGTTCCTAATTTAGCACCAATACTAAAGTGGTAAGTGTTCAAAGTTGTGATTGCATAATTGTAGCTGCTGAAAAAATTTATCAATCTAACATTTGGGCCACTGTACATTTAGCAGAAGAGATCTGGTTAGCTATATGTTAACATTTGATCATCAATATCTGTCGCTTGCTAGTCCCGGTTTGGTTAGCTAACATATGTTTTGCTTGAAGATACCCACAATTCATACAGGAGTAGTTAGCAGATATATAGTAGATTTCTGGAGATCTGCGAAATATTATTGACAATACTTTGTCTTACTTACATGTCTTGCTTTCATAAACTCCTGACAGTTTTCACAGAACACTGCAATCCTGATGATAACTCTAACTGCCAGCATATGTCCCACTAACCAAACACACTAAAACTCACGCTAGTAAGTTTCAAGATAACTTCTGGTCGACTAGCTAACCTAAGATGTGAAAATGAAATGTTTTAGTATTTGTAAAATTACTTCATATTAATAATATTAGACTCTATTCAATGCCTGTTTTTTTACTTGAACAGAAATTAGGTGTAGAGTTTTACACTTTAATTCACACATGCCTCCGTCTGTCGTAGTTTATCTACGGGCTTGACAAGAGATGATCTCGGTGACCTCGATGGAGAGAGGGCATGTTTCAAAGTCTGTTTTTTATTTGAAATTACAAGGAAATGCAATTAATGGTTGACTAAATATGGCTACGGATAGATTAATTAAAGTGTTGAAATTAGTTTTTTAAAGGGGTCCCATATAATTAAGAAACTAAAATAGTATTTCAAACATATATCAGAGTGACTGTAGTAAAAGTAATTGAACACACTTTCTAAGAGCCCTAATTTCTATTTGTAGATGTTCTATAGATTGCTTGTTGAACGTTTGTATTTGTTGATAAGGAACCTCTTGCTAAAGTCAGTTTTAGGATAATATGTTTTAGGGTAAGTTTTTAGGTTAGGGTTAGGATGACGGTTTAGGATTAGTAGAGTCTACTTAAATATTACTGATTGTCTATAGATCATCTACAGATACACTTTTGGGAATCTCAAACGTCCTTAAAAATTATAATAGTTTTTTTAAACATTGTGCTGATAAGAACAGTGTCTATGGGTGTTTTGTGTGACACCAATGTATTATATATTATGTATCATATTTAATGTACAGGAAATGAACAGATAAACAGGATACCACAGTCTGCCCTACCCATCTGTCTCCATCTCTGGAAGTCTATTTTTATATGAATGGCATTCATACTGTAATGTAAAATACATGTACCTTTAGTGTGTGTGTGTGTGTGTGTATTTAAGAGTGTTTGCCTAACTTTGAATGAGGACTAATATTACAGCCGATAGTGTAGTGTGGTGTGGAGGAACCAGGCGCAGGCATTCATCTAATTTGTGGGTTTATTCAGTAAACAAATACAATTTAAATGTGCATAATAGTCAGAGTGCAAAGTGCCAAAGATTACAAAAGTCAACCCTATATGATATAACTGTATATTATTAACTAGCTGTTACACCTTTATATTCACACCAGAGACTACAATCCCAATTTTGATTTAACATTCACTACAATTGTACTACACTAACTTTCAAATTTAAAAAAGAATAAACAGAATTCTTATACAGTAATACATTTAATTTAATAACCTTCGGTAAAAAGAGGTTACTAAAAAAAAGTACAATAAAATAAATCTAACCCTTTTAAAATCTTTCATTTTCCTGAATTGAGTAAATAATCTAAGAAATTACAGATACAGTTTTACACACCACCCCAGATACGTTTTTAACATTCTGCTTGTAAAAAATGTTTTGCCATTAAACTATGTGAACTACATTTAGATTTTTAACCTTAAAAAGTTATTTAATTATATTTTATTTTAATATGTTCCGAGATCATTAATGCTTAAGGTTTTAGAAATGAAAATCAAATCCTAGATAAAATGTTATATATATCCTGTTGATTGAACAGGATGTTCACTACCACTCTTTCTCCATACCACCGCCCTATTATTCAGTTGGGATACGTTGGTATTTGACCTTTGACTCCCTGGATCTGTAGATGACCACTCCACACACCATGGCAACTGCTGCCAGCAGACAGCCAGCGATGAAAACCATGTTCAGGTTCAAAGTTGCATCAGTAGCTGGAGAGGGAAAAATACCATATTTCAAAGGTGTTAATTGCAAAAATAAAAGTGCAAGACATGGCTATAGATATTTACATCCCGACAAGGTAAATAGAGGAGAATTCCTGGTTGAACATGAGTACAAAACCATGTTACCATTTAAGTGAAATATATTTTCTGTCACAAAATTATGTTTTGCAGCAGTTGAGTTGCTGCTATCTAATATGAACATTTCCTAAATGGTTTGAAAGACTTTATTCATCAATGCTACGTATTTCATTATGAATGTTTATATTATCACTATATTTGGACTTTTCATGACCATGTATCTAAATCTGACCAATCCTTAACATTTACCAGGTCTTTAGAATTACCTTGGGTATTAGTGTTCCTCCTCACACGCAAAGGACCCTGGGATATGTAGTGTGAGGTGGTCTGCAGGACGGCCTCTCTCCTTCTACGACTGGTACCATTGATGCAGCCCTCAGCACAGCGGGTGTTGGGCTTCCCTGCCTCACACAGGATCACTGAACAGCTGATGTACACCTGGAGAGGTTAGAGGTCACAATCAAAGACACAGCCAATCAGGATCTGGACGGGAGACAGCAGGATGTGTAACAATCAAAGAATGTGACCAGTTAGCGTAATTGATTCCTTGAGCTATAAAATAGAATGTGTAACTAGTGACAGGTATTTATCTACATTACAATCTCACTACATTTACCTGGTATTGACACTAGTGACAGGTAAAACCAGATATTAATCAACATTACAATCTCACTACATTTACCTGGTATTGTAACTAGTGACAGGTAAAACCAGGTATTAATCTACATTACAATCTCACTACATTTACCTGGTATTGTAACTAGTGACAGGTAAAACCAGATATTAATCAACATTACAATCTCACTACATTTACCTGGTATTGTAACTAGTGACAGGTAAAACCAGATATTAATCAACATTACAATCTCACTACATTTACCTGGTATTGTAACTAGTGACAGGTAAAACCAGATATTAATCAACATTACAATCTCACTACATTTACCTGGTATTGTAACTAGTGACAGGTAAAACCAGATATTAATCAACATTATAATCTCACTACATTTACCTGGTATTGTAACTAGTGACAGGTAAATCCAGGTATTAATCTACATTACAATCTCACTACATATACCTGGTATTGTAACTAGTGACAGGTAAAACCAGATATTAATCAACATTACAATGTCACTACATTTACCTGGTATTAGAACTAGTGACAGGTAAGACCAGGTATTAATCTATGTTACAATATCACTACATTTACCTGGTATTGTAACTAGTGACAGGTAAGACCAGGTATTAATCTACATTACATTCTCACTACATTTACCTGGTATTGTAACTATTGACAGGTAAGACCAGGTATTAATCTACATTATAATCTCACTACATTTACCTGGTATTGTAACTAGTGACAGGTAAGACCAGGTATTAATCTACATTACATTCTCACTACATTTACCTGGTATTGTAACTAGTGACAGGTAAGACCAGGTATTAATCTACATTACAATCTCACTACATTTACCTGGTATTGTAACTAGTGACAGGTAAGACCAGGTATTAATCTACATTACATTCTCACTACATTTACCTGGTATTGTAACTATTGACAGGTAAGACCAGGTATTAATCTACATTATAATCTCACTACATTTACCTGGTATTGTAACTAGTGACAGGTAAGACCAGGTATTAATCTACATTACATTCTCACTACATTTACCTGGTATTGTAACTAGTGACAGGTAAGACCAGGTATTAATCTACATTACAATCTCACTACATTTACCTGGTATTGTAACTAGTGACAGGTAAGACCAGGTATTAATCTACATTACATTCTCACTACATTTACCTGGTATTGTAACTAGTGACAGGTAAGACCAGGTATTAATCTACATTACAATCTCACTACATTTACCTGGTCATGCAACCCAATGAATGTGAACGCTTCCATTCCAAAACGGAACTGGGATCTTGAACCGGGGTAGATCTGAACTGTGTTGTCCTTCTTGCAGCTGTTGGAGAAAAATTAGTTAGTTGCTGGTTAAAAAATGCATAGTTTTTGCCTCAATAAAAATATTTTGCTTAAATATTAATTTAGCAAATTTCCAGATGTTTTGTTCTGCGAGGCAACAGCCAAGTACATTTGATTCATGACAGCAGATTGCTTTTGTATAACAGACACATTTGACATAGGCAGATCAAGTCAAGATTAGATACAATATATAAAAACCTAAAAAAACACTGAGCACAGTCAGGGCAATAATAAAACAGCCCCTGAACATATTTGGCGTCTAAATAGACATCAGACAAGGAAATGCACGCAATACCCATAGTCATATATGGGTACTATAATTCAGTTGTATGTTTAACATATTACATGCAAGTATATCTACTGTGACCTCAATAACAATTTGGGGCACTTAAATCTTAATCGCTATGACAATATCCCAAATGAACACAATGACACATCGCTAAATATGTACACACTCTTTACTAATATAAAAAAAATATGAAGTCACAACAAAAATGGTAAGTTTAAGACTGTTGATGCTGATTGAATAATATCTGTCATTCAGGGTGAACAGGAAATGGGAACATGTGATGGATGTAATGTAATGACTCAACTGTGATCTCTCACTCTGTGCTCATCAGCAACACATGAACATCAGCTGATTCCCAAATCATTATGGGGGTGCTATTTGTGAGGCTAATTCCTGGGTGTGTTTAGCCCCCATATGGCCCCGGTTTCTCCTATTGTTAACACTTTTTCATGAATAACAAGCAAGTGATTTGGATGCTTAAAAATGGAATAGCTCAATAAAAACCACATCACAGAAATTGCCCATAGCCATAAAATAGACAAACCAATACGGGATATGTCCTCTAAAAAAGAAACCACTTGTGTCTTCAGTTCAATATCAGAAATACAAAACATTACAATGCAAAAACCTTTGAACAGCACCAACAAGATTAGACTCTAATTTTCTGTAAAGTACTGTTGATACGAATGTGAAAGTTTATAAAAGCGATACGAAAGTTAACATGTTGAGAAAAAAGTAAATTGCATTTCTATTGCTCAAGAGCAGACTAAACAAGAGTCAGTTTGATCGGAATTTCACATCGTTTGAGTGCACAAAAACAACAGTTTTGACTCCATTGTCCAAATACTTATTTAGAGAACTGTAGCACAACTGTTAAGTGTCTGTAAGGGCTTAGTGTTTGTTCCAGGCTGGGTGTTTGTAAAAGCACTTTGGGACAACTCAGTTGTAAAAAGGGCTTCATAAAATACATTTGACTGATTGATTGTTTGATTGTTCCTGACCCGTTCTGGATGATGCTGTAGTGGGTGGAGTCATCAGGGTTGTCTGAGGGCGTGGCCTGGCAGGACTCCACAAACATCTCAGTGTTGGAGATGGAGGTTGTGGATGTGATCTCCATGTAGATCATCTCCTTCAGATCCACCTAGAAGAACATGAATCACATTGATAGTCACTGATCTAAAGTCCCCTTCATCGTTTATTATTAGAGTGATTATGTCCTAAGACACTTCTGATGTCACCCTTCTGTATCCTTAATGATCAAGGATATAATTTAGAAAATGGTTTATGTTGCTACAAACACACCTCCACTGGATAACTAGCTGGATCCACCAGACTGTTGTAGAGGCTGTTGTGGAAGAACTCAAACTGGTAGGTGAACTTCCCAAAGCCCTTCTCCCTGAAAATGTATGGAATCTTGTGGACCAGGAATTCCAGGCTGACGTTGCCCTTCTTCGGGAAGACGCAGGACAACTCAATCTCCACCTTCTGTTCTCTAGTGATGACATCATTGGAGTCGTCAAAGGATGTGATCATATTTCTGAAAATCAGGTTTTCCCCATCGTCCTGAAAGACAACAACACATTCAGCTTCGATGGAAGTTGATAATCAGAGTCAGTTAGATTAACGACAAACACCTGCTTGTAATAACACTCCAGGTATTGTCTCCTGGGCTGCATATTAAGGGTTCCCTGGGGTTCCCACAATAAGGTGGGGGGAATTGTACCACTGGGTTCTGGGTGGAATATCTGACAGGATTTCCTTGACAGGTCAAAGTGTAGGCCAGTTGTGTCCTGTATTGTCGTTGCATTACATTAGTGCTTAGATTAAAGAAAACTTCCTGTTTGAAGAAGTGGCAGAACAACATAAACCCAGTTGATGTGGCTCCAATGAGATAAGACTTTGATCACAACCCAGAAATAGGGGGATATTAAACGCACAGAGGAATACAATGTTAAATACTTAGTAATGTGGCGAATATGGGCTCTGACCTCCAGCTGGGTGCCACAAGAGTTGAGGTCCAGGGTCTTGAAGATGTGGGTGCTGTTGGAGTTCAGGCTGCAGGACGGGTCACTGAGACGCAGGTGGTCCTCAAGGAGACCCACGATGGAGGACCTCTCCACAGACACTGTCATGCTGGACTCATTGCAGAACACACTGGCATTGCCAACACTCCCTGAGAAGAGGACATGAGTTAACACAGTGGTTTGTTATTTTCTTGATTTTCCCATTATCCATGATTATCCCTGAACATATAAAATATAATAATATTATTATCCCATGGAGAAAATTGCTTTAATCTTCCGACTGTAAATTAGACTATAATTTATCTTTAAACTAAAATTGCAGAAAACCTTCCCCAAAATATTTTTTCGAACCAGAAACACACAAACACACACAACACAAACATAAACAACACAAACACATAGCTCTCAGCCCTTGAATCGGAAAAACATGGCTGGAGGAAAACAATAAAGGTGGAAGCCAGGTGCAGGAATCGATGTAAAAGGGTTTTTAATAACGAGCATTAAATTATTTAAATAAACAAAGGTACATTGTAGAACAGATATTGAAACTAGAGCCCACACTCACTACTTAAATGAACTCTGAGTGTGTTCCCTAACAAATATAAATTCTATGAACAGGTTTAAAAACCACACTCACCATTTACTGAAGATTGAGAATCTATCGTAGGAAACAAAGAACAACAATTAGACTGACCTCAATCACAGACACAACATCATTAATCTGACCACCATCACAGACACAACATCATTAATCTGACCACCATCACAGACACAACATCATTAATCTGACCACCATCACAGACACAACATCATGACACTGACCTCAATCACAGACACAACATCATTAATCTGACCACCATCACAGACACAACATCATTAATCTGACCACCATCACAGACACAACATCATTAATCTGACCACCATCACAGACACAACATCATGACACTGACCTCAATCACAGAAACAACATCATTAATCTGACCACCATCACAGACACAACATCATTACTGACCACAATCACAGACACAACATCATTAATCTGACCACCATCACAGACACAACATCATGACATTGACCTCAATCACAGACACAACATCATTAATCTGACCACCATCACAGACACAACATCATGACATTGACCTCAATCACAGACACAACATCATTAATCTGACCACCATCACAGACACAACATCATTAATCTGACCACCATCACAGACACAACATCATTAATCTGACCACCATCCCAGACACAACATCATTAATCTGACCACCATCACAGACACAACATTATTGAGTGATTATTTCTGTTTGCTGTCCAGTTTCTTTTTTGTTGTGTTTATGTCATCATTAGATATAATTGCTAAAGGCATGTAACATTATAATATCATGATCACTTTACTTCATAATAGACAATTATAGTAACAGAATCCTCATCATATCACCACTAATTGAAAAGCAAATTTTACTCACGATCATAGCAGACAAAAGACATGGTGTTGTTGCAGTTCTCTGTGTTGTACACATTATAGTTCCGACTATATTGAGCAGTGGCACAAGACTGGTTCAATCCATTATACTGGAGGTAGTAGTTGGAGGATGTGTCTCCGTCAGACCAGGTTGCATTTCTGTACAGACCGATCCACACATTGTAGTACCATAGACTCTGTGTTAGGTCCTTTATGGCCTGGTTCTCGGTCGAGTTTCTCACAACAGCCAGATCTGTGTAGTGTTCTCTGCAGTAACTCTGAGCTTGATACCAGGTCATCCATTGTTGAACAAGAACGTAGGTCTGAGTTGCATTTCGGCTCTCTGGAAACAGTTTAACAGAAAAGTAATGACTCATTGAGTTCCTGATGACATATTCTAGTGTTACCAGAGGTCCAGAGCCTGCTGGTGTTACCAGAGGTCCAGAGTCTGCTGGTGTTACCAGAGGTCAAGAGTCTGCTGGTGTTACCAGAGGTCCAGAGCCTGCTGGTGTTACCAGAGGTCCAGAACCTGCTGGTGTTACCAGAGGTCCAGAGTCTGCTGGTGTTACCAGAGGTCAAGAGTCTGCTGGTGTTACCAGAGGTCCAGAGTCTGCTGGTGTTACCAGAGGTCAAGAGTCTGCTGGTGTTACCAGAGGTCCAGAGCCTGCTGGTGTTACCAGAGGTCCAGAACCTGCTGGTGTTACCAGAGGTCCAGAGTCTGCTGGTGTTACCAGAGGTCAAGAGTCTGCTGGTGTTACCAGAGGTCCAGAGTCTGCTGGTGTTACCAGAGGTCAAGAGTCTGCTGGTGTTACCAGAGGTCCAGAGTCTGCTGGTGTTACCAGAGGTCAAGAGTCTGCTGGTGTTACCAGAGGTCCAGAGCCTGCTGGTGTTACCAGAGGTCCAGAACCTGCTGGTGTTACCAGAGATCCAGAACCTTTTAAAAAAACATGTTACTGAAATTGAAAAAAGGTTACAATTCGAACAGGGTTTGTCTGTCCTCTGTAAAAAGATAAAAATATTGTTTTGAAATGTTTTATGTATAATTTCTGTTGGTGCCTAAACTGTATATGTTAACATGTTTTCACAGGACACAGACATAAAAGAGAACCAGGTCTCTGTCTGTTTATCATGTTAAAATAAAGTTACAAAAAAAAAAATAATGATTAAATGTAAACTGTTTGCTGATTTTATTGAATTTGGGAAAAGCTGAATTGCTGTTACTCACCATCATAGCAAACAAAATAGTAGCTGTATGATTCACAAGGAGCTCTTCCCCATGTTCCATCATATCCGTTCATCATCGCACAGACGTTTTTCCTGTAAATGTAATTGTATACATTCTGTGTCCAGGGGTATTCTCCTGACCAATCGTCTGTCACAGTATCTTCCAGAGACCACCTCCAGTTGAACTTCAGTCCTACCCAGGCTTGGTCAGAAGAACCAAGTGTAGATCTAATCTGACACATCAGACTGTCATAGTCCTCTGTGTCAGATACAGTGGCCAGGTCAGTGTAGGTCTCTCTACAGTAACTCTGAGCTTCAGTCCAGGTCTTATTCATGTTCACCAAGTGATACTGATGAGTGAGTTTAGAGGAAAAGCTGCAATCATCTGAAATAACAAATAAAGCAGCAGTTTATTAAACTCAACAACACAACATTAATCTGACCACAAACACCCAACATTAATCTGACCACAAACAAACAACATTAATATGAACAAAAACACACAACATTAATCTGACCACAAACACACAACATAATACCACTACAGACCACCATAACAGACATATCATAATTCCACTTCAGACTACAGACCTCCATTACAGACAGACAGTAACTCACCACTGTAGCAGACAAAAGGGAAAGTGTTGTTGCAGTTCTCCATTGTGGTCTGATAATAAGAGTAATCGTAATAGTTATAGTAATAGTAGTAGTAGTAGTAGTAGTAATCGTAGTAGTATTGGTATATTTGACCAGTGCCACAGGTCTAGTTCAGTCCATAGAAATCAGAACTCAGGTAGTTATTGATGTAGACACTGGATTCATTTGTCCCGTCTGACCAGGTTCCAGTTCTGTACAGACCGATCCACAGCCAGTTGTAGTAGTAACTTGCGTTCTGTGCTAGGTCTATTATAGCCTGGTTCTCTGTCTGGTTCCTCACAACAGCCAGATCTGTGTAGTGTTCTCTGCAGTAACTCTGAGCTTGGTACCAGGTATACCCCTGTGTAACCAGTACGAAGGTCTGGTTGGCATTTTCTCTTCCTGGAACGAATTAATAATACGTTTATAATGTTTCAGGGTACCTGCTGTTTAGATCTGACATGGATTTAGTTTTAAATTAGTAATATTCACTTTCTTCCAGAATTTACTGATATGATAATCAACTTGTTCTAAAACTTGCTTTTGTATTTATTGATGTTTTTTTCATATCCATAATCAAAATCAAAGACAATGACGGATGAAATATAAAATCGGTGAAATATTGGAATGATAAAGTAGCATATAAATAATACATAAACAATGTCATTTATTTACTGAGTTAACTATAAGATCACACATTCCATTTCTTAAAATGTGGATTAACTGAATTTAAAATGTGTTATATGATACAGTATTTATATCAGTATCAATACCAGACTCACCATCATAACAAACAAAGTAGTTGGTCGAGTCACAGGAACTTCCAAACCATGATGATCCGTAAGATGCTTGAAGATATGGGTACATCATCACACATTTCTGCTGTATATAACTGTATGTGGTGTATCCATATTGCCACCAGGGGTATCCTCCAGACCACCCGTTAGAGACCCCATCTGTCTCAGTGTCTTCCAGAGACCACCTCCAGCTGTCATACTTTACTCCTATCCAGGCCTGACTTGTAATTCTCAACAGACTGTTCAAACTGTCCTGGTCGTTTTGGTCTGAAACTGAAGCCAGGTCAGTGTAGGTCTCTCTGCAGTAACTCAGAGCTTCAGTCCAGGTCTTATTTATGTTCACAAAGTGATACTGACGAGCAAGACCTAAGGAGAGGCTGAACAGCCCTGAAATAGACAAATGAAGCAGGTGTCACAATCTGTATGGTTGACATCTGAAAACTAATTTACACAGAATACATTATACAGGGTGTCCGCGGGGTCTTGAAAAGTCGTAAAATGTAATAAATCAATTTAGCGATAATTCAGACCCTTAAAAAGTATTAATCGTAATGTGACATGGTATTAATATTTTCGCAAGTTTTCCAAAGTTAATTATTCCAAATAGTTTATGTTAAAAGGATTGCGTGTATTATGTGTTAAATTGCGTTGCCATAATCCGGATAACTATGACGACGTAACATGTCGCGCGCACACGGAGGTCACGCGCCTGACCGACTGAGTTGTGACGATGCTCTGTCACTTTACGTGTTATCA